>JAJJMB010014681.1:1081782-1115481 GCA_023531105.1 Papaver atlanticum | reverse complement strand
GACTCGTGATGTTCATTATCTACCGATTGTGCTAGTAGCCCCAAATTAAAAAAATTCATAAACCAATGAAATTTTGAGTTTCTGTATTTTCACAATCGGTAGACTCGTGATGTTCATTATCTACCGATTGTACTAGTAGCCCCAAATTCAAAATTTTAAAAAACCAATGAAATTTTGAGTTCTATATTTTCACAATCGGTAGACTAGTGATGTTCAATATCTACCGATTGTGCTAGTAGCCCTAAATTAAAAAAATTCAAAAACCAATGGAATTTTGAGTTTATGTATTTTCACAATCGGTAGACTAGTGATTTTTATTATTTACCGAATGTATAATCGGTATTCTCGTGAGTTTCATTATCTACCGATTGTGCTAGTAGCCCAAATTTGGAAATTTTTAAAAACCAATAAAATTTTGAGTTTCTGTATTTTCACAATCGGTAGACTCGTGATGTTCATTATCTACCGATTGTGCTAGTAGCCCCAAATTCAAAATTTTAAAAAAACCAATGGAATTTTGAGTTTCTGTATTTTCACAATCGGTAGACTTGTGATGTTCATTATCTACCGATTGTGCTAGTAGCCCCAAATTCAAAATTTCAAAAAACCAATGGAATTTTGAGTTTCTGTATTTTCACAATCAATAGACTCGTGATGTTCATTATCTACCGATTGTGCTAGTAGCCCCAAATTCAAAATTTTCAAAAACCACTGAAATTTTGAGTTTCAGTATTTTCACAATCGGTTGACTCGTGATGTTCATTATCTACCGATTGTGCTAGTAGCCCCAAATTCAAAATTTTCAAAAACCAATGGAATTTTGAGTTTCTATATTTTCACAATCGGTAGACTCGTAATGTTCATTATCTACCGATTGTGCTAGTAGCCCCAAATAAAAAAAATTCAAAAACCAATGGAATTTTGAGTTTCTGTATTTTCACAATCGGTAGACTAGTGATGTTTATTACCTACCGATTGTATAATCTGTAGTCTCGTGATGTTCATTATCTACCGATTGTGCTAGTAGCCCCAAATTCAAAATTTTCAAAAACCAATGGAATTTTTAGTTTATGTATTTTCACAATCGGTAGACTCGTGATGTTCATTATCTACCGATCGTGCTAGTAGCCCAAAATTAAAAAAATTCAAAAACCAATTGAATTTTGAGTTTCGGTATTTTCACAATCGGTAGACTCGTGATGTTCATTATCTACCGATTGTGCTAGTAGCCCCAAATTCAAAATTTTCAAAAACCAATGGAATTTTGAGTTTCTGTATTTTCACAATCGGTAGACTCGTGATGTTCATTATCTACCGATTGTGCTAGTAACCCCAAATTCAAAAAATTTAAATTCCAATGGAATTTTGAGTTTCTGTATTTTCACAATCGGTAGACTAGTGATGTTTATTATCTACCGATTGTATAATCGATAGTATCGTGATGTTCATTATCTACTGATTGTGCCAGTAGCCACAAATTCAAAATTTTCAATAACCAATGAAATTTTTAGTTTCTGTATTTTCACAATCGGTAGACTCATGATGTTCATTATCTACCGATTGTGCTAGTAACCCCAAATTCATAATTTTCAAAAACCAATGGAATTTTTAGTTTCTGTATTTTCACAATCGGTAGACTCGTGATGTTCATTATCTACCGATTGTGCTAGTAGCCCCTAATTCAAAATGTACAAAAACCAATGGAATTTTGAGTTTCTGTATTTTCACAATCGGTAGACTCGTGATGTTCATTATCTACCGATTGTACAATCGGTAGTCTCGTGATGTTCATTATCTACCGATTGTGCTAGTAGCCCCAAATTCGAAATTTTCAAAAACCACTGAAATTTTGAGTTTCTGTATTTTCACAATCGGTAGACTCGTGATGTTTATTATCTACCGATTGTATAATCGGTAGTATCGTGATGTTCATTATCTACTGATTGTGCCAGTAGCCACAAATTCAAAATTTTCAATAACCAATGAAATTTTTAGTTTCTGTATTTTCACAATCGGTAGACTCATGATGTTCATTATCTACCGATTGTGCTAGTAGCCCCAAATTCGAAATTTTTAAAAACCACTGAAATTTTGAGTTTCTGTATTTTCACAATCGGTAGACTCGTGATGTTCATTATCTAACGATTGTGCTAGTAGCCCCAAATTCAAAATTTTAAAAAACCACTGAAATTTTGAGTTTCTGTATTTTCACAATCGGTAGACTCGTGATGTTCATTATCTACCGCTTGTGCTAGTAGCCCCAAATTCAAAATTTTCAGAAACCAATGGAATTTTGAGTTTCTTTATTTTCATAATCGGTAGTCTCGTTATGTTCATTATCTACCGATTGTGCTAGTAGCCCAAATTCAAAATTTTCAAAAACCAATGAAATTATATACTTTAACAATTGGTAGATAATACCACTGTACTAACTACCGATTATGTAAGGGCACTTAGGTAATCTCAAAACATTAAGACAACCCATAAGCGTTTTATGGGTTGGGAATAAAAAAGTCGTTTCTAATTCTTTCAGGGTCGCCCCTAATGGCGCTAGGTTCCCTATGAGAGGGAGGACGCTGATGCAATACAGTTAGAATCAGTGTTGTGTCTGTGCAGGAAGATACTATTTGTATAATATTGAGCAATAAAGTTGGAGAAAGTCTTGGTATTTCTCTTAGGCATTCTGGTTGTTTCCTTTTGCAATCTTCAATATGTATTTTTTTCGTGTGATGTTAACTGGTGCAGATTTTTTCGATTTTTCAGTGGGACAGTTACTATGAGGTTGGTTGAAATGTTGTTTGCTTAAACTTTCTTCGTTCATATTTTTTACATTAAAAAACAGTTGTTTGTAGTTTACTGGTGGATGTTTTCATATGCTTAAATTTATGCCCTCAGAAGTAGTTTATGTTGGAGATTGCCACAAATCATTTGAAAAGTTACTGTATAGATTTCTCAGCTTTCCTTGCGGCTGCAACACTGATGCGTCCTAGATTATTATATGATGTAGTTATATTTGTTTAGGTAGGAGACCTTCGATTTTGTGGAGAAGTGTATCTGGTCAGCTGGCATAGAAGAATTAATGTCCAAGGCAATGCACTTAGCAAACAGGTATTCGCTCTAACTCTACCTCAATTAATTTTTGCTAGATATACCGTTTTCTGTTTGGGCCTTTTTTCCGGGTACTCTGGGATCAAGTTTGCTTCCAAGAACAACGAAAATGAAGTGCCTAAGTGGCGCTGTGGCTGGGTTGTTTCTTTATGCGTAAACATGTAATATTCCTCCTATTGTTTGTCAGTGTGTACTATTTCTCTTATAGAAGAGGAATATTTGGTGTTATGATACTAATGATTGGCATCTACATACGGCTACCGTGTTTGTAACTAGAATTCATTCCATTCATAAGATTACTCTGCAATTTACACCTGCTTAATTAACTAAATATATCTTCTTGGTCTACCGGATGCGTAAAACTATATTTAATTTATGCGATTCAACCTTATCTTTCCCAATTTGACATATCTTCCGGTTTCTTATTACAACAAGATTCGAGGATCACGTTTAACATTTAACAAGGTTGTCATCGACCCCGGCTGTGAATCATTCTGTACCTATTGTTTTATTATTTTATAGGGTGTGTGATGTGCACGTTCCCTATGCAGAAAACTGGAATTTTCTCTTCCTTGACCGCCACATCAAAATTTAGCTGTTGCAGCCGAGAATATTGGCTAAAGACAAAGCAACACCTTCTGTTGCTTCGACCGCTTAAAAATATCTAGAAATTGACGATTTAGTCCCAAAGTTAGTGGGCTTTGGACGCTTTAGTCCACTCCTCTGAAGCCTAGTACTCTCTAGTCCAAATAAACCCCGCTTACTACAATTTAGTCCAAACATGGACGAGTTAGTCCAAAAGCAAGACGAGTCCCGATTTTCCGAATTTTCAATATACCCTAATTACCCTTGAACCGATTATATATATATAAAGCGTGTTTTGAAAACGAATTTTTTGGATCTCAAACATGAATTCAAAACAGGGAGCAGGTCAGAGATGAATTTTGGGAGGCGATTTAACAGTTTGAGAGAGGATTTAATCGTTTTTTCATCATAATTCAACTTCAGGTTACTTTGAAAGTGTTTTGAATCGATTTATTTCATCTCAGATTTGAATTCACGACAGATTGAGAGATAGATTGATCCGGATATAAATTTCGTAGGTGATTTAACAGATTCATAGAGGTTAAGTTGGATTTGATTGTTTCTGCAGAAGAATTCAACTTCAGGTTAGTTTTTTTTTTTTTTGTACGATATGTTACATCCAATTTTTTTATGTTTGTTTCTGATTTTTAGTTTTTCTGAGTTTATGAGTTGATGATATGAATTCGATTTGTTATATCTTATTGTTTGTATGATCTTGATTTGATATTTGTTATATATTAGCTTTGATTCTCGTGAAACGATTTTTGTTTACTGTTGTTTGATGATGATTTTAGTTTTATGATGCATGATATGAAATCGAACTGATATTAGATCCGAGGCTTCTGATTTATTCAATTATGTGTTCCAGTAAGATTCTTAAGCTTAATCGATGGAGTATTTGATTTAGTTTTACTGTTATCTGATGTTTTGGCTTCTATTAAATGTGTACTTTCCTGTACACTGTTTAAGTTTTAGGTTATTCAAATCTGAAATTGTGATTTGAAGCTTCAAATGTTTATTATCATTTCTTTTGTAATATGTAGGGGTATCAAATATGTCTGAGAAGGTTATCCATGTTGTTTTGAATCATGGTGAGCATTCTGCTGCTTTTCCTGTTAATACTTCGACAACCGTAGATGAATTGAAGCATTTTGCATGCAAGCATTGGAGGTCTTTGTCTCCTGGGAGTATACGTTTCATCTATTTGGATAATGATCAATTAGTTTTTGTACAAGGTGATATACAACTGCAAGGTTTAGTTGCTCTTGTTATTCTTATTAAGAATGAAGATTTCTATTTGAATGTTGACATGATTCGGAATCATACTTCTCGTTCTAAGTCTGGTTGTAGCACTAGTTCTGGTTCTAGTACTTCAAATTCTTGTGTAACTGAAAGTCCTAAGATGGTAAGGGTGGTAGATCATGATGCAGACCAGGCCAAGCCTCTGATTTCTAAAAAATGGATTTATGTTTTTGACAAAGTTGGTAGAGAATTTATAGGTGGTGTTAAAGTTGTTAGAATTGTTATTGATAAGTACAAGATGGCTACTGGTCACAAGATTAGTATTCTTAAAAATGACAAAACTCGTTTTACTGCAAAGTGCCAAGAAGATGGTTGTGGTTAGAGGATTCACTTTGGGCCTGTGAATGGTGACATTTCTCGGTTCGTGCTGAAAGATTCTAATGTTATTCACAGGTTAGTGGTGTTCATATTAGTCCACATTACGAATTCTTTTTTTTTATGCTTTTATATGTAGACTTGTTTTAGGTGTACATTGTGGTGCACATTACTTGTTGTAGGCTTTTTATGTGGCACATTGTGGTGTAAATTAAATATTCTTGCTTGGTCTGTGTTTTCTTTTTGCATATGTGGTGTTGGTTTTGAGATCTTATTAGGTGTACATTGTGGTGCACATTACTTATTCCAGCTTTAATTTTTTTTCTTTTTTGTAGCTGTGGTGTTGGTTTGAGGTTGAAGAGTCCTGCGGTGACAACCAAGTTAGTCAAGCATTTGATCGCTGACAATTTATAGGGTGATCCTAGTTTAAAACCCAAACAGATCATGTCACTTTTTAAGAAGACTTATGGGTCCAATATTAAGTATCACCATGCCCGTAGAGGGAAAGAAGCCGTATTTGAAGAACAATTTGGTGATAACGAGAAGTCGTATAGCGATTTAACTTGGTATGTCAAAGCAATTGAAGAAACTAATCCCGATAGCTATGTGAAGTTTGAAGTTGATCATGGAACCATAAGATTTCAGAGAATTTTCATTTGTTTCGGTGCTTGCAAGCATAGCTATAGGTATCTCAGGCCCATGATTTACTTGGACGCTACTTTTTTTACTGGTAGATACAGGGGTACTTTGATGGCTGCAACATGTATCAATGGAAACAATGGTTTTTACCCATTTGCTTTTGCTCTTGTTTCTTCTGAAAACAAGGAAAACTGGTTTTAGTTTCTGAAGAATTTTAAAGAAGTTGTCGATGGTCGTCAGATTGTTTTCCTTAGTGATCGTGGAGAAGGACTTTTGCAGGGCATTCCAAAAGTATTTCCTAATTCATATCACAGCTATTGCTTTTACCACATCAAGTGCAATCTCCCCATTGGATCAGGTGATGTGAATTCAAAGGTCGTTATTGATTTATTTTACAAAGCTGCTTACTCTTACACAGTAGCTAACTTTGAAGAAGCTTTGCGGGGCATGCATGCAATTGGATGTTGACATGTTGCTAACTATATCAGGACTATTCCAAAGGAGAAATGGGCAAATGCATTTTTCCCTGTATGCAGATATATTGCTCACTCTTCAACTCTTTCCGATTCGTTCAACAACTGGATTCTTGAGTTCAAAAAGTTGCCTGCTTTTGCTCTTCTCGATGCGATACGGTGAGTTTTATGTTTAGTGTTTCATCCATTTATTTTCTTTGATGTGTACGTCTTCCCTTGTACACATGTTTATCTGTCTACATTGTTGCACACATGGATTTGCTTGATCTGTAGATACTTGTACACATGTTTTATCTGTGATTCTGCAACGGTGTGTACACTGTTGTACACATGGATTTCCTTAATGTGTACATTGTTGTACACATGTTTTATATGTATTCCTTCTAGTTCATGTTTTGATTTTATGTTTTGTGTTTTTATTATGTTAGTTTGAAGGTTATGAAGATGAATTCTACGAGAAGGGTAGAAGGTCTAGAAACTTTCAACACTAGGCTCACTCCGATATTTGAGGATTTACTAGAGGAAAACATTGACATTGGTCGTACTTGGACTGTTACTGAGTCCATGGAAAGATTGTATGAAGTCGCATCTCCCCGATCTCATTCTGTAGATTTATTACAGAAAACTTGTACATGTCACAGGTGGCGAGTTAATGGTTTTCCTTGTGCACATGCTTGTGCTGCCATTCAAGCTACGAGGGAGGACATCTATTCATTTGTTGAGCCATACTTCACCACTGAATGGTACAACAGGACATACCAGGAGATCATCTTGCCTATCCCCAATTATGACAAGCCGCAGGCTTATGATCCTAGTGATAGGGTTATTGTTCATATTCCTGTTCCTCCACCTGGTAGACGAAGAACACAGCGTATGAAGAATGCTTGGGAGAAGCAAAAGAGGCCTATGATGTGTACAAAGTGCTTCACCCTTGGTCACCACAACATAGCTACCTTCCCCATGCTTTGATGATTTTTTCTATGTTTGATTTGTTCAAAACTAGTACCAATATACAGAACTAAAAACATAAAATATTACTAAACAAAATAGACTAGTAGCATCCATTATACAGAAAGGTGTACATAATGGTACACAGGTAAAAAGACAGGTAAGAAAACTGAAGTGCACATGAAGGTGTACATAATGGTAAACATGTCATGGCACTAATTATCCACACCAAAGAAAATTGAAAAAGACATTTTGCTAATGTCTATTCAATTCTATGTATAGTGTTTCAATTTTATGTTTTTCAGTTCTGCAGGTATGGATAAATCTGTCAGTACATGTGTACCATTATGTACACCTTCATGTACCATTACTGTGATAAATTTCTGCTCTGTCAGTAACAGTGCATAATCATGTACACCTTAATATTTTACTAACCTGTAATATACACCTTAGTACTGACACAAGTATACTTTCAACACATCAATATTGAAACTAATAAAAAGATTAATTCAAGGTCTTTATAGTAGTCATAAGTCTTAAATTGAAACTAATAAAAAGATTAATTCAAGGTCTTTATTGAAAACTGAAATTTGAAAAGTTTTCTGAAGATAAAAAAATGTTTAGAAGCAATTCAGAAAGTGATCTTGTATAATGAAACTTAAAAAAACTCCTCTTCCTCTTCAATGGTTTCATTTCCATACTCAGGCGCCACTCCTGTGTTGTTCATCCTTTGCTATATCCCAAACCTTTTCATACACTTCGACTTTTTTCAGCATCTTGGCCATCAATTTTGTTCTCATTTTCTGACAAATGTCTTCGGCCCTCTGCCGATCTCTTTCGATACTCTTTGTTTTCTTCACACTTCGTTTCATAAAGTAACAAGTGTATAGCAAGCAGTCCGGGTTGATTCCTTGTGCATGGCATTGCATGATGTTTATATCGTGCGGTTCTATAGGTGCATCACCCTTTAACGCTCTCTTCTTGTTGAGTTCCAACTGCACCACATTTGCCAGTTGTTGTGCATCATCTTTATAGTCCTTATTTGAGGGCAACGAGTTGTACCATTTCCACTATAGAGCTTCAAAATCAAACTTCAAAAGCGACCAGTGAACTCCTACTGCCAATTGTTCTGTAGAGTGATTGACGGGGATTACAAGAACTTCCAGATTGTCAGGCATGTCCCGTATGAAATCAACCACAAGCGTTTGTAGAGTGCTGATGATATTGTTCTTCACGTAGTACTGCAATCAATAATTTGTTGGAAAATAAAATGAATTAGGTATACCTAAATCAGACCAGAAAACTAACAAATATGTACACTACTACATATCAAACATTTTATGCCTGGAAATAGATGTATGATATAGATGTATCCATGACGTATAATACAGGTGTACAACTATCTACACACCTAAATAAAATCTAACAATCAAGCATCCATGCAAACACTTAACAGAGCATGTGTCATCAATCATATAACATACTGGTGTACATTTATGTCCACACCTAAAGAAATCTACAAACACATAGAACACGCCATGTCAATTAGGTGTTCAACTATGTACACATCATTAAAGTATCTATGTATGACATTTTTTATTTGTTTTTGAGAAACTTACACATGCAGTAGGACTCATTATTTCACATCTCATGTACTTTTGATCATCTGGATGACGAAAGCTATCTCTGAGAATTGCTCTGCAACGTCGATGGACGTAGAACTGCAGTACCTCTTGGTCCAGATATTTGTTGAACATCAGTTCACGAAGTACTTTTCCCACAATCATAATTTCTTCCCTAACCGTTGGATCTTCGAGTCTTGTTAGTTCCCAAGCTACAGAGCTGCAGAATCATAAAGGAAATGTTAACATGGTGTACATAGTGGTGCACATACCTTTTTTTTTAATAAGATTCAATCATTCGTATAGTGCGATGTATTGATTTGTTAACTTACGTCAGGCTTGCATAGTCGAAAATTTTCTGTATCCTTTTTTTGTCCTGTCCTGGTTTCATGGCATGGTATAGTGGTGATTGACGAACATCTGGCAGTGGGCGACAAGGATGATACTCATTTTCCTTTCTCTTTATTGTTGCAGGATAGCCTGGTTCTTCTCCCTCTTTGATCCCCTTGCCTTTTTGATCCACTTTTATCCTAACTTGTCTGGTTTTACCCTCGACAGTGAAATCAGGATCTAGTTTTTTCTTTGCAGCTCTCTTTGGTGGTGTCTTGGACAACTTGCCAGCTGCTTTTTTCCTCAATATCTCTGCTTCCTTCATCTTCCCTGCTCTTGTCTTTGCTGGTGGTGTCTTCTGCTCCTGTACTTCTTGACTGCTAAAAAATTCATCTTCATGATGTTGGATGAACTGCACTGCTTCAGCAACGATCGTTTCTCGTACATCTTCATTGGATAATGATTTTTGCGATGACTTTTCTACTGGATCTTCTTGGCTCAACAATGAAAAGCTTGGACAATCGTGGATCAGGGTTGCCATCTTTACCTTCACTTTAGATGGTGCCGTTCTGTAACAACCTTTCTCAAGCTTTACGAACACAGTTTCAGACAAGTTATCTAGAAGGTCCTCAATTGATGTATAAGTCTCCTTCTCTGTCTCTTCTCCTTGTGTGAGTAAAAGGACATCTTCTTCAACCGGCTGAGATATGCCTTTAGGGTCTGGCTGAGATATGGCTTGAGCTGCGATTATCGTAGCTTCATCAATTTTAGCAGATGGAGTGGCATCCATCACATTCTGGTGTTCTTGATGTTCAGCAATTTCAGCTGTCTCTGGCAGAGAAGTGCTGAAAAAATGCATATTTTGTTAGGTTCTACAAAAGTGTACATCTTTGTACACACACACATAAGAAATCACTAAGGTGTACATCTTGGTACACATATACAGAAAATGAAAAGAAATGCGAGCTGAGATCATTTTCTTCATACCTAGGCTTCTTAGCAGTTCCAGACTCAACACCTTGCCTTGTTCCATCCTTGCCAATCTTCTGTTCATTTTTCTTTGACAGAGGAGTGCTAAAAGATTCAAGTTTTGAGAAAAGGTACGAGTTTTAGCATACTGGTGTACAACTATCTACACACATAAAAAGAAATGACTGCCACATTTAATAAAAGTGATTTTATACCTTCACTTTTCAGGAGTTTCAGACGGAACTTCATTCTTTTCAGATTCAGTTCCATGCTCGTCATCACCACCTTTGCTACCTTCTTTGTCATTGTGATCACCATGCATCTCACCACCTTTGCCACCCTGCTCATCATCATCATCTTTATCATCATGCATATCACCACCTTTTCTACCCTCCTTGTCATCATCATCCTTTCTACCCTCCTTGTCATCATCATCCTTATCATCATGCATATCACCATCTTCATTGTGCTCCTCTTCCTCCTCCTCCTCCTCCTCAATCTCCTCATCTTCCTTGTGCTCCTCCATATCCTCCTCAACCTTGTCATCCTCCTCCTCCTCCTCCTAAATCTCCTCATCCTCCTCGGTTTCAAGCCGTATTTCCTTTGCAAATTTAAAGATTTCATCCAAAGTGTAATTACAAAAATTATTCACTTCTCTTTCTGTCAAGTTCATTAGACCTACTTCATTAACTTTTAGGATTTCTCTTCGATGAAATTAAGAAGCCTTTCTTGTCTCTCCTGAACTTCAGTAAGCTCCTCATCCAACTCTTTTCTTTGCATATCTGATATGCGCAGCTTTTCCTTCATTGCATCTATGTTATTTTCTTGTTTCTGCCTCCGGTACTCATCCAAAAGCAATCGCTCTTCATCAGTGTAAGCCTTTACCCATCCTGGTTGCATCTGAAAACATGCCAAAGTATCAATATTTATCACAGGTGTACAATTTTCCACACATGTGTTAAAAGTGTACATTGTTGTACACATGAAAAAAAAAAATCAAATCTATCACCAATTTTTTACAATCCTGTGCACCTTATTAAAGGTGTATATCAATGTACATATACTATCAACAATGTACAATCCTGTTCACCTTATTAAAGGTGTATATCGATATACATATACTATCGTAAAAAAGTTTTTTGAGATACCTTTTTCATGGCGTCATTCAGGTCTTTCTCGATTGTATTACTGACGTCACTGATGATCCACCTGAGAAGCCTTGGCACACCTTCCTCATTGCTTGGATGCATGCTTTTGTTTTGTTTAGCAAACCAATGCTGCATTAACAAATAGGTGAATAGTTAGAAATGTAAGAGAAAGGAACAAACACAATGAACAGAATTATTTAAAATAGTGAATGGATATATCAGGTGTACAACTGTGTGCACATGTAAACTCACCAACAGATAAATCACACAACCATTAACTTTAAGTGGTGAATCGAAATGTTTCTTAATGCACGCCATGAGATACTCATGTATATGAACTGGCCAACAAGTTTTCTTCATCCTATCGAAAGACTCAAAAAAGTGTGCATACTAGTTCTTGCTAATCATACTTCCGTTTTCCTGGGTAAAAAACACCGTTATACACAAGTACATAGTAAACAGCACCACTAAGTCTTAAGCGTCTCTTTCAATCTCCAATCGCGACTTTGGGTTTAGCTTCATGATACGTATGATTTCCTCTTCCACATCTTTTTTCCCCAGCTCATTTCGTTTCTTAAGAGTCAATCTGTTTATCAGCGGACAGTATCTTTTTTCAGCTGCAGTTTTTACATCTTCTCCTTTTTCAAGTTCCATTGCCACCATATTAATCCCTTAAATTAGAAACAAATCCTTGGGTTCACTCTTTACTGCCACTCTTACGTTCTTCTTGGGAGTATCAAACATGAAATAATGTCCCCCTGTGTCACAAATTTCATGGCGATACTGTCTCACAATTTTCAAGATTGAGTTTGGGTTCTTAGTCCATATATCATCTCTCTTTTTACTTGGATCTTTCTCATCTTTCTGATCTGCTTTTTTGTGGACAAAGATATCTACAACAGGCCAGAATGGTCCTTCCTTTTGCTTCTCTAATTGATAATTGGTGAACCATACTTTTCCTCCTCTTTTTGCTTCATCTTCCTCAAAGTTTCTATTCACAAAGTCACTGATTGCATGGAAACTTGATCTATAAGGTTTGTTGGTATCTACGAAAATGAACCAAGAAGAATAATACATTCATTATACTCATAACTACAAAACAGTCACATAGGTGTACAACAATGTATACACAAATATTTAACAGAGCACTAATCAAATATGAAGATGAACTAGCATGCTGGTGTACCTGTATGTACACTGGTACATACAGGTGTAAAAGTCTTTACACTCTTACAAAAATCTAACAAAAAAATAGTTTCAAAACACACTCAGCAGCCAATATGAAGATGAACTGGCATGCTGGTGTACCTGTATGTACACTGGTACCACAAGTAATGAAAAAACAGTTTTGAAACACAACAGTCGGGCAATATGAAGATGAACTGGCATGCTGGTGTATAGATCTGTACACTGGTACCACAAGTGATGAAAAAACAGTTTCAAAACACAATAGTCAGTACAAAAACATACAGAACATGACACCAATCAGTACAACAACATGTGACTATAGTAGTATATACACATAAATAAGAAATCTGAACACAAATCAGTGTAACAGCATGGCGGTGTACATATCTGTACACACCAACAACAAATCTCATAAAAATTACAAGAAAATAGATAGAACTGAACTGAAAGCCTGCAACAGCATGATGGTGTACATATCTATACACACCAACAACAAGAGATGGACAACAGTTTGAAAACACAAACATCAGAACATATAAACATGATATAGCATGCCGGTGTACAAATCTGTACACTGGTAAAACACAATAGATGGACAACAGTTTGAAGTAGCATTACCCTTTTTTGCTTGACCAGATGTTGATTTCTTTGAAGTTTTTGATTTCTTCTTAGGTGGTGGTGATTTTGAAGTATCTTCTGGTACAGTTGATGTTGAAACTGCTGAAGATTTTGATTTCTTCTTAGGTAGTGATTTTGAAGTATCTTCTTCAACTGTTGTTGTTGAAACTGCTGTAGATTTTGATTTCTTCTTAGGTGGTGGTGATTTTGAAGTATCTTCTGGTACAGTTGATGTTGAAACTGCTGTAGATTTTGATCTCGTCTTCGGTCCTTGTGATTTTGAAGTATCTTCTTCAACTGTTGCTGTTGTATCAGAAAAAATTTCTGTTGATTTTCGCTTTGCTACTGGTTTTTTAGCACTCACCATGATGTTACTGCTACTGTATTCATAAATTCTACGAAAATTTAAGGTTTGATTTTGAATCTTTAGTGTTTCGATTTTCGATTTTAGATTTTAGGTTGAAGTTTTCTCTGAGTTTTTTTTATCTTCTCTCTGCTAAATGAAATAATAACATTTCCGTTTTTTTTCTTTCAGTTTTTTTTTCCGAACCAACGTGTCTCTCCCGCATTAACTGTGTCAGTTACAAAACAGTTTTAATTCGTTGCACGTGTGCTTTATGAGACGCGTGCGAAGGATAGCAGCATCTTTACACATTTTCAAATAAACTTTGGACTAATATGTTCCTAGTCGGATCGGGGTGGATTAATCCGTGTCTTTGGGGACGGTTTTGGACTAAACCGTTTTTTTCCCTAAAAATATTGCCTAAAGGCAAAGCAACAACTTTTGGTGCTATTACGGCTAAGTTTTATGGGCTAGATTTGGCTTCTAGATTCAGTGGCGGAGCCAGAAAACCTATTGTAGGGGGCAAAAATAATTCTACAGAAATATGGAGACTAAAGTGGACTAATGAAAATATAAGTGGTGGACTAAATAATAAATACAAGGTAAATGGAAGGGTGGATTTATGGTTTGTGCAGATTTAGAGGGGCTAGAGCCAGGGTTATCCACTGTCTAGATTAGACAAAAAGCGTTGTATATTCTTCTCTTCTACTTCTCTCTCCAGATATACCTCGAATGCCAACTTATAGCGAGATAGTTTCGCTGAATGGTTACGCGCAAAAATAAATAAATAATAGTTTTTCGCTGTTTTGTTCAGCGTCGAGTGGAATATTCCACGGTATCTGCGCTGGATGGAAAGTCGTAGCCATTCTGCGTGGATGAACAATAGCGTGTTGTGATCATTCTCGAACGTATATATTTTGGTAACAGGGCGGAGTTTATTGAGGCGTATCAGGTAAGAAGTTAGGGATATCGATTTATTTTGTTGTTGATGGTTTGTTGGTGTCTAGTGCCTTGATTTAATTGTTATTGCACTTGATTTACAGAAAAAGGAGGAGGATATTCGTAATAATATAACTCGTGGGATGCTTACTAGATTTTTCATGAGAAAGACGGGGAACACTGTCGTTGCCAATTAAGAGACTGTAAATGATACACAGAACCAGCTGAGACTGAGAGAGACTTTGGTTGAGAGAGAGAGAGTGGTGTTGGGTTTCTGTTTTCTATGTTTTTGGTTGGTTGTTTGTCTTTAATTGAGGTGAGGTATTGCTGCAGACAAGAGAGTGAAGAGTTTGCAGATTTCAGAGTTTCAGGTTCCAATATCTGCGCTGTTTTGTTAAATATTTATTTAACCATGTTTTCTCACACTCCCGTTACACCACCAACGGATATGTTTTCAAATTTTGAATTTCGAAATGTTTGACAATTTGTTCCAGCGGTTGTTTGTTTCAAATTTCGAAAATTTACCAAACTAAAGAATTCTTTCATTACATTGCAAAACAAGGTTATAATGTTTTTTGAAGAAATTAAAAAATACAATGAAATTAAAATTCTACTTCTAAATTAACTTCTAATTAAAATTTAAAAATGAACTTCTAAATATCTTAAATTATTACTCATAAATCACTTTAATTTAGGGGATAGGATCAAAGCCATTACGAACCATAATCTCTTTCTTCCATTTTTTGTAGAGGGGTTTCTCCCAATCCTCTACTTCATTCATATTTTGGTGTAGGATCTTCAAGTCAGCTTCTCTTTGTTGGATTTGTGCCAAGATTGTAGTGTTTTCCATGTTCTTCTTAAGGTACTCTTCCTCTATTTCATACTTGGAAACCCTCTGTGCTTGCGCTTTTTCAAGAAGTTCTATGAGCTTTTCCGTTTTGTCATCTTCTCTCTGTGATGTTTTAGCCTCACGAGCCCTTCGTTTGGAAGAATCTCTCCCTGCACCTCTAACATTATCTGTTTGGTAGAAATAACGTCTTCTACGCGATATGTCTGAGGTGTCAGAACCAGGGGTAGATGGTGAGCTCCCAAACAATGCCATATCCTCCAAATCTCCATCCACACTTACTGGAGCGGAAGTACCACCTTCAGTGTTTTGACTCACTAGGTTGAGTGCCTTGAGTAGGTTGAATGTTTTGAGTAGGTTCATCATCATTATTCTCCTCTGGATTGTAGTCTGGTTGATAGGTTTTCAGGAGCTGGAAAACCGATTCATGTTTCAAAGGTTTCTTAACTTCTGCTTCACAATTGATTCGACCTTCGCGGTACTGGGGAAAAAATGTATTAATGTCGCTCTTGGAAAAATAATCAAAAACATCAAAAATATTTCAGGTACTTGCATAATCGGCTTCCCCCAATCCCGAAGGTCTTTTCCAGAAGTAGGGTCTGACGTATGAAATATATCTCTTCACTTCTGCTCTTAATGTGGTACACCTTGATTGCAATGACTTTTTTTCCCTGTTTCCACCACCAGGCCATCTTTTAACGAACTCTTCCGAAATTCTCCACCTTTTTGATCTTTTCCTCTAATCGGATCGTTGATTGATATAATCCAAGCAGATTAGTGCATCATCCTATTTTGGTTGAAAGTGTGACATATTTTGTATGAAGGAAATTATATTAGGTGAAGAAAAAGAAGAAGAAGAAGAAGAAAAAGAAGAAGAAAAAAAAAAAAAATCAATGAAGAAGAGAATCAATTGATTTTAGTGTGAGGGATGAAGGAGAAGTAGTTCTCTAATTATAGGGTTGCCTGAAAATATAGCTGTCGATATTTCAAACGGCTAGTAAACCAGAACCGTTGAGATTAACGGTCATTTTTTATCCGATGGCTTAAATTAGCTGTCGCTGAATTGTACAGCGCAGACATGTTGTTTGGTTAGGCGCTACATTTCAAGTCATTGAGATTAAAGGCTATTTTATGATCTGCTAACTAATATCATTCAGCACTGAATGGTCCAACGCAGCTGCGCTGTTTGGTTATGCGCCACCCAATCGGCTAGTATACTCACTGGATTCCGATTAGTTCTCCTACCTCTATTTAAACTCAACATCCCCACCCCCAAACTTGTGAAGTTTTACTCTTTTCTTCTTTACCTACATTCTCAATTCAAGCATGGATGGATTTGTTGGATACTTAATTGCCAAACACAATGACTTGGTGAGAAGTTTTTGCGAAATTCGCGACACAAATCCTTTAGGGAAGTCTCAATTACGCAACAATTTTTGGGAACAAGTTCGTGAATAATTTGTGAGAATCAATGGTAATGCTAATAGAAAAAACCAAGCAAGCATTATGAGTCGGTTAGCATGCATCAAGCGTTATTGAAAGGTTTTTGTAAATTCATTGAGGGAATCAAATATTAATCGTAAAGATCCATGGTTGTATACCAAGCAGATGAAGGAAGTCCATTCATTCATGCCACCGTTATGGAGATATTTGAGTTGAATGAAGTATATGCATGAAGAAATATATGGTACCTACTTAATGTTGTAAACGTACTTAAATAAAAAAGAGAGTATTATGGAGCTATTACAAGAACTAATTAAAATTTATACTTAATGAACAAAAAGAAGTATTATGGTTGAATAAAGTAGTGAATATGAAATTTACTCTCCATTCTCATAAAATGATCCACCTCCTTCATATTCGTAGTAATCTACATCCGTATTTACGCCGGTGGTACCCTCATGAGCTTCCGGTAAGGCATCATCCATCACAATGTTCGGAATATAACCATCTCTCAAATCATCTCCATGTCATTTCCAAATGTGTGTAATGAGTTCTTGGCAAAGTTCCGCCCAGTACACAGGGTTTTACAATGCATGAGGAGTTATCTTTGTGTTTCCTTGAATAGGCGGTTGAGGTTCTTGTCCCGTGATCCTCCCTCATTCCTCATCGCGATATTCCATCTCAACACACATATTGTGCATTATCAAGCACCACGTCATAATTGCCTTCATGTCTGATTTTTGAGTTCTCATGTGTTGACATGGGATTTTTGCTGCGCTGAATGGTTACGAGCAGTCAACGGGTCATGCACTGTTCCATTCAACAAAAAATAAAAAATAAAAAACAATTTCACTGAATGATTCAACGTAGCCTCGTTGTTTGGTTCTGCAACTAGTATACTAGAATTGAATTTCCATAAGACTTAGGGGGCTATTCTAGCTAACGTGGACTTCCAATCTATATGATAGATTGGAAGGCCATAAGACTATGGGGGTTATTCTACGAGGGTTACCAATCTAGAGATTCTGTTTATATGGATTGGTAATCCTTTGGTGTTACCTTATATCAATCGTATTAAACACCGTTACTATTACAGAGAATTATTACGGAATGATAGTAGGTAAAAAATCGAACAATAATTCCAAACAGATTTCAGAGCATTATATCACCTAATAATTCTGAACGATTTTATTTATTTTTGGAACATGCACAAAAACCATATAAAGTAAAGCTTGTGAGAGAGACGATTTTAAGTGTGTTTCTTTGTTAGAATTTATAAACTCATAAGAGCATCCACGATCACGACAAAAAATGATATTTATGATAACCAATTATTTTAACATATGAACGACATTTAATCAATCTTTTATTTTGGGAAAGTTTTTCATTTAATCATATATAAAATAATTGGTTATGATGTTGTTAGATCAAAAATGCTCGAATAACGCAAAAACAAAAAGATTTCCACATGCATTTCTATAACTGCTGAAAACCAAAAAAAATCTATGCCATATTTGGCGGGTGATTTTGGCATTTGTTAATTATAGTACGGCTGAGATTTAAATTGTGCTTGACATCAAGCCGAGTTTTAATCTTCACCCAGTTGATTATATTAACGCTTGTTTTGTTGGCACAATCATAAAGTGCATATATAATTATATAAGATCTTTATTATTGGTGTTGCAAAATAAATAGTTTTGGGACTGCCCCGGATTATGGTGACTAAAATATGGATAGCATGGGGGACCAAATCCTTGTAAAAGTTCAAAAATACCCTCAATAAATTTTTATTATTACCTTATTTCCCTTTCATTAACTACCTAATCTGATTAAAAACAAAAAATCAAAATCACTCACTCTCTCTTCTTCTTCCTTGTTTGTTCTTCTTCTTCTTCTCTTCGTATTCTTTTCAACAATGATTCATCGTCAATTCTAAGAAAACTTTCATTGCCGACTAAACTCTTCTTATAAACGGTGGTCAGAAAGAAGACTAAAGACAACAAGAAGAATTGAACCAAACCCATTGAAGGAGAAGCAGCGAATTCACCATCTGAAACTGAACCGAAAGCCCTTTTGTCCCGAGCAAGTCGGGGTAGGGCTAGAGACGTTATTTCAGAAAGATTTTATCTCATAAAAGTATGGTTAATTTTATGCCGGCTTACCTGCCTGAACACAACCCGCACTAAAGCGGGAGAAAATTCTTGGCACATTCCGTGTCGCGTTCGTTTTTGGTACGGAGGATAGAGTCATCACCACATAAATAGAATTACGCATTCGTGACCATTAATGCAGATATACCCATATCCCTGCCCGGGATGCATGGCTACAGGGGGATTCCCCCCTTTTACGATCCTGCTACCTGCATAGCTACAGGGAGGGCCCCCCCCCCCCCCCCCAACTCCCCCGCCCCACACACACAATATGTTAGGATGGTTTCACATGTTTACATATAATATCTATCCTCTGACTTGATCTTTACGAGATAATATCTCTAGCCCTACCCCGACTTGAGCTGGACAAAAGCGCTTTCGGTTATCGATTTCACATGTTTACAGTGAAATTCACCATCATCATCTTCAGATGAAGATGTACCTGAAAATCCATAACCAGTGAATGAAGGTTGTTAGAGCATAGCTCGGCTGAACCCACTAAGCGTTGGTATGTCAAGTTTGGTTGTCATATTTTAGTAAATCAAAACTCATCTAAGAGTCGCTTGATAATGTACTAGAAAGTCTAGGAATATGAGACATACAAGTATTACTCGAAGACCTGAAGAACGTGAAGAAGTAACGAGCTACAACGACGACATCATCCTTCCTCTTGAGGTTAGTAATATTGACTTGAACTGTTTCATTTCTAACGTATCTTTCAAGTCGTGCTATATTGAAAACATAATTGCGAAGCTGTGAATGAATATTTTACTCTAGTAGTGAGACATGATCATATGATCATAGTGTTAAGGAATTAGACTACGAAGTATAACGCTTATCTTTTGAACTTCGTAGATCTATTGTGATTATGTGTATGGGTAAAGGTGAAGATTTCTTCCTAGGAAATAATGTTTTACATTTGTTTAAAGGAAGTACATTCATGAACTTGTTTATGAATCGAAAGGGAAATTGCTAGGCTTATTGGTATTGTTGTTCATTGCATATCTTTGGATTACCAATATGTGTGAGATGGTAGAACTGATCATAACTTGTTATGTATCTTGGTATAACTAATCACAATGCCTGACTTATGATTTGGTATGACTAATTTTTATTAATTAGTGTAACCGATCCTAAGTAATCACCTGAGATGGTATGATCGATATTTGTAATTGGTGTGACCGATCACAAAAGAGTTGTGTAATCGATCCTTGTAATTGGTGTAACCGGTCCTAGTAATTGGTGTAACCGATCCTGGTAATTAGTGTAACCGATCCTAGTGACTGGTGTGACCGATCACAAGCAATACCATGAGTATATAGTAACCGGTCCTGGTAATTGATGTAACCGATCCTGGTAACTAGTGTAACCGGTCCTGGTAACTTGTGTGACCGATCACAAGTGTTCCATATTAAGGTATAACCGATCCTAGTGATTGGTAGAACTGATTAAACCCATGAATGTGATTTGATATTTGATCAAGCACATAGTTGTCTTGGAATACAGATGAACCAATTATAAACTTGTTTGGAAGTGTTATATAATCGATTCCAAGATTGTAAATATGAAAGAGGATTTACAAAGAAAAGATGTCAACATACTTTGAACACGAACAATAACTCTTATCTTGTATTGTTCAAAGATATTCCTTAATTACTCAAGGAGATCCCGGTCTGAAATAAATTAAGAATCTTTTAATTAAGGTTGTTAGTTTTATATGCTTTAATTACCAGCAATTAAATGCATATCTCTAGAGAATAAAAATTAGTAATGTGCATTTAATTAGAGATTTTCTATTGAGAGATTTCAGAAAATATTGGACAAAGCATTTCCTCAAATTATGAAAACCGAATGGGCATTTATTGCATATCTTTAGAATACTTTCGATTTTGGAAATTCCTTGGTGTCATAACATCCTTGGTCTATAAATACCTAATTTTGCATTTCTAGCAAACTATCCTAAGAGCCATGCAAACTTCATATTTTTATTGTTTCTGGTGGAGCCGTCTATCCGGAAAGGAAAGTACCTTAATTAAGCGAAATCTCTTGCGACCGCTCGTTTAAAGACTTCTGTGGGATCAAGAAGCTCTACGAGTACCATTGGTGGGAAACTAGATAATTGCAGTTTATTAGTTTTCGATTGATTTGATTGACTAACGGTTGTTGAACTTTGATTGCACCTAGTTTGTTTATTCTTGAGAATCTTCTCTTCTGATATAAGATTCACTCAAACTAGATCGAAGTGTAGAAGAGATATTTAGAACTGTTTGTAGATCTAAAGACATCTTGTGATAATCCATTGTTAACAGACTCCGGTGTTGTGCAGGTTTAATTAAGTATTAATGAAGATTCGAAGACGAAGAAGATTTTTTATTGGTTTCTCATATCTTTGTGTAGCACAAACCTTGATCGGCTGGGATCCAACTAGAATCGGATTTATTCGATTGATTAGTTGTGTAAGATGGACATCACCTTATAGTTTTGTGTTTGATTCTATATTGATTGATTGAAAATCTAAACTCTGTTACTTCGGTAGTTGTTGGATAGATTGATCTTACCAGGCAAAGGAGTTTATTAATTAAACGGAAGAGCCTTTGCATATGACTTGAGATATCTTTATCTGGAAAGAATCAATAGAGTTGTTACCAAACAGATTTGTTGTTCCTTTACTGTTTGGAATACGATCCAAAGGAATTGTTGCAGTGTATGCACTCATTGAATGTCGGAAGCGCATGGATACTGAAGAAACTAAGTGAACTAGGGTTAGTTGTTTGGTCTCAACTATACAAAGTTGGTTTAGATTTTGTATAGCGGCTTAATTCTTAGAGTATTCAATTCTGGACTAGGTCCCGGGGTTTTTATGCATTTGCAGTTCATCTCGTTAACAAAATCTTGCTGTGTGATTTACTTTTCCTTTCCGCAATTATATTTGTTAATTTAATTTAAAGTAAATTACACAAACGTCAACTCCATACATACTTGATAGTGATTCTATAGAGTTTGGTTAAGTCCGAACCTATTATTAATTAATCACACTTTGATTGTTGTATTGTCTCGATATCGTATCCATAGACGATCACACAAAGTGTGAATACCGATTTGTCGTATTGTCTCGACTTTGTCTATAGACAATCACTTTCGATAAGAGGACTTATAGGTGGATAATTTAAAGATTGTGGTGTATTTGGGTACCCTCGTCTTTTTCAATTGGTATCAGAGAAGGAAAACACGAAAAGATCTAACAATCTGTGTTTGGTGCGATCCAACCAATAAGAAATGAACTCGAGTTCACATGAATCGATTTTCTTTAACGTACCGCCAAGATTTGAAGGAACAAACTATCTATGGTGGAAATCTGCTATGAGATCTTTTCTTCAATCACGAGACTTTAATACTTGGCTATTAGTCGTCGATGGTTATAATCGCCCGAAAGTAGAAAATTCGGAAACTGAGTTTAAACGCTTAGTGGATTATACAAGCGAAGAAAAGGCTTTTGCAAAGAAGAATTAAGATGGTTTGAATGCTATTATACATGCTGTAAGCCGTGATCTACAACATCATGTATCAACATGCCAAACTTCAAAGGAAGCTTGGGATAACCTTCAAATCGTATTCGAAGGTAACACATCAGAAAAAGAAGCTAGACTTTAAACTCTCACTTCTGATTGAGAAAACCTTCGAATGGATGACAACGACACTTTTGAAGAGTTTCATATTAAACTCTCTGAGATAGTTAATGCTTCTTTCTCTCTTGGAAAGACTATTTATGAAAAAAGATATAGTGTGCAAAATTCTCAGATCATTGCCATCTAGATACGAATCTAAGAAGCATGCAATCATCGAAGCTAACAATCTTTCATCCTTATCAAGAAGTTCTCTTGTAGGAAAACTAAAGATTTTCGATCAGGAGTGCTTGTCAAAATGAAAAGACAATTTGGCCTATAAAGGAATTAAAAATCGCCGACTCAATGTCCGGAAGACTCCCAAGATCATGAAGATCAAGATGATGAAGATGAGACTGAACTAAATCATCATTTGTCTCTTATTACTCAATGATTCAAGAAATTGTTGAGACACCAAAAAAGAGAATCTCATGTATCGAAAAGAAATCATATTTCTACACATAAAAGTGAAGATACATGGGATGACGATGATATTATTCCTCGATGCTATAAATGTAAAGGGTTTGGTCATATTTCTCCAGATTGTCCAACTAAGGATATTCAGTGGAAGAGAAATGCATATACTGCCACACTTGATTATCCTCGTCATTATTCCCATGACGAGGATAATAAAGACTGTATGATAGACCATGTTGAAACCATTGCAGAAGTCTATGATTCAGAAATACTTTCAACAATAGATACTCAAGAAGAGTTCACTCCTAAGTTTTCTTAACAAGAATTTCCTTGTAAAGATAAAAGAACTTAGTTTCTTGAATCTGAAATAAATGGAATAAAATCATCGCTTGATCAAATCATAGTAAGTTATCTGAATGATAAAATAAAACTTAACAAGCGTCTTGTGAAAATCGAACTCTCTCAATGTTCTGAGAAAGAACAAGTATCTAAACTCATTCATGACATCAACTGTTGTCAAGATGAAATCAGAAAGTTAAAAGCAGAGAATTTGAAATTGAGAGATAAACTTGGCTGCTCTGGAATTTGTTGTTGTTCTTTTGTTTTTGCGAGAGAATGACAATATACTGGGGGGGAGTTCTAACTTGAACTTGCGTTTAATGATATATATCTTTCTGGGGAGAAGAGGATGCGGAATCTGAGTTAACAAATTTGTTAGTTAATCGTTTGTGTTTTTTTGTTTTTGGTACTCAGTTTTTCTCCAACTTTTGAGTTTGGTCTAACATTTGTCCCGTTTGGCGTTTGGTACCTGAAATAAACGTTGACCTGCGTTGGCTAAGTCAAACATAACTTCCGTTTGTTAATTATTAATAAATTTAAAAGAAATTCTAAATATCTAACACCGTTTAGATGGCCGTTATCATTTTCTTTATCTGTTTCCATTGAAAAAGAAAGGATTCAAGAGAGAATGAGAAGCAGGAAATAAAGAGGAAGAGCAAAAAGTGAGAAAATTATCTTATCTTCTTCCATGTTCAGATTTTACTTATTAACTTGATTCTTCAAGAGAGTATTATTAATAGTGAATGGTATAACATCAACAGATGGGTATTGGTATGGAAACAGATGGGATTACTTGATGACGATGTATGCTGAAATTGGTCAACGGTAGGAGGTGGTGATGATTTAAATCACGAAGATGCATGGTGAATTAAACAAATGGGTTTGATGTTAGTGGAAAGGTTCAGAACTGCATCAGTTGGAAGAGTGATTACAAGGGTCTTTTATAACAGGAAGCTAGGGTTTGTTTGTCGGTCTGGAATTTGGTGTTTGCAATGGTGGTTGTCTCGATTACCTTGGTAAGATGGAGCTTAAAAGTGAATTAGAGATGGGATTGAACATCCGTTCATGTTGTGATATCCACTGTTGGTACAACAACCATGAAAATGCAAATTATGGTTCTGTGTCTGATCCAAAATTGAATCTAAATGGAGCTATATGTTTATGAGAAAGTGCAGATTTAATTGATGGATTAAGAAAGCAGCGACAACGGAATTTGTGGTGGTGGTGTTGCGGAGATCATGATTGAGGTGGAATCAAGAAGGGAACTGCCAATTTTTAGGGTTCTTCAATTTCAATTTGGGGAAGAACATAGTACAACAAGTTTTTTTAATCTTAGCCCTTTGATTTTTTTGGATGGATGAAGATAGTCCACGTGTAAACTGGTGTTGGACTTAGCTGGTCATTGTTAAGAAAGCCAAATATACTTTTGTAATTAGATATTTAGTTAACAAAAAAATAAGTACACGTCATCGTTTGACATGGTCAACTCGGGTCAACGTCTAATTCACGTACCAAACACCAAGCTGGACAAATGTTAGACCAAACTCAAAAGCCGGACAAAACCTGAGTACCAAAAACAAAATAACCCTAATCGTTTTTCTGTTTAAGAAAAGCCTGTTTATATTGCATATATTTTGCTTTTGCTTTTGCTTAACAAAATTTCGGTGATGTATATGAATGTGTGTGTGTGTGATTCAATTGTTTTCGGTTAAGAAAAACTGTGTCAATTCATTTGACTTATTGTTTGGCATCTTCTTTATTGTTTGGTATCAAGTGTTTTTGCTTAACGAAATTTCGGTGTAATTGCGGTACTATAATGTCTATGTTTGTTTCAATTGCTTCCGGTTAAGAACATAATTATGCAAGTCAATTTATTTTGGTTTGTATGTATTTTTTTATGGCTTAACAAAATACAGGATCATTTGTTTAGTCCAATTCGATTCCGAATAAGAGAAACTAAGTTAATTCTGATCTTAGTTAGACTTATCAAATTGAAAGATTCGGTTATTCAAGTCTAATCGAATGCCTTGACAAGAAATACTAGTTAACTAACCTAGTGCTTGTCTTGTCTAAAGAGAAAGTTCTAAGTTATTGTCTGAATAATTAGAACCTGATGAGAGAAATAAAGTTATCTCTGATCTTTATTTTAGTCTTATCGAAATAAGCGATTGTATGTGTACAATCGGTTTAGCAAGGGAACTAATTTTCTTAGTAAATTTGTTAAACTATTAGGGAAAATTGCTTCCGGCAACAGTTTTCCTTGATAACATATTAAAACTAAATTACTTGTAGCCGGTTTTAATATTGGTTATCTAAAATGGTATATGAAACCTTCGTGCTTAACTCTGGAATTTGTTAGGTCCCGGGGGGTTTCTGCATTTGCGGTTTCCTCGTTAACAAAATCTTGCTGTGTCATTTACTTTTCATTTCCGCAATTATAATTGTTGTTATTATAATTTAAAGTAAATTACACAAACGTTAACTCTGCTTTACTTGATAGTGATCCTATAGAGTTTGGTTAAGTTCGAACCTATTATCAAGTAATCACACTTTGATTGTTGTATTGTCTCGATCTCGTATCCATAGACGATCATACAAGTGTGAATACCGATTTGTCGTATTGTCTCGACTTTGTCCATAGACAATCACTTTCGGTAAGAGGACTTATAGGTGGATAATTTAAAGATTGTGGTGTATTTGGGTACCCTCGTCTTTTTCAAAGGTGTTGAAAAGACGCTAATAATCCTGATATGACTGTTATAAGGTATGAATTGAAAACTCAACTATTTATTTATGCCTTTGGTTGAGTATTTAGTTCGATTCGAAAATTTTAGGTCTGAAAAAAGGTTTCTAAAACTGTTAATGGCTGAGAATTCTTGATTTCCCAGCCATAGGTAATAGATATTGACTGGGAAAGTAATAACTCCCAGCCATAATATGTTACAAATGGTTTGGAAATTTTAGTTTCCTTGCCGTAATTAATTTTACAAGTCTAGGATTTCTCAGCTGCACTTCGTCCTTTGTTTGAAAAAAGAAAAAGAAAAACAATCAGGTTTACGCCTAGGTATACTTAACCGTGATAGTAAATAACCAAGACGTAAGACATATTTCCTAGCCATAAGACCTGATACAACTGGATCGTGTTAAAATTCCCATCCGTGGGTCTTGTTACGGTTTGGTCGAGTAACAATTTCCCAGTCGTGATGAGAACTTTTTGCCCCATTTTTCCCCTTGTTTGTAAATATTTGAACATTATTTTCTATGTAATTTATATTGAACTTTTGGTGGGTTTGTTTACAGAATTCACCGTTTCCAGGAATTTATAATCCCATGGGATTATAAATCCTGGGATTCATGTAAATTCTTTGTGTGTTTAGTAACTCAATTAAAATTCCTAGGATTTATAGAGTTTCCTTGTATTAAAGTTTTTGTACCATTTGACATTACCCTTAAATCTTAAAATTGCATATATATGGGATTTAGAGTTAAAAAAGAATGGGTCCATAAATCTCTTGATAAGTTTCCCAGCAAATCTTAGGGGAGAGGGGTCGGACTCCATATGGAGGATTTGATGGAAAACTGAATCCCGTAGGAAACGTGATTCCTAGGATTCGGGAAACCAAACATACAGAGGGAAACGTAATTCTACCAAATCTCCTGGACCCATAAATTCCACCTTTAAAATTCTACATCCAAACCCACCATTTGTTAAATGCATCTAATGAACAGAGCAAACGAAAAGAAGAAGAATATAACACAAGAGGTAACACCTTCTAATGACCCGACTCCGGCCCCTCGTCACGGAAAACCATTGGGTGCAGATAAAAGGAATGCGGGAGGACCTGTTATTGGTAACACAACTAAAGAAGAGACGGTTGAACGCGCAATTGTGGTTGTTGAACAACCAAATCTAGATATTCAAGAAGAAAATTTGTCCGAAAGAAGTGTTGTTGCTATTGATAAGGGTAAATCCGTAATGGAGGACAATAAGGAGGAGAAGAAGTATCCACCAAAAGATACAGCAAGAAAAATCATTGAGGATATGGAGTAGTTACCCCCCAAGAAGAATGGGAGACTTTGGGGTGAGCCAAGAGATCGGTCCGTCTTGTTTTTTTACCAGTCTTTATGGGCTGCTAGGGTTTGTGCCGCAAAGGTAATAAATCAAATTTTATATATGTTATTTTAATTTTATCATGGATTGTTAATTATAATAACCCTTTTTTTTTTTATGTTTGTAGTTTCCTGATAAAGCGGTCCCTAAACTAAAGCACGAACAATGAAAGTTTTGGCAGTTGGATAGAGCATCTAGATGCGGTAGCCTTGGTAAAAGCTTTGGGGTTATGGCCTGTAACCGAGGCTTTGTAGAAGACCTATGATGTTGTAACTGTTTGTGAGTTTAGAGAAAAATTGTGGCCCGAAACCATGACTTTTCTACTCCCGCTCGGCGAGATGACTATCACTCTAGATGATGCTCACCAAATTACAGGTTTTGATTTGGATGGAAAAGCTGTATTTGAGGGTTTCAAAATTCTATTCCTTTTTAAGAGCTTTATGTTTTGAAGAAAGACTGTATTGGGTGGGGCAAAGATGAAGCAGGAGAAGAGTTTGAGACTAATGTCGGAGCCTTGCATAGAGATAAAAGAAAATTCAGATAAGCGGGTGAACTTCATGAATCAGTGTATATTACAAGGAAGATTAACTTGTTCGTTTGAGGGAAAAGTTTGAGAATTTTGGCCCCAAGGATAATAATGGAAAGGTGGTGATGGACGATGTGGGAGCTAGACATACATCTATAATTTACTTGTTGCACTCTCTTGGCACCGTCTTTTTCCCCGATTTCTCAGGAAATAAGGTGAATGCTTGTTATTTGCAATGGCTGAAGTCTCTCAGTCTCGATTCGGAAACAAACGAGGTACCGAGAGTAATTACATTTAAGAAACAAATGATATTCATCTTCAACGTCTTGGTTTCAGAGAATGCATATTGGGGAAACATCCATACCCCACTTAAGAAGTCTACACTTAGTTTTAAGTTTGAAGTTTAAGGAAATCCAAGAAATAAAAGAGTGTTTAGGGATATCCAATTTAAACCAAACCAAATTATTCCAAATAGGAGCCTCAGACTGGTTAGAAAGTGCTTTGTAAGTGTCATTAACAGTGTACCTACCAGATGCACTAGGAGTCCAAATCACCCTATCCTCCTCATGATAGTCAACATAAACAGATCCAATTTGCTCAAGAAGAGCAGCAGCAAAAGGATCCCTAGTATGAGGTAATCTCCATCCCTCCTCATCAATATAATCTGAGACTTTACAATCATTACCCAGAAAACAGAATCTACAATTTCATGAGGAATCCAATCAATAAGTTTACCATAAGGGTGCATGTCAGTTACATGTTAGAAAAGAAGTAGACTGTCCATTTCCTAGAGCAGTTCTCAAAAACTTAACAACCTCCTCTCGCCGGCCCTAAATGTGTCTTCAGCTCCAAGAAGCATCCTGAGGACAATGCATATTCCAAAAATCTTTCTCCTTAATAAGGTTATGCTTAACCCATTCAGTCCAAATTGAAGGTTTATTAGATGTTAATTCCTCCAAATGCCTCATGCCAACAGCCAAATTGGTAGTCTCATGGGTCCCTCACAGTAAAACCTCCTTCTTTGTGAAGAAAACACACTTGATGCCAACTAATAGGACAACTAGGTTTTTTATTCAAGCTAGATCCATCCCATAAAAAATTCTTAAAAATAGAATTTAGACACTTTATAACCTTTTTTGGAAGAATGAAACAAGATAACCAGTAAAAAACCATACCATTAAGCACATGCTTTATCAACTTAAGTCTACCAGCATAAGTAAGAGGTTTAGATTTCTACAATTTCACCCTACTAGTAACTTTATCAATTAATGGAATGCAATCCTTAAAATATAGGCGAGTAAAGAGAAGAGGAAGTCCTAGGTATCTCACAGGTAACTGACCTACCACACAGTCCAAACAAGAAACAATGTTCTGTAGAGTAACAACATTCACAGCAGAATAAAACAAAAAAGTTTTCTACTTACTAACCTCAAAGCCAGAACAAGCACTGTATTGATGAAGAGCTGAACTGAGAGCAGAAGCAGACTTGAAGTCACCTTTACAGAATATAAGAATATCGTCAGCGAAGCAAAGATGCATGAGATTGGTAATCTTATACCTAGGATGAAAACCATAATCTCCATTTTGAACCTGTTTCTTCAAACAAACACTCAAAAGCTCCATCACCATTACAAATAAGTAAGGAGACAAAGGACAACCTTATCTTAGCCCCCGTTTAGCCCAAAACAAACCATACGGGGATCCATTAATCATGATAGAATATCTAGCAGAAGTAATACAACACCGAATCCACTCAATGAAGATACTAGGAAAACCAAATTTCCCCAAAGTAAGAAACACTGCTTTCCAACTCACCATGTCATAAGCCTTCTTCAAATCAATTTTGAGGGCACACCTAGGAGAACCCACATGATAATTTATCAAAAGTTCATGAGCCACCAGAATATTATCTTGGATAGAACGACAAGATATAAAAGCTGATTGATTAACATTAATAAAATTAGACAAAACATGTTTCATACGCAGAGAAATGATCTTTGTAATACACTTATAAATAACGTTGCAGTATGCTACAGGTCTATAATCAGTGACAGAATCAGGATTCACCTTCTTAGTAACCAAAGTAAGAAAAGTGATATTTAACTCCTTTAGAAGCTTCGCCTTAGAGAATTTTTTTTTGGATAGAAGCAGTGAAATCATCTCCCATTATACTCCAGCTCTTTGAAAAACCAACTAGAGAAACCATCAGGACCCGGTGCTTTACTGGACCCAATAGAGGATAAAGCAACAACCATCTCTAGTCACTGGTCTAGACAAAACATCTCTATCATCATCATTAAGCACATTCTCAAAATGGATAGAACATAAAACATCATGATCATCAACAAAAAGACTAGTGGAATAATCAAATAAAGTAGAGTAAAAATAAATACATTCCCCAGAAATCTCTACATCCTCCTTGTTAGAGCATAGCTCGGTTGAACCCACCAAGCGTTGGTATGTCAAGTTTGGTTGTCATATTTTAGTGAATCAAAACTCATTTAAAGAGTTGCTTGATTATTTACTAGAGTCAACTTCATATAGGTTTGCTAGAAAGTTACTAGGATATGAGACTTACAAGTATTACGTGAAGACTTTGAAGAATGTGAAGAAGTAAAGAACTACAACGACGACATCATCCTTCCACTTGAGGTTAGTAATATTTGACTTGAACTGTTTCATTCCTAACGTATCTTTCAAGTCGTGCATATTGAAAACATAACTGTGAAGTTGTGAATGATTATACTCTAGTTAGACATAGTATTAAGGAATCACAATACGAAGTATAACGTCTATCTTTTGAACTTCGTATATAAGACATCGACATAATCGTATGAATGCTATTGTGATTATGTATGGGTATGGGTGAAGATTTAGTCCTAGGAAACAATGTTTTACATTCGTTTAAAGGAAGTACATTCATAAACTTGTTTTGTGAATCGAAAAGTAAATCGCTAGGCTTATTGGTATTGTTATTCATTGCAAATCTTTGGATTACCAATATGTGTGTTTAGTATAACCGCTCATAACTTGTTTATGTATCTTGGTAAAACTATTCACAATGCCTGACTTTTGTATTGGTATGACTTTTATTAGTGAAACCGATCTTAAGTAATCACCTGAGATGGTATGATCGATTTATTGTAATTGGTATGACCAACTCTAGACATTGGGGAACCGATCCTAGTAAGAGGTGCAACCGATCATAAGATGGAATCGATCCTTGTAAGAGGTACAACAAGTTTTTAGTAATTGGGGAACCGATCCTATGACTTGTGCAACCAAATACAAGTTTATACCATAAATATGTGGTAACCGATCATAGTACCTAGTCAACCAACTTTTGGTAACTAGTGTGACTAATCTTAGTACCAACATGGAGGTAGAACCGAAACTTGTTTTGGTAGAACCGTGAAACCCATGATTGGTGATTTGATAGGATAATCAATCACATAGTTCTTGGAAGTCAGATGAACCAATTCTAAACTTTTTTGGAAGTTTGGCAAATCGGTTCCAAGATTGTAAATATGAAAAAGGATTTACAAATTAAAGATGTCGACATACTTTGAACATGTGCAGTAACTCTTATCTTTTATTGTTCAAAGATATTCCTTAATAGCTAAAGGAGAATCCCGGATCGAAATGAATTGAGAATCTTTTAATTAAGGTTTTTAGTTTTTATATGCTTTTAATTTCCAGCAATTAAATGCATATCTTTAGAAAATCAAAATTAATAATGTGCATTTACTAATTGGAGATTTTCTACTAAGATTTCAGTCAATATTTGGACAGTGCATTTCCGATTTGGACTTTATTGCATATCTTTGAGAATATTCGGTTTTGGAAATTCCTTGGTGTCCAAACTTCCTTGGTCTATAAATATTGAAGTTTGCATTTCAAGCAAACTAATCCTCAGAGCCAGCAAAACTACCTCAGTTGTGTTGGTACTGGTGGAGCCGCCTATTCGGAGAGGAAAGTAACCTAATTAGGCGAAATCTCTTACGACCGCTCATTTTAAAGACTTCTTTGGGATTGGGAAGCTCTACGAGTACCGTTGGTGGGAAACTAGATAATTGCAGTTTATTATTAGTTTTCGATTGATTTGATTGACTAACGGTTGTTGAACTTTGATTGGACCTAGTTTGTTTATGCTTGAGAATCTTCTCTTCTGATATAAGATTCACTCAAACTAGATCGAAGTATCGACGGGGATCTTTAGAACTGTTTGTAGATCTAAAGACGTCTTGTGATAATCCATTGTTAACAGACTCCGTTCTGTGTGTGTTTGATCACAAGAGATTCAAGTTGTTTATGTGCAGGTGTTTATTGAAGATCTAAGAAAGATTTGAAGACAAAGAAGATTTCTTATTTGAGTTCATAATCTTAGGTGTGCACAAAACTTGATCGGCTGGGGATCCAACTATAATCGGTTTATCTTTGTGATAATCTTGATTGATTAGTTGAGTAGATCGGCATCAATACAATTCTTTATGATTCAAAGTATTGATTGCAAAATCTAGAAAATTACTTTGGTAGTTGTTGAGAGATAGATCTAAGAACCTGACAAAGGAGTTTATTGGGATAAACGGGAGAGCCTTTTGTAAAACTCATATCACGTTGTTTGAAAAGAGTTGTTACCGAACAGATTTGTTGTTCCTTTACTGTTTGGAATACGAACCAAAGGAATTGTTCCAAGTGCGTGACTTACTACAAGTTGGAGGCGCAGGGATACTGAGGGAACTAGGTGAACTATAGGTTTAGTTGCTTGGTCTCAACTATACGAAGTTGGTTTATATTTTGTATATAGTGGCTTAATTCCGAGAGTATTCAATTCTGGACTAGGTCCCGGGGTTTTTCTGCATTTTCGGTTTCCTCGTTAACAAAATCTTGTTGTGTCTTTTACTTTTCTATTTCCGCAATTATAATTGTTTTATTATAATTAGAAGTAAAATACACAAACGTTAATTCCTATTTACTTGATAGCAATCCTATTGTGTTTGGTTAAGTCCGAACCTATTATCAAGTAAACATACTTCGTTGTTGTATTGTCTCGATCTTGTATCCATAGTCAATCACGCAAGTTATCTTGTTGTCATATTGTCTCGATCTCGTATCCATAGACGATCACACGAAGTGTGAACCGATTAGTTGTATTGTCTCGACTCAGTCCATAGACAATCACTTTCGGAGAAAGGACTTATAGGTGGAAAAGTTTTAGATTGAGGTATATTTGGGTACCCTCGTCTTTTCAATTGGTATCAGAGTAGGCAAACACGAAAAGATCTAACAATCTGTGTTTGGTGCGATCCATCCTATAAGAATTGAATCGATGACTGATTTAGTTAACGTGATGCAAGAGTATGAATACTTAAAAGTTGAAGATATTACCACTTCGTTAACTCATGATCCAGGAGTTACGAAAATCAAGAGTACATCTGAGTCTATCTCTGATCGAAAAGAAGATGCTGATAAAGAGTTGATAAAACTCCTAAAGCCCATTAAATCTCTGTCTACAAGAATGATAATATTAAAGACAGAGTCAAATCTTCTTAAACGTGAGATCAGAGATAAAGACATTCAACTAGATAGTATAGCCAAAGAGAATATGGATCTCATTGTCAAATTAGAAGTGATGTGGTTTTAAAGTGGTAAGTAAGGTTGTCGTTCACTCGGACTT
>JAJJMB010014681.1:781008-1076782 GCA_023531105.1 Papaver atlanticum | reverse complement strand
TGATGTGGTTTTAAAGTGGTAAGTAAGGTTGTCGTTCACTCGGACTTGTGAAGATTCGAGTTTTTAAATTTAATAAAAATATATACAAAAATATTAAACAATGGTGAGAGGTACTGGGATTCGGGATTCCACCGAATTCAAAACATAAGGTTCAATTATTAATTCTTTGACAATTTTAGCTCAAAAAAAACAAGGACTCTATTTTTGCCAAGGTAGATTCTCAAAACATTGATTGTAAATCCTAAGTATGATGTATCAAAACACCTAAGCTAAGCATACATCATCAAATTAAATGACAACCAATTAATTCAAATCATAATTTCAATTAAAATTAATGCAAAAGTCTTAAAAAGAATTAATAAAATTACCCCAAGTATGATATTCGTCTTCCTCCGTCATCCCAGTGTTTGGGTTTAGCTCCTCATGGTAAAAACATGCTCAAAAGATAGAAACATGGCTCAAAAGGTGTTTTTATTGAAGAGAAATAATAATACAGCGAATCTGCAACGCTTTTATGGCGTTATAGAATCACCGATACAACTGAAGTGCTGTTAATAAACGAGTATATAAGACTGCTTCTACGACGGTTATGTGTGGGTCGAAGTTCTTCGTGTTCTTCGCGACTGTTCAGTGTGCGTCTTATGTTCTTCGTGTTCTTCAGCTCCGCACCAGCAGAAAACAGCAGCAGCGGCGGCCTGTAAACCTCTGATTCTCGCCTCCTCAGCCCTTCTCAGCCCCCCAAACTCTCGACACCCCTTATATATGACCCAACCAATCTATTTATATCAAAAAGAGCGATTAAATCTCTCCAAAATCTTCCGAAATATCTTTCTTTCTCTTCACGGCAAAGTTGCGGCAATTTCTTGTTTTAGAATTTCCACGCGTTTCTGGGATTTCCTTTTGATTCTAAACTCTTCCTTAGATATATATTAAGCTTTGGGAAGAAAATATTGCCTTTAATCTCTCTAAAATTTCCTAAAATCGGTCACACACGTGACTTTCCATATTTTTCTGTTGAGATCAAAACCCGTCGATTGAGCCAATTTTAATCGATTTAAACACCCATGTTAGACTCCTAGACCCATAAGGAGTCTACCCTATGAAAATCAGAGGTTTAATCGACCTCAAAAACCTCTAAAAATCCATCACCAAATCCCTTATCCGATGGTCGCCCCTTATCCGTTGCTGGAGTCCGCATAACACTCGTCCCTTGGGTTGTATTCATCAACTTTTCGAGCCAATTTCGCCACAAAAGCTTATTTCTCCAAAAACACCTACAAAGAGATAAAATACCAAAATAAGTACAAAAATGGGTACTAACATTATACACAATAGAGATGAAAATAGACACATAAATGCGTCTATCAAGAAGCTCTTGGAAAAACTCTTACTTAAGATAAAGAGACACATCATATGCCTCTGACTAATGATTCGGTTACAATTTCTTCTGATGAAGAAACCAAAGGTCCTTGCTCGACTTTGAGAAATTGTGATAACAAAACTTGTTTGATCACATCTGAAACATATCATGATGATGGTAGTTTCCTAACTACATCAAGTCAGAAGAGGATGAGAAACCATCTTCTACATCTACTGATGATCAGACGAAATCTTGTCCAAAGGAAACTTTGAACCAATTCCGTGTGCGTGATCTTAAGGAATACAACTTTCAGTCACTTGACAGGAAACTTATACTTCTTCAAAATATGGTGGTAAAAATATTGAAAGAAGTTTCTTGTCTTAAAAAACTGAAAGATCATTCCTCAGTAGAAAGACAGAATACACCACAACCCGACAAGAGTTGATAATCGCTTCTGGAAAAAGGTTCCTCCTCACCCATATCGAAACAATCCTTGTTTTGATGAAGAACGATTCCAGAAGAAAGGGAAAGAGAGAATCTCTTCCAAAAGAAACAATCAGGAATTTCCGATAATTGTTTCAGATAATCATGCTGATGTGCATCATAAGAAAATTCTTAAAATGAGAAAATCATATGAAAATCTCATTAATAGAATTAAGAGAGATTTATCCATCTCTGAAAATTCTCATATCAGTACAGTGTCTCCTAATGATCATGTTTTTGGATCAAGGAAGGATCACCTTCTTGGAAGAAAATATTTTGGGCAGAAATTCCCAAAGAGAAACATGAACTATGTTTCTGATACTCGCTGTAAGCTAGAAAAATCTTATCGAAATTGTGCACCCTCATCCTCTTTCGTCCTCTTAATTATGGATGAGAAAAGCACAATAGAACAAGAGAATTTTTTTTGTGTGTGTTTGTTTATCAGAAAAATCTGTGACATTTTATGGATGACTGCGAATTCATATCTGTCTAAAAAAATTTGTTCATGTTTAACATGATCTTCCAAAAATAGGTTTTATTTAGAATCTTCGATTTTTAATAAACCTTCCAGCATGAGAAGTTCGGACAAAGGAAACTGAATATATTCTTTAATATTTTCGGAATTTCCTGATATTTTCGGTCCAAGAGTTGTCTCTTCTTAAAGAGAAATTATCTCTTGCTTGTATTCTGAAACCCTAATCAATCCTTATTTAAATAACCGAGCATGCCTCCAATAACTCGCAGTGTCACAAAGGCTAAAAAGGAGAAAGCTCAAAAGGTTAAGGATTGTCAAGGAATCAATACAGAAAGGAAGAAGAAAAACATGTCAAAAAGCATGTCTGATTATGATTCAGATAGTTCGAATGGATCTCAAAATGAGTCATGTATGTTGGCTTACAACTTTCAAGATCCAACCAAAACCAAGTGGATTAGTTCTGATAGTATGATTCACTATATCCAAGGTTTTGAAGAACTGAGAACCAATCTCATAATGACAGTTCAACATCAAGATTGGCTCAAAGAAAGAATTAATCAAACAAGAGGTGTTCTTGCTGAACTCAAGGTTCTAATTGAAGAACTTGAAAAACAGGAAGTGGTTGCAGACAAGTCTCTTGAGACATGATTCAAAAGTTTGAATACTGATGAAACTTCAGTAAACAATAAGAGCACCACTAGAGATTAAGTTATTTGCTGTAATACTTAATCCAAAAGAAAAATAGACATCAGTTTTTGATTTCTTTCAATAAATTGTAGAAGGTCTATTATGAATAAAACTATCTATTATTTAATGAATAAAATTATTATTTTATAATTTTTCTTGTGATAGTTTTCGATTACATAGCCTGTGCTTGAATGCTTTATATTATTGCCATGTATGTTTATGGGATGTTGATTTCGGTTTTCATAACCTTATTATTCGATCTCATATGGTGTGAACCCTTATGGTTTGGGTGACTTTTTGGTTTAGCAGAATTGAGTTCTAGCCCATGTTGGTAGGCTTTATCAAAGGATCATAAGGGGTTCTGATTGAAACTAATATGTGAAAAAGTCACAGTATGTTGAATCGTTTGGTTTAGCATAAAACCATATGTGTTTCGGGGTTTCAACTTTTGCATTGCATTAGTTAAAACCGGTTTTCAACCTTTCTCTGGTAATGGTTGGTCCTTGTTGTTGTTCTTTTGTCTTGCCAGAGGATGACAATACAATGGGGGAGAGTTCTATGTGAACTTGCACTAAATGACATATCTTTGGGGGAGAAGAGGATGTGGAATTTGAGGTAACGAATTTGTTAGTTAATCAATTTCAATCAACAACCTAGGGTTAGATTTGATCGATACAACGCACAACCTGTAATGTTTCAATTATATAACAATATATAATGTGGAAAATAAATAACACAGACACCAGAATTTTGTTAACGAGGAAAACCGCAAATGTAGAAAAACCCCGGGACCTAGTCCAGCTTTGAACACCACACTGTATTAAGCCGCTACAGACACTAGCCTGCTACCAATGAACTTCGGACTGGAATGTAGTTGATCCCTAATCAATCTCACACTGATCAAGGTACAGTTGTGCTCCTTACGTCTCTGAACCCCAGCAGGATTCTACGCACTTGATTCCCTTAGATGATTTCACCCACAACTAAGAGTTGCTACGACCCAAAGTCGAAGACTTGATAAACTCTAGAAGAAATTCACGGGATGTGAACTTCCGACAGTACGCGTACAGGTATGCGGACTTAGCTCCGGTTATCCTAAACAACAAAGTACGCATACTTTGGTTCAAGGATTTTGGACTTACACAAGTATGAGTTCACATACAATGTTTATATCCATTCAAGGTTATATATTCTAAACTCTCATTCAATCATTGAAACATTCTTAGAGTATGTTATATATAGCGGTTATTCACACACTATTTTTTATCAAAGCGATTTTCAAGAGATTGAAACAATAACATGACTTTCGTCACGAGTAAAGATGAACTCGGCCAAAGCGAAAGCTTACCAACACATATTTCTAGAAAAAGATAAGCGAGATAAACTCGGCTCGAAATAGCAAATGTGTATGATCGAAGTATATATAACAATACGACTTTTGTCTCAAAATAGGAGATAGAGAAGATAGACTTTTGAGTGATAGATAAGTTCAAGTCTCCACATACCTTTTTGTCGATGAAGTTCCACCAGTTCCGTGAGTAGTTCTCCATCTTTGTATGATGAACACCATGGAGTCTAGAGCTCAACTACACTTTCTATCCTAGTCCGAGACTTAGCTATAAGTAGACTAGTAATCAAGACTTATAGTTTTGGCAACTAAACTTGACAAACAAGCTTGAGATAGCAACGCTTGTGAGTTCGACCGAGCAGTGCTCTAACAATCTCCCCCTTTGTCAATTTTAGTGACAAAACTATCAATACATATGGAATACAAAATAAATAAACTTTGCAGCTTCTCATCCACATGCATGATCTCCTTGGTTCTTCAACATTACTCGAAATCTTCGTCACTTCCAAGTACTCCAATGATTCCAAAGATATTCAATGAAACATCACCGTTTTTGAAGATCCGTAGCCATAACAATGAGAAAACAAAAGCTCTCAATCATTATTACACAGTGTCATAGTATTATTACACAGCATCAAAGTTCAATTGTATCACAACTCCGACAACAATACTATGGTTATATGTATCACTCCCCCTCAGTCAATACTCCATCTCACATGGAAACCACTCCCCCTTACATAATGATCCGAAAACCATATGTATTTGTAGTGTGAACTACACATTAATTCTCCCCCTTTTTGTCAATAAAATTAGCAAAGGTACGAAAACTAGTGGGATCCTAATGAAATTTCCATAGAGACATTTCATGACAAAAAGAAAGTACATACCAACTTTTTAGATGCAATCATATAGCCGAAACTAAATGCATTCATCAAGGAGTTTATAAAGATACAAGATAACCCCTATAATATTCCACAGCCGTACTCCCTACAAAGATTTGGCAATCAAGCACAAGTTCAATTAAGAACTCTCCCCCATAAAATGTCATTCCCGAAAGAACAACAAGAGCGACCTTACTTTCACAAGAAAAGAAGGATTTCTTTGGACATTAACAAATTACATAAGAATATGAATGTGTATCCAAAAAAACTCAATTAAATTAACCACAAGAAAACCCATGACTAATTTAATCGGAAATGCTCACATAAGAGAACTTACAGAGCCGCACAGTATTTAACATAAGAATATGGATCAGGGAAGATCAATACTGCAGAATAAACAAAGATTCATTCTATTCTTTATCACCATTTGCACAATGACATATAATAGACTTAATCTTTGTAAACAAAAGCTCATCCTATCTTCCATCAATATTTGCATAATGACATAATAGGCTTATCTTTTGTTTGTCAAAAGTTCATTCAATCTTTTATCAATACTTGCATATCGACATATGAAGGACTTAACTTTTGACCACGTATGGGACAATCACAGTTCACGGACGCAAACACACATATCCCATAACAAATTGCAATATATAAAACCATAAAGATTAATACTGCAAAATCATCTTCCAAATCAACTTTTAGAATTTAAATAAATAAATCTAAAACATTGCAAGATGAAAATCGTTGGACATAGCAATGTGTAATCACAAAAACGGCTATTCCAAACCCTAGTTATCCTTCTTAAAAACACAAGAATAAATTTCATAAGAAGTTTCCTAGACAATAACAAAAATCAAGTTTCTTTGATAACATCATACCTTTGAAAGGGTCCATCATAAAAGGTATCACTGATGTCCTTGATTCTTTTGACCGTAGAGACTCCATGTTCATGAGTGAGCACATTTACTTTCCGATCAACAATGCGGGCAAGATGCCTAGCTTTAACACAGTCCATGATGAGCTTCTTCTGATTCCTGATCAAGATTTTTTGATTTTCAAGGATGGCATGACCATCAATAAGCTGATTTATTTGCAGTTGGAGATTTGCAAACTCGACCCTAGAGTCATTCTGAAAAAGAATTAAATCCTTGACAGATTCTCCAACCCAGGAGTTGTACTCTTTCCTTTTAATCATCCTTTTCAGGACAAGTTCTTGAACAGAATCGCATCCTTTAGAGTCTTCTTCCATCTAAAGATTTACAACTTCTTGAGGTCTTGAGAAGTTTTCCATATCCCCACCACCCCTACCCCTCTCTCTTTTTCTATTAGGGAAGGAAAAAACAATATAAGATATATATATATATGTGTGTGTGTGTGTGTGTTTTTAAGCAAGAGAGAGACACCCTTGTTGTGGAAACCCTAAACTCTCAAGAGAGACACAGACGTTCGTGGACTAGTTGAAAATAACAGAACAGAAGAGATTCGAAAGAAATAAAATACCTTTGTTTTCATATATCCCAAATCATCATGACTCAATAATCAGAGCATAAGAGTGAGATACATAGTAACAAGGAGTCAAGCGACTCTACTTTCACAAAGAAAACAACATAGTCAAACATAATACAAATGGAAAACTACAGTAGACTTGAATATCTCCCAACAGTTATTCTTGCATCTCTCAAGTTAGATAAAAGAATAAGAATGCCTAAGATTAGGCAGTCAAGTGAGATGTAATCCCACTATGAGTATTGAGAGATGAGTTATAAATTCCATCTGAAGGTTTGAACCTGGTATTCCTTACCTTCTTCCGGTTATTGTTTGTTCCATAAGGATTCAACATAACCTTGTCAGGCGATCCATCAGAAATATTTTTCTGAGGATTAAGTCTAGGACCTCTAGAAATTGGTTCCAGAGAATTAGAAGAGACATGTCTCCACCATCTAGACTTAGATTTTCCAGACTTATTCTCATAAATACTGGGAACGTGTATTTCTGTGGTGTAAGAATTTGCACCGTTCGGAGGAACACGATTCCTATGGGGATTTCGAGATGAGTGACCATTGAAACCCATTTTATGAGAATCCTGTTTTTCTGCAGGGAGGAAATCCATTGTAGTGGTCATTAGAGAGTTTATTCTGTCGACAGTGAAAAGAAGTAGATTTTGAAGATCAGAAATCTGTTTCTTTCTAGCAAAACAATGATGAACATAGTGATTCTTTTTCCCACAGAAGGAATAGGTTCGTGGAAGGGAAACATGGATCTGTTTTGAATTCATATCCTCATTAGAAGATTGCAAGTTATGTAAACACTTCTTAGTGGGACCTTCTTTTTGAGAACATCTCTTCATGTACTGTAATTATGTCGGAGAATTAATCATCGGTATAGAAGAATTTCTCATTAAAACGGAGTTTTCCTTTTTCAAGGATTTGCACTGTTCTTGAGCTAGAATTAGAGATGCACCTAGTTTCTCTTTTTCAACACGAAGTCTGTTTAGATCAGATGAATGCGTCTCGATCAAACGTTTTTCTCTAATTGAGTCTTCTTTAATAATATTCTCAAGAACACTAATCTTTTCAAGCTGTAGAGTAGTTTCTTGAATTAGTTTTTCAATATTGTTGGAGAAGGACTCAATGATGCTATAAAGTTCTCTTTCTCGACCAAGAGACTTTTCAAATTCATCAATGAGATGAGCATGATTTTGAAAATCAATAGTCTCAGTAGATTTTTTTGAGATTCTAGTGAGATCCATTTCAACTTTTGACAGAGTGCCAAATGTCTCATTTGAGAGAGCGTTATAAAAATTTGACAAAACAACCTTTCTACCTCGGGATTCGGAAGAATCAGCTAAGGAGTTATCCTTTGAGGTAATCCTAAGACATTTGGCATAATTAAAAGCTCTGGAGGACATTTTGGTGTGCATAAAACAAGAGATGAACTTCCGACCACAGAGTCAGATTGCTACAAATGCAGACTAATGAGGTCTTTAAACGTGTTTGCCTGCTCTAATACCAATTGAAAAAGTGGGGGTCTAACAACCTCACCCAATATTTCGCTTAGCAATCTGTATGGACTAACTCCAATATACTTTTAAGAGAATCAACTAGACAATCAGACTCAATCTTAATAAAAAGTATATCAAAGAGTTATATCTCAATTTCTCGATTCAATCCCAACTAAAACAAATAGAAATCTGTGAGTTTGATTGAATTCAAGAGAAATAACTTGAACGGTACCAAATACCAATATTCGAGGATCAATCAATTTTAATCAACAACCAAAGGTTGGATTTACCAATTGATCGGTACAACGCACAACCTGTGATATTTCAATTATATAACAAAATATAATGCGGAAAAGAAATAACACAGACACCAGAAGTTTTGTTAACGAGGAAACCGCAAATGCAGAAAAACCCCGGGACCTAGTCCATATTGAACACACATTGTATTAAGCCGCTACAGACAGTATCCTACTACAAACTAACTTCGGTCTGGACTGTAGTTGAACCCCAATCAATCTCATACTGATACAAGGTACAGTTGCGCTCCTTACGTCTCTGATCCACGCAGGATACTACACACTTGATTCCCTTAGCTGATCTCACCCACAACTAAGAGTTTCTACGACCCAAAGTCGAAGACTTTAATAAACAAATCTGTATCACACATAAAAGTCTACAGGAATAGATAAATTTGTCTCCCAAAGAAATACCGACGAGTTTTGTTCCGTCTTTTGATAAATCAAGGTGAACAGGAACCAATCGATAACCCGGACTTATATTCCCGTAAAACAGCCTAGAATTATTAATCACCTCACAATAATCTTAATCGACTAGCGAAACAAGATATTGCGGAATTACAAACGATGAGACGAAGATGTTTGTGACTTCTTTTCTATCTTGCCTATCGGAGAAATTAATCTCAAGCCAATCTTACGATTGTACTCAAATACGATAGAAACAACAAGATCAGATAACGCAACTACAGAGAAAATAGTTGGGTCTGGCTTCACAATTGATAGACGCATTTATGTGTCTATTTCATCTCTATTGTGTATATTGTTAGTACCCATTTTTGTACTTATTTTGGTATTTTATCTCTTTGTAGGTGTTTTTGGAGAAATAAGCTTTTGCGGCGAAATTGGCTCGAAAAGTTGATAAATGCAACCCAAGGGACGAGTGTTATGTGGACTCCAGCAATGGATAAGGGGCGACCATTGGATAAGGGGTAACCTTTCCCCTTCACGTTCAAATTTTGAATTTGGGCGGGAAACCAAAACAGTAAAGCATGTTTTCTGGCAATTTTGGTGGTAGTGATTTGGAGGAGTTTGAGGTCGATTAAACCACTTATTTTCATAGGGTAGACTCCTTATGGGTCTAGGAATCTAACATGGGTGTTGAAATCGATTAAACTGGGCTCAATCGACGGGTTTTGATCTCAACAGCAAAATATGGAAAGTCACGTGTGTGACCGATTTTAGGAAATTTTAGAGAGATTAAAGGCAAGATTTTCTTCCCAAAGCTTAATATATATCTTAGGAAGAGTTTAGAATCAAAAGAAAAGCCCAGATATGCGTGGAAATTCTAAAAAAAGAAATTGCCGCAACTTTGCCGTGAAGAGAAAGAAAGAGATTTCGGAAGATTTTGGAGAGATTTAATCGCTCTTTTTGATATAAATAGATTGGTTGGGTCATATAGAAGGGGTGTCGAGAGTTTGGGGGGCTGAGAAGGGATGAGGAGTGAGAAATCAAGACGAACAGAAAGCTACCTGCTGCTATTTTCTGCTAATGCGGAGCTGAAGAACACGAAGAACATAAGACGCACACGGAACAGTCGCGTAGAACACGAAGAACTTCGACCCACACTGAACCGTCGCAAAAGCAGTCTTATATTCAACTACAGAAAGCTGTTATCGTTTTTGACTGTCTTTGCTTAATACTTTCAGCGACCATTACCTTCCTTACAACAAGCTTTCTGTAACTATAGCTCGTCCTTCTTAATAAAAACACCTTATTTGATCAATGAAATCAACTTTTGAGCATATTTCTAATATGAGGAGCTAAACCCCAACACTGGGATGACGGAGGAAGTCCTATTTCACGCATGTGGTAATTCTAATAATTCTTTTATGACTATTTGCATTGATTTTTAATTGATTTATGATTTTTATTGAATGGGTGTGATATTATTTGATGATGTATGCTTGGTCAATGTATTTTTGATACATCATTCTTTTGATTTACAGTCATTGCTTTTCAAAAATCTACTTTTGGCAAAGAATAAGAGTTCATATTTTTTAGTATTTGAGCTATAATTGATTGGAATTATTATTTGAATCACATGAATGAAATTTGGTGGAATCCTGAGTCCCAGTAACTCTCGCACCCTTTGTAATATTTTTGTATATATTTTTATTAAATTTAAAAACTCGAATCTTCACAAGTCCGAGTGAACGACAACCATACTTACCACTTTAAAATTATATCAACAATCCCAATGAAGTCTTCAAGTTATTAACCTACAGGGTCTCGATAGAAACCTAAGGTTAAAGGAGAATCGACTCTAGCTTAATTATACAACTAGTATCACACAGGAGGTGTGGGGATTAGGTTTCCCAGTTGCTAGAGTTCTCCTTTATATAGTCTCCAAATCAGTGTTTGCAATCTAAGTTACCTTGGTAACAAAGCATTCAATATTCACCGTTAGATGAAAACCTGATTAGATTCAAGCTAATATCTTTCAAATCGTTAGATCGAACTTAGCTTGTCATACACAAATGAAATGCACGTTCATTTAGGTTTGTGTAACCGTACCTAAACGTGTACACCTAGTTGGTTCAATAGTAGTTAACCAATGGTTAGCCATATGAGCACTTTCATATAAACCTTATTCATCTTCACCATAACTAGTTCAAGTGACTCAAATGAATTAGTTGGAGATTTGTTCAATTGCTTAGATCTCATAGAAGTATACAAGACACAATCGAAGCAAAAACGATTTTGATTCACTCGAATCGATTCATGAAAATTATAGCCACGATTTGCAAATATGCCTTCCTTAATTTATAAATGTCTTAGTTCACGAATAAACCGTTTTTAGAAAATAACCCACTTAAGTACGCATACGGGTACGCATACTTAAGTACCCGGACTGAGCTTGTTTTCAGTTCACAAACTCCAGCAGAAATTCACGGGATGTGAACTTCCGACAGTACGCGGACTTAGCTCCGGTTATCCTAAACAACAAAGTACGCATACTTTTGTTCAAGGATTTTGGACTTACACAAGTATGATTTCACATACAATGTTTCTATCCATTCAAGGTTATATATTCTAAACTCTCATTTCAATCATTGAAACATTTTTAGAGGATGTTATATTTAACGGTTAATCACACACTATTTTTCATCAAAGCGATTTTCAAGAGATTGAAACAATAACATGACTTTCGTCACGAGTAAAGATGAACTCGGCCAAAGCGAAAGCTTGCCAACACATATTTCGAGAAAAAGATAAGTGAGATAAACTCGGCTCGAAATAACAAATGTGTATGATCGAAGTCTATATAGCAGTACGACTTTTGTCTCAAGATAGGAGATATAGTAGATAGACTTTTGAGTGATAGATAAGTTCAAGTCTCCACATACCTTTTTGTCGATGAAGTTCCACCAGTTCCTTGAGTAGTTCTTCGTCTTTGTATGATGAACGCCCTGGAGTCTAGAGCTCAACTACACTTTCTATCCTAGTCCGAGACTTAGCTATAAGTAGACAAGTAATCAAGACTTATAGTTTTGAAAACTAAACTTGACAAACAAGCTTGAAATAGCAACGCTTGCGAGTTCGACCGAGAAGTGCTCTAACACGGGTACGCGTACTTAGGTTCCCGGACTTCTCAAACCAATAGGTACGCATACGGGTATGCATATTATGGTTCCCGGACATGGATCACATATATGCAAGAGTGCAACATGTTTATAATCCAATGTTGGTTAGGTATTCTAAACTCTATTTCATTCATTGAAACATTCTTAGAGGATGACAATAGCCGTTTTCACACACTATTAGCTCAAAGCAATTTTTAAGTTATTAAAATAATCATAACGAAACATTCCAAGTCTACACCAAATGATTGTATCACACAAACCATGTAAGATGTTACTCGGCGATTTTCACATGATCATCTTTTGACTTTCGTCAAGAATATAAGATGAACTTGGTTGAAGCGAAAGCTTACCAACACATATTTCGAGAAATATGTAAGCGAGTTAAACTCATCTCGAAATCTCAAATGTGCATAATCGAAACTATATAGTAATACGAATTTTGTCTCAATATAGGAGATATAGTAGAAATAGACTTTCCAAGTGATAGATGAGTTTCAGTCTCCACATACCTTTTGTTGATGAAGTTCCACAAGCTCTCCTTAGTAGTTCTTCGTCTTCAAATGATGAACGACGTGAAGTCTAAAGCTCAACTACACAATCTATCCTAGTCCGAGACATTACTATAAGTAGACTAGAAATCAAGACTTATAGTTTTGATCACTAACATTGACAAACAAGCTTGAAATATCAACGCTTGCGAGTTCGACCGAGCAGTGCTCTAACAATCTCCCCATTTGTCAATTTTAGTGACAAAACTATCAATACATATGGATTACAAAATAAATAAACTTTGTAGCTTCTCATCCGAATGCTGATCTCCTTGGTTCTTCAACATTACTCGAAATCTTCGTCACTTCCAAGTACTCCAATGATTCTAAATGTGTTCAACTCAGCATCATAATTGTTGAAGATCCGTAGTTATAACAATGAGAAAACAATTGCTCTCAATCATTGTTATACAGTGTCATAGTATTATTATACAACATCAAAGTCCAATTGTATTACAACTTTGATAACAATACTATGGTGATATGTATCACTCCCCCTTAGTCAATACTTCATCTCAATATGAAAACCACTCCCCCTTACATAATGATCCGTAAATCATATGTATTTGTAGTGTGAACTACACATTAATTATCCCCCTTTTTGTCAATATAAATTGTCAAAGGTACGAAAACTAGTGGGATCCTCATGAAATTTTCATAGAGATACTTCATGACCAAAAGAAAACAACATACCAACTTGTTTAGATGCCATCAAATAGCCGAAACTAAATGCATTCATCAAGGAGTTTATAAAGATACAAGATTACTCCTACAATATTCCACAGCCGCACTCCCCACAAAGATTTGGCAATTACGCACAAGTTCAATTAAGAACTCTCCCCCATAAAATGTCATTCCCGAAAGAACAACAAGAGCGACCTTACTTTTACAAGAAAAGAAGGATTTTTTTAGACATTAACAAATCACATGAAACATGAATTTGTATCCAAAAATCACAATTGAATTAACCACAAGGAAAATGATCAATTCAATTAGCCATGCTCAACATAAGAGAACTTACGGAGCAACACAGTACATAAACAAAGATGTGGATCATGGAAAGACCAGTACTGCGGAATAATCAAAGATTCATTCTATTTTTCATTACTATTTGCATAATGACATATAATAGACTTAGTCTTTGTAAACAAAAGTTCATCATTTCTTTCATCAGTATTTGCATAATGACATAAAAGGCTTAACTTTTTTAGACATATAATAGAGTTAACTTTTGAACAAATATGGGATAGTCAAGGTTCACGGACGTAAACAACATATCCCATAACAATTTGCAATATATAAAACCATAAAGATTAATACTGCAAAAATCATCTTCCAAATAAACTTTAGAATTTAAACAAATAAATCTAAAAACATTGCAAGATGAAAACGTTGGCAATAGCTATGTGTACTCACAATAATAGCTATTCCAAACCATAGTTATCCTTCTTAAAAACACAAGAATAAATTCTCATACGAAGTTTCCTAGACAAAGAATTAAAAACCAAATAACTATAAGACCAAAAGAAACAGATCACAAACTGAAATCAGCGTTCACGTACGGAAGCTTCATGGGTATTAAGACCTTCAAGTTTGTGACAGATGGTATTGACTGCATCTTTGGACACGATATTCTTCTTGAGACGATTCTCAACATGTGTCTTCATGAGAGCAAGGTCAGAGTTAACCTTTTTCAACTCAGTTCTTAACATGTCAAGATTTTTTAAGGTATCAACAAGAAGCAGTTTTGCATCATTAAAATGACCGATGAAATCTTGAACAACTTCAGCAGAAATTTCTTCATCATCCTCAATGTCTGAATAATTATCAGGAGATTGAGGAGAAGGGTCATTAACTTCCACAAGAGTTCTTTTCTCCTCTTCTTCGGAACCACAACCCTTATCAAGAAAACCTTTTGCAAAGTTACAAGTTCCCGAAGGAGATGCCTTTCTGGACAAGAAAAATAACCTGGAGTATACGTACTCAAGCAAAAGGTTTTGGTATTTAAATGGTTTCTCAAGGAGACTGATTCTAGGGTTTCCAAAGTTGGTTCGTGACATGTAACAAGGATACCCGTACGAACACAGACTTGACCCATAGCCAGAAAGCACCCTAGTGGCGAAAAACAAACAAAAACAGGAAAACTGTTTGTACACCAATGTTTTGCTATGTGAAAAATTTCACAAAATTTTTAGCTCAATAAATTTTACATTCTCACAAGAGAAAAATTTAGAGCAAAAGAATAGTTGATAGGTGTCTAAAACACCTTAATATTTATCTATTGTTTATGCTTTCTTTGCTTAGTTTTCTTGTAAAATATGTATGTTATGATTGGTTTTGAGTATTTAGGTACTTTGGAGTCATTTGGAACAAAAGAAGAAGAAATTGTCCATTTGGAGCGTTAATTTGGACAGAAATTATTTCTCATTATTTGCTTTTATTTCTTCATTTCTGTCTGAAAAGCATGTCGGCTTTAGTGATGCATATTTATCTGTCTGAAAAGCATGACAGCTTTAATGATGTATAGACATTGAAGAAAAGAAGTGGATCTGAGAAATAAAAGACGGCTACCGTGGTGAAAGAATTCAAAGAAGAGCAAAAGCGCCATGCCAATAAACCGGAGACCAAATACGTTGGTGGCAGGGAACCAGGAGATGATGCCGATTCCCGACAACTGTGAACTCTGAACTCATGCCAATTGAGTCACGAGCTAGGTGGACTACACATGCTAGTTTGAAGGCAGTCATGGGCTTAGCACTGGAGGGGCTCACTTGTACCAGCTGAAGGAAGAAAGTGACTGGATTTCACCACCAAGGCACCGCACATGTGCAGATGAAGAGGAGAAAAATTAGGTCTTATTACAAGCAAAGAAGGGGATCGAATCCTTCATCAGATCGAGTCTTCATCATTTCAAAGCAGCAGACGCTACATTTCTGCTCGCCGTTTGCCGGAGATCGAGCTGTGGGGTTTGTGGCTGTTCAGCAGAGGTTGAGAGCAATGAAGAAATACAGGGAATTGCAGGTTCAGATCGATGGTTTTGTTGGTGATTTGGACCAGAAACATGGAAGAACTGAAGCTGTTGCTGGCCTGATTTGTGTGGATGATTAATGTGGGTTTGCAGAGGAATTCAACAGCAACAAGAACAAGGAGAAGACGTTGTGCTTTGGTGGTTCTGTGGCCTGAGATTTGGGGCTGAATTGTGTTCGATTTGGAGCTGATTTTGCTTGGAAGAATTGGGTATGAGCTGAATTCGTTAATGAAGAACTTAGCAAGGGGCGGCAGAACTGATTCAAGATTGTGGTGTTTGCTGTGACTAATTTAGTTGGATTTGAAGCCGTAAAGATCAGTTGAATGGATGAGAATCTGAATTGTTTTGGTGTTTGGTGCATAGTATGGCCCTGGCTTGCTTTGGGTTTGAATTTGCAGGGAAATGAAGAGTACAGAGGATGATTCCTTTAGTGATGACAACACCACCAGGTTATGCACAAAACATGTTCAGGTAATTGCCTGAATGAACTTCTTGACCACTTCAAGCTCTAGTTTAGTCTGTGTTCCCAGGGGTTGTGCTCAAACTCAGTTGAGAAGATAGCAAGGGGAAGGCAAAGTGGTTTGTTGATTTCTGGCAGTAAAATTAGTCAACGTTGCTGTCGACCTAGCCATGAATCTAGTGGCCGTTCATCATGGTCGGGATCTTTATGTGAAGCTGAGAAGAAGAAGGAAGAATGGAGGAATATGCTGGAGTTTTGAACCAGGAAAGATGATGACACTAATGTCGATAATAAGAACTGAATTGCAATGTGTTTGAATGCTTGAATTACTGTAGTTTGTGTTGGATGTGAAACTTTGGCAGTGTACAGGGCCTTGAGTCGAGCATTATTGGGAAGCTGGTTGTGTTGCTGCCACCTTGATTCTTTTAGCTGAATGGAGTGATTGGTGGAATGTTTTGCAGGGGAATCTGTGTCTTAGAAAAGGTATGAAATACAGCTGGAAGTAAGTGGTCTGTTCGATGTGGAGATGTGGGTGTTGAACTGGAAGTTGTATGAACATTAGAAGTGGCTTGAGTTTGCGATGGATATGGTGGAGTTCTGAGCCTGTATTACTGCCAGAAAACTGTGAAGAACTGGAGCTGTTCAAAGGGTTAATCTGCCAAGGGTTCAACTGAAGTATATGTTGCTGTGTCTGAGTTTACAATGTGCCGAGAAAACAGCCTGAGGACCTGACGTTGCTGACCGTTCAAGTATGACTGTATTGGTGAAGATCTAGCGGACTATTTTACAAGGGCCTGGCAATGGCTAGGATTCATACTTAGAAGCCATACAGAATACAGAGTATTGGGGACACAGTCCATGTTTGTATGGATTTGGGTCTGTTAGGTTGCGATTTTACAGGGTAGAGAAGACATATAAAAGGAGGCGCAAGTTACAGCAGAAAACCTAACTTTTGGATCACGAGAGAAGGCGCCTGTGAACTGTTTTATTAAAGTCTCCAGAGAAGACACAGCAGCAACACTGATTTTCTGCCTGGGTTTATTCTCAACTCTCTTTTCTTCTTTTTAAACAATATTTAAGCCTTTGTTATTATTATGAGGAGCTAAACCTATCTTTGATTAAGGGCGATTTCGAAGCCCGGAATATGGATTTCTAATTGATATGCAATAACTCGTTTTCTCGCAATTATTTCCGTTATTGTTTGATTTCTACTATGCCAATAATGCTTACGAATTATGTGTTAATTGTTTAAGTTCGAAATTGAATGATTGATGCATATTTCTATTGCTAGTTTAGATTTTCTTCGACCCGTAATTGTCTAGAGAAGATAAACACAAGTAGCAATATATGGGTATTGATGATGAGACTTTGTTAAGTACCCATATGTAAAAATTGACACTATTAGGTGATTCATGCTTTTGAATTCATTACTAGGAACAATCTGATCTCACAAAACTTAGAGCACTTGTTTGAATCATACCTAGTAAGCGTACCTTTAGGTAACTTGAATAAGTAGAATCCGGTACTCGAGCGCTTCCGCATCCGGTGAGGTTAGGAGATAATATCGGGATAGTTGAGCGTACTAATTATCCTAGGGTTGTTAGTAACAAGATAATGCGAAGAACGTGCTATATATCGATTTGGTTTATGTTTTGTGGTCGAGAATGAATCTTTAATCAATTTCATCTCAATACAACTTTGTGATTTTCATAATTTCTACAACAAAAATCTTCTTTGCTAAGAATATTTGTCTAACAACTTTTGCTTCATACCTCCCTTGGGACGAATCTGCTTTCATTATATTACTTGATAGTGTAAAGAGAAGTAGAAATTATTATTTGCGAGTTGACACCTCGTCAATAGCAATTTTGACACACCAAAATTTCAAGAAGAAATTAAAAATCAAAAGCTAAACAAGATCAAACACAAATACTTATGCAAAAATGTTTGTGGATGATAATCCAGCAAAGAACGATAAGAAAATAGCTAGAGAATCAGAAAACATTTTTCCTTCAAGTATACCTGACCATATCTCACTCAACCAGGATTTTTGTGAGTGAGATTTCAACCTTGTGATCAATTAGCACAAGTATGAGCCTTGAGCTCATCAAATGAATGTTGTTTTCGGTTAAACCTCTTTCTCATGATCTTTGGAGGAAAACCTTTTTGATGCGAAAAGTTATCATAAAACTTACTATCATCAAAATACGACGCATAGTATGTATTCTTACCTGAAGAATTTTGACTAGAGGGAATTGACAGCCTGTTAATGATTTCTTTATATCCTTCAATTATCAGATTTAGATTGTCTTCCATACCTCCATTTTTGCTTCCTTCTTCTGGTACCTTTTTCACATCAAGAACAACATTATCTCCCTTTTTAATAGAAGAAGATCCTTGAGCTCTTCTTGGACGAGATGGTTTAGGAAGACTGTTACGCATTTGAACATTTGAGGAACACATCGAATTGACTTTCCTGGTAGGGTACACATGGTGAGTACTAAAACCAATTGGTCTAGACATACGAATGTCAGTTACACCTTTGAGAATTAAATCCATGGTGTGTTGAAGACGAACAATAGAATTGTCATTCAACCTCGATTTCCTCTTTTGTTCAACATGTCCTTTTGAATCACAAAAGAGACACATTCTGATCACCTAAGCAATTAGACAGAACAGTCTTAACACCATCATTGGGAGATATCTTCCTTCCATGTGATGTGGATATTCCTTGATTAGAGGAAGACACAAGCATATCTTTTTCAACAGGAAGGGATTTCGATTTTGCTTTTGGAACTGAATTTTTTATAGTTGAATCAGAAGCGATTGGTATAGTGGACTCTTTGGAACATTCTTGAACAGAGAGTTTACTCAAAAGAAGTTCAATTTCCAAAGCATCCTCTTTGAGTTTTTCCTCAAGCAGAGTTCGTGAAGAACAGACTGAGGCGTTTTCCTCTTGAAGGACCTTTAGAAGAGAGTCACGCTTATTTACTATACCAACAAGGACATTGACTTTGTGTTTCAACCGGTTGACATCATCAGCCTGGATTCTAACAAGTTTTAGAATCACTGCAATCTCTTTGGATGCTTCCCTTTAAACTTCAGATTCATACTCGTCGGTAAGGTACTCGGGGTAACACTTGTCAATGGAAGTCTGTTTCGTTGGAACACTAGGTTCGTCTATATTCGAGATTGACAAATCTTTCTCTTTAATAGATTTCATGGAAACAGAACATTTGTTTCTGGTGATGCGCTTATCAAAGATAGCACTTCTGTCCATATTCAGATCGCTACAAACACAGACTTATGAGGTTTTAAATGTGTTTGCCTGCTCTGATACCAATTGAAAAAGCGGGGGTCTAACAACCACGCCCAATATTTCGTTCGGCAATCTGAATATACAAACTTCAATATACTTTCAAAGTAATCAACTAGACAGTCAGACTCAATCTAGAGAAAAGTATATCAAAGAGTTTATATCTCTATTTCTCAATTTAATCCGCAATCAGCAAATAGGAATTTGCGAGCCCGATTGAATATAATAAAAATAACTTGAATGGTACCAAAGACCAATGTTCAAGGATCAATCAATTTCAATCAACAACCTAGGGTTGGATTTACCAATTGATCGATACAACGCACAACCTGTGATATTTCAATTATATAACAAAATATAATGCGGAAAAGAAATAACACAGACACCAGAATTTTGTTAACGAGGAAAACCGCAAATGCAGAAAAATCCCGGGACCTAGTCCAGCTTTGAACACCATACTTTATTTAGCCGCTACAGACACTAGCCTACTACCAATGAACTTCGGACTGGAATGTGGTTGAGCCCTAATCAATCTCACACTTATAAAGGTACAGTTGCGCTCCTTACGTCTCTGAACCCCAGCAGGATTCTACGCACTTGATTCCCTTAGCTGATCTCACCCACAACTAAGAGTTGCTCCAAAGTCGAAGACTTGATAAAAAAATATGTCTCACGCAGAAACGTATATTGGAATAGATAAATCTGTCTCCCACAGAAATACCTACGAGTTTTGCTCCGTCTTTTGATAAATCAAGGTACACAGGAACCAATTGATAAACCAGACTTATATTCCCGAAGAACAGCCTAGTATTATCAATCACCTCACAATAATCTTAATCGTATGGTAGCGAAACAAGATATTGTGGAATCACAAACGATGAGACGAAGATGTTTATGACTACTTTTTATCTTTCCTATTGGAGAATCAATCTCGAGCAAATCTTAGAGAAGATAGTACTCAATACGATAGAACAGGGAAAGATCAGAACACACAACTACATACAAAATAGTTGGGTATGGCTTCACAATCCCAATGAAGTCTATAAGTCGTTAACCTACAGGTTTTCGTGAAAAACCTAAGGTTAAAGGAGAATCGACTCTAGTCGCAACTAGTATCACACAGGAGGTGTGGGGATTAGGTTTCCCAGTTGCTAGAGTTCTCCTTTATATAGTTTTCAAATCAGGGTTTAGATTCTTAGTTACCTTGGTAACAAAGCATTCAATATTCACCGTTAGATGAAAACCCGATTAAACCCAAGCTAATATCTTTCAACCGTTAGATCGAACTTAGCTTGTTATACACAAATGAAATGTACCTCATTTAGGTTTATGTAACCGTACCTAAACGTGTACACCATGTTGGCTCAACAGTAGTTAACCGAGGTTAGATATATGAACACTCTCATATCAACCTTATTCATCTTAACCATAACTAGTTCAAATGACTCAAATGAAACTAGTTAAAGAGTTGTTCAATTGCTATATTCTCATAGAAGTATATAGGAACACAATTGAAGTAAAATCGTTTTGATTCACTTGAATCAATTCATGAAATTATAGCCACGGTTTGCAAAGAATGCATTCCTTATTATATAAATGTATTTGTTCATGTTACAACCGATTTTAAAACTTTAACCATTCAAGTATGCAAACGGGTACGCATACTTGAAGTAGCCGGACCAAGTTTGGTTTTCGCCAGTATGCGAATGGGTACGCATACTTCCAAACCCAACGGAATTTTCTGGTCGCAAACCTTACGCCAGTATGCATACGGGTACGCGTACTTAGGTTCCCGGACTTCTCAAACCAATAGGTACGCATACGTATGCATACTATGGTTCCCGGACATGGATCACATATATGCAAGAGTGCAACATGTTTATAATCCAATGTTGGTTAAGTGTTCTAAACTCTATTTCAATTATTGAAACATTCTTAGAGGATGACAATAGCCGTTTTCACAGACTATTAGCATCAAAGCAATTTTCAAGTTATTAAAATAATCATAACGAAACATTCCAAGTCTATACCAAATGATTGTACGTATCACACAAACCATGTAAGATGTTACTAGACGATTTTCACATGATCATCTTTTGACCCTCGTCAAGAATATAAGATGAACTTTGTTGAAGAGAAAGCTTACCAACACATATTTCGAGAAATATTTAGGCGAGTTAAACTCAGCTCGAAATCTCAAATGTGCATAATCGAAACTATATAGTAATACGAATTTTGTCTCAATATAGGAGATAGAGTAGAAATAGACTTTCCAAGTGATAGATGAGTTTCAGTCTCCACATACCTTTTGTTGATGAAATTCCACAAGCTCTCCTTAGTAGTTCTTCGTCTTCAAATGATGAACGCCGTGAAGTCTAAAGCTCAACTACACAATCTATCCTAGTCCGAGACATTACTATAAGTAGACTAGAAATCAAGACTTATAGTTTTGATCACTAACATTGACAAACAAACTTGAGATAGCAATGCTTGCGAGTTCGACCGAGCGGTGCTCTAACATATGTAACCGGTCCAAGTAACCATATTAAGGTAGAACCGATCCTTGTGTTTGGTAGAGCCGTAAACCCATGATTAGTGAATTGATATTTGATCAATCACATAGTTGTCTTGGAATACAGATGAACCAATTCTAAACTTGTTTGGAAGTGTGGTATAATCGATTCCAAGATTGTAAATATGAAAAAGGATTTACAAAGAAAATATGTCAACATACTTTCAGTAACTCTTATCTTTTATTGTTCAAAGATATTCCTTAATAACTCAAGGAGATCCCGGACCGAAATAAATTAAGATTCTTTTAATTAAGGTTATTAGTTTTATATGCTTTTAATTACCAGCAATTAAATGCATATCTCTGGAAAATAAAAATTGGTAATGTGCATTTACTAATTGGATATTTTCTAGTGAGATTTTGGTAAATATTGGACAGAGCACCAAGAGTTTGAACACTGAAGAAACTTCAGTGAACAATAAGAGCACCACTAGGGATTAAGTTATATGTTGTAATACTTAATCCAAGAAGAAAATAGACATCAGTTTTTGATTATTTCAATTATTGTATAAGGTCTATTTCTGAATAAAACTATCCATTATTTATGAATAAAATTATTATTTTATAATTTTTCTTGTGATAGTTTTTCCGATTACATAGCATGTGCTTGAATGCTTTATATTATTGTTATGTGTTTATGGGATGTTTGATTTCGGTTTTCGTAACCTTAATATTCGATCTCATATGATGTGAACCCTTATGGTTTGTGTGGCTTTTTGATTTAGCGATATTAAGTTCTAGCCCATGTTGGTAGGCTTTATCAAAGGATCAGAAGGTGTTCCGATTGAAACTCATATGTAAAAAGTCACAGTGTGTTGAATCAATTTGTGTTTACATGAGTTGTGTTTAACATAAACATATGTGTTTCGGGTTTTCAACTTTTGCTATTGGCACGCATTAGTTAAAACCGTTTCAACCTTTCTCTGGTAAAGGTTGCTTTTGTTGTTGTTCTTTTGTTCTTGCGGGAGAATGACAACACAATGGGGGAGAGTTCTAACTTGAACTTGTGCTTAATGATATATCTTTCTGGGGAGAACTTGTGCTTAATGATTGCACCTAGTTTGTTTATGCTTGAGAATCTTCTCTTCTGATATAAGATTCACTCAAACTAGATCGAAGTTTCGACGGGGATCTTTAGACTGTTTGTAGATCTAAAAACGTCTTATGATATTCCAACGTTAACAGACTCCGTTCTGTGTGTGATTATTCACAAGAGATTCAAGTTGATTGTGTGCAGGTACTGATTGAAAATTAAAGAAGATTTGAAGACAAGAAGACTTTTTGGGTTCATAATCTTTGGTGTACACAATACTTGTTTCGGTTTGAAAGGGATCCAACTATAATCGGTTTATCTTTGTGATAGATTGGATTGATTAGTTGAGTAGATCGGCATCAATACACTTCTTTGTGATTAATAGTATTGATTGCATAGTCTAACAATTACTCCGGTAGTTGTTGAGAGATTGATCTAAGGACCCGACAAAGGAGTTTATTGGTTAAACGGAAGAGCCTTTGTCAAACTCATATCACGTTGCTTGAAAAGAGTTGTTACCGAACAGATTTGTTATTCCTTTACTGTTTGGAATACGAACCAAAGGAATTGTTCCAAGTACGTGACTTATTACAAGTTGGAGGCATAGGGATACTTCGGGAACTAGGTGAACTATAGGTTTAGTTGCTTGGTCTCAACTATACGAAGTTGGTTTTATTTGTATAGTGGCTTAATTCGTAGAGTATTCAATTCTGGACTAAGTCTCGGGGTTTTTCTGCATTTGCGGTTTCCTCGTTAACAAAATATTGTTGTGTCTTTTACTTTTCTATTTCCGCAATTATAATTGTTTTATTATAATTAGAAGTAAAATACACAAACGTTAATTCCTATTTTTCTTGATAGACAATCCCTAGTGGTTGGTTAAGTCCGAACCTATTATCAAGTAAACATACTTCGTTGTTGTATTGTCTCGATCTCGTATCCATAGACGATCACATGAAGTGTGAACCGATTAGTTGTATTGTCTCAACTCATTCCATAGACAATTACTTTCGGAAAAGGACTTATGGGTGGAAAAGTTTTAGGTTGAGGTATATTTGGGTACCCTCGTCTTTTCAATTGGTATCAGAGCAGGCAAAAAAGAAAAGATCTAACAATCTGTGTTTGGTGCGATCCAACCTATAAAAAATTAAATCCATGTCTGATTCAGTTAACATAATGCAAGAGTATGAATACTCAAATGTTGAAGATGTTCCTATTTTGTTAACTTATGATCCAGGAGTTACGAGAATTGAGAGAACATCTGAATTTATCTCTGATGGAAAAGAAGATGCTGATAAAGAGTTGGTAAAACTCCTAAAGACAATTAAATCTCTGTCTACAAGAATACTAATATTAAAGACAGAGTCAAATCTTCTTAAACATGAGATTAGAGATAAAGATATTCAACTAAATCTTTTAGCCAAAGAAAATATGGATCTCACTGTCAAACTAGAAGCTCTGGGTAAATCTCTTACTCATGATAAAGAGAATCATCCTATGATCCTGACTAATGATGCTGTTTTAATTTCTTCTAATGAGGAAACAAAAAGTCCTAGCTCGACTTTTGAAGATTGTGATAATCTTATCACAACGGAAACAGATCATGATGATGGTAGTCTACCAAACTACATCAAGTCATAAGAGGATAAGGAACCAGTTTCTAGACCTACTAATGATCAAACGAAATCTTGTCCAAAGGAAACTTTGAACCGATTCCGTAAAGGTGATCCTAAGGAATACAATTTTCAGTCACTTGACAGGAAACTCATACTTCTTCAAAAGATAGTGGTAAAAGTATTGAAAGAAGTTTCTTGTCTTAAAAAACTGAAAGATCATTCCTCAGTAGAAAGACAGAATTTATCCCACCCCGATAGAATCGACTCAAATGAACCTAGTTCAAGAGTTGACAATCGTTTCTGGAAAAAAGTTCCTCCTCACCCATATCGAAAATGTTGTTTTGATGAAGAACGATTCCAGGAAAGAAGGGAAGAGAAATTCTCTGCCAAAAGAAACAATCAGGAATTTTCGATAATTGTTTCAGACAATCTTACTGATGTGCATCATAAGGAAATCTTTAGATTGAGAAAATCTTATGAAAATCTCATTGATAGAATTAAGAGAGATTTAACTATCCCTGAAGATTCTCACATCAGGACATCTTCTCCACATGATCATATCTCTAAAGTTAGAAAAGATCATTATTCTGGGAGAAAATATTTTGGGCAGAAATTCCCAAAGAGAAACATGAACCATGTTTATGATGCTAGCGGTAAGATGGAAAAAGCTTACCCCAATACAACTTAGTTGTATCAATACTGTGCACTCTCATCCTCTTTCGTGCTCATAATTATTGGATGGGAAAAGAATATAAAATTAAGAGCACAGGTTCATGGTAGCTTATATTTTCAGTATTAAGAGATATTTAGAAAATATCTTCCTTTCAATAAAAAGGAGAAGTTCATAAAAATAACTTGGTATTTTCGGAAACTCTGCTTTTCTGAACCGAATATATATTCTTATTAATGTAAGAAGAGATCCTCTTTTGTCTTCCCTGGTAAGGCTTTGTGTTAAATATGTCTCCTATAACTCGCATTATTACAAGGAGAAATAAAAGGGAAGCTCGAAAGGTTAGAGATTGTCAAGGATTCGTTTCAAAACTAAGAATAAGAAAAATTGTCTCAAGAATCGTGTCTGACCATTCTTCTGACAGATCCCAAGAAGAGACATGTGTCTTTGCTATCAATGATTCAGATTTTACCAAGTGGTTTTCAACAGATGGTATGTGTGATATTATGCATGAGTTTGAAGAACTCATAAGAAATCTTGTTACCATGGCTCAAGATCGAGACGGTCTAAAAGATTAAAAAAAAAGAGGAAAAAAGTGAGCTTGATGACTTGAAGCTTCAAATTAAAGGTCCCACAAAACAGGAAGTGGTTGCAGACAAGTCTCTTGAGACATGCTTCAAAAGTTTGAACACTGAAGAAACTTTGGTGAACAACAAGAGCACCACTAAAGATTAAGTTTTATGCTGTAATACTTAACCTAGAAAAATAGACTTTATTTTTTTATTTTTTTCAATAATTGTAAAGTCTATTATGAATAAAACTATCTTATTATTATGAATAAAGTTATTATCTTATAATATTTCTTGTGATAGTTTTTGATTACATAGCTTGTGCTTGAATGCTTTATTTTATTGCTATGTATGTTTATGGGATGTTTGATTTCGGTTTTATTACCTTGATATTCAATCTCATAATGTGTGAACCCTTATGGTTTGGGTGACTTTTTGATTTAGCGGGATTAAGTTCTAGCCCATGTTGGTAGGCTTTATCAAAGGATCATGAGGGGTTCTGGTAGAAACAATATGTGAAAAAGTCACAATATGTTGAATCTTTTGGTTTAGCATAAAAGCATATGTGTTTCGAGGTTTCAACTTTTGCATCGCATAGTTAAAACCGGTTTTCAACCTTTCGCAGGTAAAGGTTGCTCTTTGTTGTTGTTCTGTTGTTTTGGCGGGAGGATGACAACTTTCAATGAGGGAGAGTTCTAAGTGAACTTGCACTTAATGACATATCTTAAAAGGAGAAGAGGATGCGGAATTTGAGGTAACAATCTTGTTAGTTAATTGTTTTCCTGTTTAAGAAAAGCATGATTTTATTTCATATCTTTATTGCTTTTGCTTAACAAAATTTCGGTACAATTGATGTTGATTCCATTATTTGTGTATGGATGTTTGATTGTGATTCAATTGTTTCCGGTTAAGAAAAACTATTGTTATCTTTCGTTATTGTTTGGTATCAATTGTTTAGGCTTACAAAATTTCGGTGCAATTGCAGTGCTATAATGTCTAAGTTTGTTTCAATTGCTTCCGGTTAAGATAAATGATTATGCAAGTTGATTTATTTGGTTTGTATGGATTGTTTATGGCTTAACAAAAGTGTTTCGGGATCATTTATTTAGTCCAAGTGATTTCCGGATAAGAGAAACTAAGTTTTTTCGGATCTTAGTTAGACTTATTAAATGTGAAGGTTTCGGTTATTCAAGTCTAACCGAATGCCTTAACAAGAATTACTAGTTAACTAACCTAGTATTTGTCTTGTTTAAAAGTGAAAGATCTAAGTTATTTTTGATAATAATTAGAGCCTGATGAGAAAAATAAAGTTAATTCTGATCTTTATTTTGGTCTTATCGAATAAGCAATTGTATTTGTACAATCGGTTTAGCAAAAGAACTAAGGTGCTTAGTCGATTTTTGATGTGCTAAACTATTAGAGAAAATTGCTTCGGGAAATTGTTTCCTAGATAACATGTTAAAACCAAAAATTGATGTAGTTTTGGTTTTGATATTGGTTATCTAAAATGGTGTGTGTTAGATCATTGCTTGGTCGAACTCGCATGCGTTGCTATCTCAAGCATGTTTATCAATATTAGTGATCTAAACTATAAGTCTTGATTTCTAGCCTATTTATAGATGTCTCGGACTAGGACATAGATAGTGTAGTTAGCTTAGATTTCTCGGCGTTCATCATTTGAAGACGAAGAACTACTAAGGGGAGCTTGTGGAACTTCATCGACAAAAGGTATGTGGAGAATTAAACTCATCTATCACTTGGAAAGTCTATTTCTACTCTATCTCCTATAATTGAGACATAAGTCGTATTACGATATAGTTTTCTACTATACACATTTGAGATTTCGAGCTGAGTATATCTCGCTTACATATTTCTCGAAATATGTGTTGGAAAGCTTTCGCTTTAGCCATGTTTATCTTTACTCGTGACGAAAGTCATGTTGACATTTCAATAATTTAAAAATTACTTTGATGCTAATAGTGGGTGAAAACGGCTATTGTCATTATAGAAGAATGTTTCAATGATTGGAATGTAGAGTTGATAATGTAACCATCTTTGGATATAAGCATATATAGTGTGTTTGCAAATTAGTGTATAAATCCATAAACCGGGAGCCAAGTGTATGCATATGTGTGTATACGAAATTGGTGAAGGAGACAAGATAAGTATGCGTACCCGTACGCATACTGGCGGAAGTTTTCGAACAGAGAATTTCTGCTGAGTTTGGAAACTTAACAAACTCAAAATCCGGTTGCTTAAGTATGCATACCCGTACGCTTACTTAAGCTGGTTATTTTTATCAAATCGGCATGTTCATGAACTTAAACATTTAAATCTTAAGGAACGCAATCTTTGAAAACAGTGGCTATAATGTTCATGATTGATTCAAGTGAATCAAACCGATTTTCTTCAATTGTGTTCTTGTATATTTCATGAGAATATAACAATTGAAAAACTCATTAACTAGTTTCATTTGAGTCATTTGAACTAGTTATGGTTAAGATGAATAAGGTTGATATGAGAGTAATCATATGGCTAACCTCGATTAACTATTTATGAACCAACATGGTATACACGTTTAGGTACGGCTACATAAACCTAAATGAGGGTACATTTCATTTGTGTGTAACAAGCTAAGTTCGATCTAACGGTTGAAAGATATTATCTTGGTTGAATCAGGTTTTTCATCTAACGGTGATTATTGAATGCTTTGTTACCAAGGTAACTTGGATTGCAAACCCTGATTTGAAAACTATATAAGGGAGAACTCTAGCAACTGGGAAACCTAATCTCTACACCTCCTGTGTGTTACTAGTTGCATAACTAGAGTCGATTCTCCTTTAACCTTAGGTTTCTTCTCATGACCCTGTAGATTAACGACTTGAAGACTTCATTGGGATTGTGAAGCCAGACCCAACTATTCTCTTGTAGTTGCGTGATCTGATCTTGTTGTTTCTATCGTGTTGAGTACAATTGAAATAATTGACTCGAGATTTTATATCTCCGATAGGAAAGATAAAAGTAGTCACAAACACCTTCGTCTCATCGTTTGTGATTCCACAATAACTTGTTTCGCTAGTCGATTAAGTTTATTGTGAGGTGATTGATAATACTAGGATGTTTTTCGGGAATATAAGTCCGGTTTATCAATTGGTTCCTGTTCACCTTGTTTTATAAAAATACAGAACAAAACCCATAGGTATTTCTGTGGGAGACAGATTTATCTATTCCTATAGACTTTTCTGTGTGAGACAGATTTGTTTATCAAGTCTTCGACTTTGGGTCGTAGCAACTCTTGGTTGTGGGTGAGATCAGCTAAGGGAATCAGGTGTGTCGTATCCTGCTGGGATCAGAGACGTAAAGAGTGCAACTGTACCTTGAATCAGTGTGAGATTGATTAGGGTTCAACTACAGTCCAGTCCGAAGTTAATTTGTAGTAAGCTAGTGTTTGTAGCGGCTTAATACAGTATAGTGTTCAAACTTGACTAGGTCCCAGGGTTTTTCTGCATTTGCGGTTTCCTCGTTAACAAAATTCTGGTGTCTGTTTATTTCTTTTTAGCATTATATTTTGTTATATAATTGAAATATCACAGGTTGTGCATTAAGATCAATCAATTTGAACATTAGTATTTGGTACCGTTCAAGTAACTCCTCTTATATTTAATCAGGCTCGCAGATTTCTATTTGGTGATTGCGGATTGAATTAAGAGTTAGAGATATTAAACTCTTTGATATACTTTATTCTAGATTGAATCTGACTGTCTAGTTGATTCTCTAAAAAGTGTATTGGAGTAAGTCTTTCAGATTGCCAAACGAATTGTTGGGTGTGGTTGTTAGACCCCCGCATTTTCAATTGGTATCAGAGCAGGAAAACACATTAAAGACCTCATAAGTTTGTGTTTGTAGCGATCTGATGATGGAAAGTATATTCTCTAAAAACGCTTCACCAGAAAAGGATAAACTCAATATTAAATGTGTTATATAAACCATCGATAAAATTGAGAATCCTGATTTAAAGAAACTCATCAATTTTCTATGTGTTGAAATATATTGTTTGACAAGAAAATTTGATGATCTTCATCATGAATTACATATCAAAAAATCCGTGCTTCAAGAACATGATGAAGAGGTAGTTGACCTTCAGAAGAGGTTAGATGATCAAATCCGGATCAATTCTGATCTTGCTGCAGAAATTGCAAAGCTTAAGGATTTGAAATATGTAAAATCTCCTTCAATGGTTTTAAATAAATCCTCTAATTCTTCCTTGAAGAATTGTTGTAAATCAGGTAACAAACGAAGTCTAGGCTTTGTGAAACCTGATAGTGCTCAGATTTCTTCGAACAAGGATAAGGATGTTTGAATATGTTTTTTTTGTGGTGCTCATAATCACTTTCAACACGCATGTGTTCTTTTCTAGAAAAGATTAAAAGTTGGAGGTGATCTTCATAAGAAAACTGTACAACTTTTGTCTTCTCTTAAAAGACATTCAATACTAACAAGAAAACCAAATATGGTTAGTAGTGCTAGTATTGGAGCCTTTGCTCTAAAGTAAACATCACCTTTTCAATGGTTCCTTGATAGTGGATGTAGCAGACACATGACTGGGGATCTCTCATAGTTTACCAACTCAAGCGATTTTGATGGTGGACCAGTGACTTTCGGAGATGGAAGCTGTTGCTACATAAGCAAGAAGGGGATGATCAAATTACCTGGAGTTCCTGAAATACATGATGTCGTATACGTAAAAGGTATGACTGCTAATCTTCTTTCTGTTAGTCAAATCTGTGACAAAGGCCATAAGGTTGTCTTCAATGATAAAGGATGTGACATTGTTGATAAATCTGGAAAAGTGGGTTTTCAAGGATCACGTGGAAAAAATAACTGTTATCTTCTAGATAGTCAGTTCAGCAACTGTTGCAACTTGACTAAAGTGGAATCTACACACCTCTGGCATGAACGTTTTGGTCACATCAATTATCGTCTTCTAACTAAGATCATTAACAAAGAACTTGTTAGAGGCGTTCCCAAAATCAATGCTAAGGTTGAAAGTGTATGTGGTGCCTGTCAAAAGGGTAAACAAACGAAAGTTCCACACAAATCATCTCGAAATATTCTCACCAAAACTCCACTTGATTTAATTCATATGGATCTTTTCGGCCCAATTCAACAATCTACAGTGGCTGGAAAGAAGTATGCCTTGGTTATGGTAGATGATTACACCAGATTCACTTGGGTGGCATTTTTGGCTCACAAGAATGAAACTCTCAGTGAGTTCAAGATTATTGTTAATAGAATCCAGAATGAACAAGGTCGCAAACTAAAGAAAATTAGAAGCGATCGTGGCACAGAATTCAAAGACACCAAAGTATTTGAATACTGTGATTCTCTTGGAATTATTAAACAATATTCTCCACCCATCACTCCACAAGCAAATGGAGTTGCAGAAAGGAAGAATAGAAATATTCAGGAAATGGCAAGGGTAATGCTCCATAACAAAAACTTACCGTTAAGGTTTTGGGGTGAGGCTGTTTTTACAGCTTGCTATTTGATCAATAGTGTTTATTTGCGGTCAAAGACCCTAAACACTCCCTATGAGTTGTGGTATGGTAAGAAACCCAACTTGCACTATCTCAGAGTATTTGGCAGTAAGTGCTACATCCTAAAGGATCGTGAACAGAAAGGGAAATTTGATTCAAAAAATGATGAAGGTATTTTTCTTGTCTATGCATCTGACAGTCGTGGTTTCCGAGTCTTTAATCTCAGAACCCAAGTCATGATGGAATCAGCAAATGTTATATTTGATGATTTAAGTAATTTTCGTCATGATAATTCTCCTGCTGAATTGCCTCCTACCAAGACAATTGAGAAAATCAAGGAAACGTCAGAATCAGAAGAAGTTGTTCCAACAATTGCTGATCCTGATGTCTTTAGCGATGAGGAGAAAATCTCTAGTCAGGCTATTCCTGTTGAACAAGAACGTGTCCCTTCTCGACACCTTTGGGTTCAAAGGAATCATGATACTAACAATATCATTGGAGGAAAGGAATCTACTGCTAAGACGAGAGGTCAACTTTAAAATATCTGCAATTTTGGTTGTTATCTATCGCAAGTGGAACCTAGGAATATTGATGAAGCTCTCAGTGATCCCTTTTGGGTGAATGCAATGCATGAAGAGTTAAATCAATTTCAAAGACAATATATATGGAAACTCGTACCTTGTCCCCCCAATATAAATATTATTGGTACCAAATGGATATTTAAGAACAAGTCTGATGAATTTGGCACCATTGTCAGAAAAAAATCTAGACTTGTCGCTCAGGGTTACTCACAGATTGAAGGAATCGACTTCGACAAAACCTTTGCTCCTGTGGCACTCCTTGAGTCCATTCGTTTATTATTAGCTCATGCTTGTTTCCTTAAGGTTAAGCTGTTTCAGATGGACATTAAATTCGCTTTCCTAAATGGAAACTTAAAGGAAGAAGTCTATGTCGCTCAACCTAAAGGCTTTGAAACCCTGATTTCCCTGATCATGTCCTTAAACTCAATAAGGCATTATACGGGTTAAAACAAGCACCTCGTGCCTGGTTTGAAAGACTAACTACTTCTCTTCTTAGGAAAGGTTTTTCAAGAGGAAGAGCTGATAAAACTTTGTTTACCAAATGGAGAGGAAAAGATGTTGTTATTTCTCAAGTTTATGTAGATGATATCATCTATGAATCAACATCAGAGAAACTTGCAAAAGATTTTCAAGTTTCTCTTGGTAAGGAGTTTGAAATGAGCAATGTTGGTGAATTAAAATTCTTTTTGGGTTTTCAAATTCAACAACACAAGGATGGAATTTACTTATCTCAAGAAAAATATGCAAAAAATATTGTTTCAAGATTTGGTCTTGATAAGTCAACTCCAAAACTTACTCCTATGCCTACCACGGGTAAACTACATAGAGATGAGAAAGGTGTAAATATGGATCAAAAACTTTATCGATCTATTATTGGAAGTCTTTTGTATCTCACGGCCACGAGACCTGACATTGCTTTTAGTGTTGGTTGCTGTGCTAGGTTTCAGGAAAATCCAAAGGAGTCTCATCTTTCCGCCACAAAGAGGATCATACGTTATATCAGTCACACTGTCGGGTATGGTCTTTCTTATACTTTTGATACTAACACTGATCTTACTGCCTATTCAGATGCCGATTGGGCAGGAAGACAGAAAGAGTACATCAGGGGGATTCTACTATGTAGGGATGAATCTTGTAGCTTGGAATAGCAAGAACAAAATTCACAATCTCTTTCAACATGTGAAGCGGAATATATCGTTGCTGGTTCATGTTGTATTCAACTCCTATGGATGAAACAAATGCTTGCTGATTATAGAATTGATTCTGGAATAATGAAGATCTTCTGTGATAACTCAAGTGCGATTCGCATCACTGAGAATCCTGTTGAGCACTCAAGAACTAAGCACATAGACATCAGGTACCATTTTATTCGAGATCTTTACGAAGATGGTATTATCACTATGGAATTTGTTCCTTCCGAACAACAACTGGATGATATTCTCACCAAACCATTAGACACTACCACGTTTCAGCACCTGCGGCAGTCTATTGGTGTTGTTCTTGTTCATTAGCTCCTCATAACTCTTGCCCCTGCTTTTATCTCGATCTTTTGGGCAATTTAGTTTGGAATTCTAGAATAGTGTTGAGTCTTGTTTGCATTTGTTTCTAGTAGATGTGTTTTTGTCAAGTATCCTAGTGTTTGCTGGAAATCCTTCCTTTCTTGTGAAAGTAAGGTCACCTTTGTTGTTCTTTCGGGAATGACATTTTATGGGGAAGAGTTCTTTTGAACTTGTGCTTAATTTCCATATCTTTGTGGGGAGTGCGGCTGTGGAATATTATAGGGGTTATCTTGTATCTTTATAAACTCCTTGATGAATGCATTTAGCTTCGGCTATATGATTGCATCTAAATTTGTTGGTATGTTAATACACCTTTGGTCATGAAGTATCTCCGTGGAAATTTCATTAGGATCCCACTAATTTTCGTACCTTTGCCAAAAATTTTAACAAAAAGGGGGAGAATTAATGTGTAGTTCACACTACAAATACATATGGTTTACAGATCATTATGTAAGGGGGAGTGGTTTTCATGTTGAGATGAAGTATTGACTAAGGGGGAGTGATTCATATCACTATAGTGTTATTGTCAAAGTTGTGATACAATTGAACTTTGATGTTGTGTAATAATACTATGACACTGTATAATAATGATTGAGAGCATTTGTTTTCTCATTGTTATAGCTACGGATCTTCAACTAACGATGGTGCTAAACTTACAACCTTTGGAATCATTGGAGTACTTGGAAGTGCCGAAGAATTCGAGTCATGTTGAAGATGCCAAGGAGATCAAGCATGTGGATGAGAAGCTACAATTTTTATTTATTTTGTAATCCATATGTATTGATAGTTTTGTCATTAAAATTGACAAAGGGGGAGATTGTTAGAGCATTGCTCGGTCGAACTCGCATGCGTTGCTATCTCAAGCATGTTTGTCAATATTAGTGATCAAAACTATAAGTCTTGATTTCTAGCCTATTTATAGATGTCTCGGACTAGGACATAGATAGTGTAGTTGAGCTTAGATTTCTCGGTGTTCATCATTTGAAGACGAAGAACTACTAAGGGGAGCTTGTGGAACTTCATCGACAAAAGGTATGTGGAGACTTAAACTCATCTATCACTTGGAAAGTCTATTTCTACTCTATCTCCTATAATTGAGACATAAGTCGTATTACGATATATTTTTCTATTCTACACATTTGAGATTTCGAGCTGAGTATATCTCGCTTACATATTTATCGAAATATGTGTTGGCAAGCTTTCTCTTTAGCCATGTTCATCTTTACTCGTGACGAAAGTCATGTTGACATTTCAATAACTTGAAAATTTCTTTGATGCTAATAGTGGGTGAAAACGGCTATTGTCATTATAGAAGAATGTTTCAATGTTTGGAATGTAGAGTTGATAATGTAACCATCTTTGGATATAAGCATATATAGTGTGTTTGCAAATTAGTGTATAAATCCATAAACCGGGAGCCAAGTGTATGCATATGTGTGTATACGAAATTGGTGAAGGAGACAAGATAAGTATGCGTACCCGTACGCATACTGGCGGAAGTTTTCAAACCGAAAATATCTGCTGGGTTTGGGAATTACAAACTCCTAAACTAGTCACCTTAAGTATGCGTACCCGTACGCATACTGGCGGAAGTTTTCGAACCGAGAATTTCTGCTGAGTTTGGAAACTTAACAAACTCAAAATACGGTTGCTTAAGTACGCATACCCGTACGCATACTTAAGCTGGTTATTTTTATCAAATCGGCATGTTCATGAACTTAAACTTTTAAATCTTAAGGAATGCAATCTTTGCAAACCGTGGCTATAATGTTCATGATTGATTCAAGTGAATCAAACCGATTTTACTTCAATCGTGTTCTTGTATAATTCATGAGAATATAGCAATTGAACAACTCATTAACTAGTTTCATTTGAGTCATTTGAACTAGTTATGGTTAAGATGAATAAGGTTGATATGAGAGTAATCATATGGCTAACCTCGGTTAACTATTTATGAACCAACATGGTGTACACGTCTAGGTACGGCTACATAAACCTAAATGAGGGTACATTTCATTTGTGTGTAACAAGCTAAGTTCGATCTAACGGTTGAAAGATATTAACTTGGTTGAATCAGGTTTTTCATCTAACGGTGATTATAGAATGCTATGTTACCAAGGTAACTTGGATTGCAAACCCTGATTTGAAAACTATATAAAGGAGAACTCTAGCAACTGGGAAACCTAATCCCCACACCTCCTGTGTATTACAAGTTGTATAACTAGAGTCGATTCTCCTTTAACCTTAGGTTTCTTCTCGAGACCCTGTAGATTAACGACTTGAAGACTTCATTGGGATTGTGAAGCCAGACCCAACTATTCTCTTGTAGTTGCGTGATATGATCTTGCTATTTCTATCGTGTTGACTACAATTGAAATAATTGACTCGAGATTTTATATCTCCGATAGGCAAGATAAAAGTAGTCACAAACACCTTCGTCTCATCGTTTGTGATTCCATAATAACTTGTTTCGCTAGTCGATTAAGTTTATTGTGAGGTGATTGATAATACTAGGTTGTTCTTCGGGAATATAAGTCCGGTTTATCAATTAGTTCCTGTTCACCTTGATTTATCAAAAGACGGAACAAAACCCGTAGGTATTTCTGTGGGAGATAGATTTATCTATTCCTATAGACTTTTCTATGTGAGACAGATTTGTTTATCAAGTCTTCGAATTTGGGTCGTAGCAACTCTTGGTTGTGGGTGAGATCAGCTAAGGGAATCAAGTGTGTGGTATTCTGCTGGGATTAGAGACGTAAGGAGCGCAACTGTACCTTGAATCGGTGTGAGATTGATTAGGGTTCAACTACAATCCAGTCCGAAGTTAATTTTTAGTAGGCTAGTGTCTGTAGCGACTTAATACAGTATTGTGTACAAACTGGACTAGGTCCCGGGGTTTTTCTGCATTTACGGTTTCCTCGTTGACAAAATTCTGGTGTCTTTGTTATTTCTTTTCCGCATTATATTTTGTTATATAATTGAAATATCACAGGTTATGCGTTAAGATTAATCAATTAGAATATCCAACCTTTGGTTGTTGATTTACATTGATTGACACTTGAACATTGGTCTTTGGTACCGTTCAAGTAACTCCTCTTATATTCAATCAGGCTCGCATATTTCTATTTGCTGATTGCGGATTGAATTAAGAGTTAGAGATATTAAACTCTTTGATATACTTTATTCTAGATTGAGTCTGACTGTCTAGTTGATTCTCTAGAAAGTGTATTGGAGTAAGTCCTCTCAGATTGCCAAACGAATTGTTGGGTGTGGTTGTTAGACCCCCGCATTTTCAGTGTGTAAAACCCTCGTGCTCAACTCTTATAGGTTTGCAAATTCTCTTTGTGAGATTTGTAAGATCCTTTCGGTTTGTCCTTTAATTTTTTTTCGTTTCTTTGTCATTTGTTGACAAAAAGGGGGATAAATATATGGAGTAAACAAGTGATATTGACTTATTGTGAGTTGGTATCACTAAGGGAAAGGACATTTGTGCTTAAACGTTTATTCTAACGAAAAGAGTGAAAGCATAGACTAAGGGGGAGTCACATACCATATGATATGTAGTTATGAGGAACTACATGAAAATAACAAAGACGTGCGGATTGAAAATCTACCTATCTTACCTTTAGGGGGAGTATTAGCTTTGTTATTATAATGTCAGCAGCGACATTTAAGGATTGAATTTAATGCAGGTTTTGTGATGTTGAACTTGGAATCAAGCGTATGTGTATAATGAATTTTTGTAATTTGTTTATCCATATGATGTAAGAGTTTTGTCACTAAAATTGACAAAGGGGGAGATTGTTAGAGCATATCTCGGTTGAACCCACCAAGCGCTGGTATGTCAAGTTTGGTTGTCATATTTTAGTGAATCAAAACTCATTTAAAGAGTCGCTTGATTATATACTAGAGTCAACTTCGTATAGGTTAGCTTGAAAGTGTTAGGATACGGGACTTACAAGTATTACATGAAGACTTGAAGAATGTGAAGAAGTATGGAGCTACAACGACAACATCATCCTTCCTCTTGAGGTTAGTAATATTTGACTCGAACTGTTTCTTTTCCTAACGTATCTTTCAAGTCGTGCATATTGAAAACATAACTGCGAAGCTGTGTATGAAACTCTAGTTAGACATAGTATTAAGGAATACAATACGAGGTTTATTTCTTAACTATTAAACTTTGTATATAAGATATCGACATGATCATATGAATGCTATTGTGATTATGTATGGGTATGAGTGAAGATTTCATCCTAGGAAACAATGTTTTACATTCGTTTAAAGGAAGTAAGTTCAAAAACTTGTTTTGTGAATCGAAAGGGAAATCTCTAGGATTATTGGTATTGTTATTCATTGCAAATATATTTTGAATTACCAATATGTGTGTTTAGTATAACCGCTCATAAACTTGTTTATGTATCTTGGTAAAACTATTCACAATGCCTGACTTATGTATTGGTATGACTTTTATTAGTGAAACCGATCTTAAGTAATCACTTAAGATGGTATGATCGATGCCTTGTAAATAGCAACTTTTATCTAGTCATTGGGGAACCGATCCTAGTAAGAGGTGCAACAAATTTACAAGAGGGAATCGATCCTTGTAAGAGGTGCAACACGTTTTTAGTAGATGGGGAACCGATCCTATGAACATGTGCAACAAGTTTGTAGTTTTGGGGGAACTAATCCAAATTGACATGTGCAACCGAATACAGGTAGTTACCATAAGTTGTGGGGAACCGATCCAAGTACCTAGTCAACCGAATTTTGGTAACTAGCGTGACTATGCACAATACTCACATGGAGGTAGAACATAACTTGTTTTGGTAGAACCGTGAAACCCATGATTGGTGATTTGATAGGATAATCAATCACATAGTTATTGGAATTCAGACGAACCAATTCTAAACTTGTTTGGAAGTGTGGCAAATCGTTTCCAAGATTGTAAGTATGAAAAAGGACTTGCAAAGTAAAGATGTCGAAATACTTTGATCATGTGCAGTAACTCTTATCATTAATTGTTCAAAGATATTCCTTAATAGCTAAAGGAGAATCCCATGATCGAAATAAATTGGGAATCTTTTATTTAAGGTTTCTTAGTTTTTATATGTTATTTAATCTCCAGCAATTATATGCATATCTTTAGAAAATAATAATTAGTAAAATGCATTTACTGATTATAGATTTTTATATTGGGATTTCGGTCAATATTTGGACAGTGCATTTTCAGGAGTTATGAAAACCGATTTTGTGTTTATTGCATATCTTTGAGAATATTCGGTTTTGGAAATTCTTTGGTGTCCAAACTTCCTTGTTTATAAGTATTGAAATTTTCATTTTCTAGCAAACTAATCCTCAGAGCCAGCAAAACTACCTCAGTTGTGTTGGTACTGGTGGAGCCGCCTATTCGGAGAGGAAAGTAACCTAATTAGGCGAAATCTCTTACGAATGCTCAGTTTAAAGACTTCTTTGGGATTGAGAAGCTATATTAGTACCGTTGGTGGGAAACTAGATAATTGCCGTTTATTATTAGTTTTCGATTGATTTGATTGACTAACGGTTGTTGAACTTTGATTGCACCTAGTTTGTTTATGCTTGAGAATCTTCTCTTCTGCTATAAGATTCACTCAAACTAGATCGAAGTTTCAACGGGGATCTTTAGACTGTTTGTAGATCTAAATACGTCTTGTGATAATCCAACGTTAAAAGACTCCATTCTGTGTGTGATTGATCAGAAGAGATTCAAGTTGATTGTGTGCAGGTGCTGATTGAAGATTAAAGAAGATTTGAAGACAAGAAGACTTTTTGGGATCACAATATTTGGTGTACACAATACTTGTTTCGATTGGAAAGGGAACCAACTATAATCGGTTTATCTTTGTGATAGATTGGATTGATTAGTTGAGTAGATCGGCATCAATACACTTCTTTGTGATTAATAGTATTGATTGCATAGTCTAACAATTACTTCGGTAGTTGTTGAAAGATTGATCTAAGGACCCGACAAAGGAGTTTATTGGTTAAACGGAAGAGCCTTTGTAAAACTCATTTCACGTTGTTTGAAAAGAGTTGTTACCGAACAGATTTGTTATTCCTTTACTGTTTGGAATACGAACCAAAGGAATTGTTCCAAGTACGTGACTTATTACAAGTTGGAGGCGTAGGGATACTGCGGGAACAAGGTGAACTATAGGTTTAGTTGCTTGGTCTCAACTATACGAAGTTGGTTTGATTTTGTATAGCGGATTAATTCTGAGAGTATTCAATTCTGGACTAGGTCCCGGGGTTTTTCTGCATTTGCGGTTTCCTCGTTAACAAAATCTTGCTGTGTCTTTTACTTTTATATTTCCGTAATTATAATTGTTTTATTATAATTAGAAGTAAAATACACAAACGTTAATTCCTATTTTACTTGATAGACAATCCCTAGTGTTTGGTTAAGTCCGAACTTATTATCAAGTAAACATACTTCGTTGTTGTATTGTCTCGATCTCGTATCCATAGACGATCACACGAAGTGTGAACCGATTAGTTGTATTATCTCGACTCAGTCCATAGACAATCACTTTTGGAAAAGGACTTATAGGTGGAAAAGTTTTAGATTGAGGTATATTTGGGTACCCTCGTCTTTTCAGTATGATCAATATGCCCATTAGTCCATGTATAGAAGCAACCTGAATAAACTAGAGATGACAATATTGAGTAGAATTCCAAAAATCTAAATAATGTTGAGGAGTCACCACACTGCCAATCTTCTCATTAGGAAAAAGAATTGAATTAAAATCACCCACAACCAACATAGGACCAGGAAAAGTAAGAGATAAAGACTGCAGATCATCCCGTAACTGTTGCCTTATTATAGTATCATTACTACCATAAACAAAACTAATAATCAATTTTGAATTCCTACTAGTAACTATTTCAGCACAAACTACTTGATCAGAAGAAAAGAGAATAGAAACATGAACTTCGAAAGGTTTCCACCCTATCCAAATTCTCCCCGAATCATTATTAATATAATTATCAACAAAAACCCAGTCTGGCCTAATGGCTCTTCTTATTCGAACATGAGTCTCTACAATACCTATAATAGATAACTTATTCATACTAATGAGAGATCTTACCTCCCTTTGTTTAAGAGGATCGTTTATCCCCCTTATGTTCCAACTTCCTATTTTAAACATCATTAAGAACTAGAGGTTTAGATTTCTTACCTATAGCAGATTAATTTCTTCAAATCGGTGCCTCTTTGGTGAAGACCCCCAGGACCATGTGGAGTCTTCTTAGCAAAATGTATATGAGGACTACTACCACCTATAACAGAGAAGGAATGAGCCTCACCTACTACAACATTTGGATTAATATTCTCCATAACAGTATGAGTACTGCCCACAGAACCTTCCTGCTCATATATTACATCCTGTAAAATCTCAAAAGGATTGTTCACAGGAAATTGTGAACTAGAACCTGCAATTGCACTAAACATAATATGAACAGTTACAAGACCTGTCTCATCAAAATGCCTTTTCCTGGTATCACCAATTTGTTCCATCATAATCTCCTCAACCACTTCAATATCTTTAACAACTTCAACTTCAGCTTCCATAACATCATCCCCATTCTGCTTATTCTCCATAGCCCTAAATGATTCTCCGTCCCTTATCCTTATTATGGCTTTTGACTACCCATTCACTCTTCTGTTGAGGCTGCAGAGCACTTTGCATAACTCTAGGACTAGCCTCAACTTGCTTCTTAGGACGCTTAGCATCAGAATGACCAAATGTTTTACAACAACTACAAATTGGTGGTTTCCAAGAGTACTCAACCAGAACATGAAAAGATACTTTACCATCAATCACCACTGGAATTTCTGATGGAAAATAAAAATACGTATCAATTTCAACACAAACTCTTGCAAAATTTATTCGAGAATGTTCCGCAGTTCTTCTATCAGTCATAATAGGAATACCCAAATAACTAGCAATAATTCCAATTCCTCTAGAATTCCATAAGAACAACGGAATCTTTCTCAATGAAACCCAAATAGGTACAATTTTCAATTCCTCTACCATTTTCTCAACCATAGGATACCATTGATGAATCATAAATAAACGATTAGCAATATAGACATGTCCTCTCTCAAGAACCGCTTGCCTATCCTCGGGGTTACTAAATACAAAAGCAAACATAAAATCCCCATGAAGAGTCATATGAACTTCACCTTTTAGACGCCATAAACGCAGAAGAGAGTTCTTCACGAATTTAAACGATAACCGACGACCTACAAATGCTCCAACTACCAGATCCTCACACTTCTTTACATCATGTTCAAAATCAGCCATAGAAATAACTGAATCATTTTTCCCATTTATCACCTGAGGAGCTGTAAACTCAAATCAAGCTCCTTAATCGATTGAGGACCATCTCTGATCTTAGCATCCATAGAAGCCCAATTACTCTAATCGGACCAGATCAATCTCCATCTTAGATCAAATTAGGGTTAACACTACTACCTCCTGGAAGGGAATGAAACTTCTCCAAAACCTCCTTCTTATCAAAATTACTCGATACAACTCCCACACCATGTCCCTCTAGCATCATGGGAGTAAATGAAAAAGGGTCTCCTAAATCAATAGTAGAACCGGCGACACCCCCAGACGGGGGTGCCATGAGCAATCGAGAAAACGAAGAAGAAAGGTCAAACCCTTAATCGCCTAGGTCAAACTAAGACGGCTAGGGTCAGAAGAAAGGGAATGATAAAATGTTCCATAGATGGTATCAATATTGCTCGGTCGGCATCAATAGAAAAAAATACAAAATATTTCTGATAATTGGATCTCTGAATTGGTATCCGCCCCCACAATACGTGTACCCCTCTTTTTGCCTACCAAAAAAACTGTACCTGCCTTTAGCAATAGTTCGATGAGATTTTTACCTGCCTTTAGTTTTCTTCCCATTGCGAAGAGCTAAACCCGAAAAGCTAAATTAAAAGTCAATTATAGCATTGGCCTTTGGAGCCTGGCGTCATTAAGGGCGACCCTGAAAGAATTAGGGGCGACTTTTTTATTCCCAACCCATAGACAAGGTTATGGGATGTCCAAATTTGCGGAGATTACCAAAGTACTCTTACACAATTGGTAGTTAGTAAAGTGGTATTATCTACCGATTACTAGTATTATCAATCTTGTGGCCATTAGCAATCGGTAGATATATGAAGTTCATAAATAACTTCATAAACTACCGATTACTAGTTTGTTTAAGAAAGGGTTATTGCCATAATCGGTAGAATACTATCCTATAATATCCACCGATTGTTAAAGTAGAAAACTCAATTTTATCTATTTTGCATAAAAAACGAATTTAGGGCAACCGTCTATAATCGGTGGAAAATGAAAATAATATGACTACCGATTGTAATTTCCGACACAACCTTTTGACGATTAAGACCACCCAAAACCTAGGAATTTCATTTCATTTTCTTTTCAACTCTTCTTCTCCTCTTCTTCTTCCCTTCCAATTGTGGAGAGTAAAAACACTATTCCCCCCCTATTCAAACTTCAATTCATCGTCGTCGTTCATCGCCGAATCAAAAACATCGTCGATTCTTCTATAAAATGATGACTGATACTAATAAACCCACGAGAGCTCAAGAAAAATTAAGGAACAAATCGATTGTAACTGCTGCAAACGACGAAGAACACGAACATGAAGAGGATGACACCGATGATGTAGGTGGTGGTGATGATTCTGATAAACAAACTCTCCAGCAAATGGCCCCAATTAGGTAAGTTTCTATCGTTTTATGTGTTTATGTTGCTTCAATTTGACGAATCCATGAAAATAAGTTCTAGGGTTTTCAGTTATTTCCCAGAATCGGTAGTTAGATCTTATTTTTATCTCCCGATTGTGTCCATTTTCTAGGGTTTTCAGTTACATCGACCAGAATCGGGAGTTAGGTTTTATAGATTATTTTCGATTATACAAATTTGTTTGCCACTGAACCATAAAGTTGACATAATCGGTAGCTAGGTTATATGTTGCCTTACGATTGTAATAGAGAATTAGAACATGTAGGGACACACAATTGGTACCCAGAATCGGAAGATACTATATAGTATTTTGTCTTCCGATTGTGTATAATCGTAGGTTAGACGAATTCAACATACTACCGATTATGAAAATCACAAAATTTGAAAATTTTGTGATTTTAGCAAAATCCTATTTCGGGGCTACAAGTAATCGAAAGCCAAAGGCTATTTCTTTACTTCCAAGTATATGAAATCGGTGGTTATTGTATATTGTTTTGCTCCGATTATATATGTCTCATGACTTTATCAGTTTCTGAACCCAATTGATGCATAATCGGGAGAAGAAAACTAGAATATTACTTCCAATTATGTGTAATCGGAAGAAAAGCTTTTACCCTTGCTTCCGATTGTGCATAATCGGAAGTTTTATTTTAATTATGACTTCCGATTGTGGAGTTTGTAATGTGTTCAGCTCATTAAATTTTATTGTCTAGGGACAGGCGAGGTAAGAAAGACCAAGCTACAACTATGACAGGGCCTCGTCAAAAAGGGGGTAAGAAACTAAGCGCTAGTGCGCGGAGAGAAAGGAGCCAAAAAGAAGTGGAACCAAGCGCTCAACAAGGAACTCAAGAAGAAGTACAAACAAGCGCTCCAGAAATCACTCAAGAAGAAGGATAACCAAGTGGTACAAAAGGAGCAGAAGGAGTTGCAAAAAAGCTAATCGCGAAGAAAGCATCACACCTTGTACCCATTTCTTTAAATAAGACGGATTTTGAAAAAGAAATCCCTGGGATGCCTAGAGATGCAGCATTGTTATTTGGCTACAAAGACTCCTAGGCTAGAGAAATCTACGAAACCGAGGTAATAATCGTATTCTTTTTTTACTAACATATTGTCGTTTTATTCGTAATAATACTCTAAATAATTTTGTAATGTGTTGTGTGTTTAATAGTATCATTCCGATGCGATTCGTCTACTCAAGCCCACTGCCGCACCAACAAAAGTATTGAAAGATTGGCCTTTATCCAGTGAATGTGAGAGGTTCAAGAGAACTATAGCCAACTCGGGATTAGCTAGTGCTGCCGAGAACTCAATGTTGGACATGATCGGGTCGCGATATCGGCTTTTATGGAGAGATTGTATCCCGAGACTGACACCTTTCATATGCCGTTTGGGGAGATGACCATTACTCCAGATGATGCGAAGCAGATTCTTAATCTGAATGGCCATGGTGTAGCTGTCAAGTATGACTACACAAAGCAGTTAAGTTGGGAAAAACTTTATGATTTGTGTAAAAACTGTTTTGGTTGGGATAAAGAGACAGCAAACATTAAGTTCAACGGGTGCTTCACTTACAAAACTAGATAGTTTAACATGAGTCAGTTGATCAAGATGTTAAAAGGCACTACCGAGAAAGTACAACAAAGACCGTTAAGTGATGCCGAAGTGGATGCCGCGGCCACCGCCTATCTCTTGGTTGTATTGGGATGTGTCATATTCCCCAATACCAGTGGAAACCGAGTAGACACCGACTTTCTACAACTATTGTATCCTCTCAATAAGGTCGTGGACTACTCCTGGGGCATGGCAACTATTGCATTCTTGATGGCAGAGTTGAGAAAAGCGTCGAGGCTTAAAACTAGCCAAATTGCCGGGAACATGAGTCTATTCCAGGTATTTTCTCAACTCTATTAATCCATTGATCGTTATGTTTTTTTTTTCTAATTTAAGAATCAATTTCCAATACTTGGTTTGATATCTATGTAGACATGGATCTATGACCACTACCCCAGTCTGAAATTGGCAGATGTGAACACAGCGTGGGAGAGAGGTACACTGAGAGGAACAAAGTACAAGTTCACAAAGAACCGTTCAAGGACAAAGGAGCAACAGTTGGTTAGCTTGAGGGATAAATTAGACTCACTTAAGGCCTCGGAGGTATGCTTTGATCCATACAAGGAAGACCGAGCTAGTGGACATATAGCGGGTCGTTCCGAGTTGTCCCATCATTTTGGACCGTTGTGGCACCCCACAGGTTATGTGATGTACAATGGATCCGGGGTGATGCGACAACATGGTTCTTGCAAAACAGTACCATGGCATCACATAAATGGCAAGTTCAAGTTGGACGTGGAGCATAGCGAGTCTAACCAGGAAAACATCAAGGTATTTTACTCTGGTACATCATCTGTTACTGAACATTGGGATAAGAGGCAGTACCACTTGGTGAATGCTGGGAGAGCTGTCAACCGAGGTGATGAAAATGCTCCAGACTATATGGAGTGGTACCGGGAGCATTCACATGTTCGTGTAATCCGTGAACTTAAAGCAAAGTCGACCTCGGCGTCTTCCATTTACAGATGTATCATCAAAGAAAACCCCCCAGGCTATGATAAACTGGTGCGTATGGTTATGACTTTTCCCTCTAATATTACGATTCAATTTCTTAGGTTAACTCCATTTGATGTTTTTTCAATTAAAAAAAGGGGTGAATAGGTTCAAGTTTTTGTCCAAATGGTGCGCTGATTGCATAACAGCTGGACAGCCTGTGCCAATTGAGAAGATAAAAAGCACAGGGAGATGATTGATAATGTTGATAATGAAGAGTATGCAGCTGAGTTTGGGGAGAAAGTGACGAAGAACCCGCCCAAGAAAAACGTATCAAAGGCGAACAAAAGATCTCAGGCTTCTTCAAGCTCTCGTGCTGAAGGAAATATTGAGGGAGATGAAGGTGATGCTGGTGATAATGCGGGTCGTCCGGATCGTGTTAAGCGTTCTAAAACTTTAGCTAACAATACTAAGAAGAAAACTAGGTGATAATGTGTTTTTCGATGTTATGGATTATGTTGTTTTAACAGTTTCTTTCGGATTATGGTGTTTTAAATACTTGTTTTGGATTATATGTTCTTAAGTTTATGGGTTATGAATGTATTTTGAGTTATGTTTATTACTTGATTGTCTGAAATTGCTGAATTTTTCACCATAATCGGAGGATACATATCAACCTTACCTACCGATTCTGGTAAATTTTCAAAAAATTGTGAGATATGTGCAGAATCGGTAGTAATGTTATCAACCTTAACTACCGATTCTGGTCACTTTTCACAAAAAAGTCAGACAGGTCCATAATCGGAAGTACAAATATTAACCATTTCTACCAATTATAGATGGCAAGATTTTTATTGTTCTTCTGAACCTAAATAGCCTTATAATCGGACACAACATTTTATCATTGTCTACCGATTAACGTGGGGTTCAAAATATGTAGATGAGGTGAACTTCATAATCTACCGATTAAGGTAGTTCCCAAATTCGAAAAACTTGAGATTTTTTCAAGTATCAATTTTGGGGCAACTCCATAATTGGGAGACATGTTAACTCCAAGTCTACCGATTATGGTAGTTCCCAAATTCGAAAAACTTGAGATTTTTTCAAATATCAATTGTGGGACAACTTCATAATCGGGAGACATGGTAACTAAATATCTTCCGATTGTAGTTTTTTTTCAAAATAACAAAACTTTCAAACTACATATGTACACAATAACCTCTGATTATCCTAACTTCTACCGATTACGTAAATAAACTACCGATTGTATTTTTATCTACTGATTATGGAGGGTATAATTGCCATTTCGAAAAATCACCGATAAGGGATGGCTTCATTTTAGGTTTGGGTGACCCTATTTTATCTTATTAGTCGCCCCTAATTCTTTCAGGGTCGCCCTAATGACGCCAGGCTTTTGAGTTTTAAGATTTCGGATGCTCTCAATATGATACGAATGACATCATGAAATCAAACAAATTATTATACTAGAACGGAACTTCAAATCTCAAAACTCCAGTTGATGTCGCAGTAAACACATCAAATAAAAAGTCGTTGTTTCTCTTTCTTTAAGTCTATTTAACCAAAATGTGGTTCCCTCGGTACATATAAAAAAACATAAAGACCCTGAAAATGAGAGCAGCAGAACAAGAAAAAATCAGAGATTAGAGAGAGAGAAAAACAACAAGAAGAAATGGAGATGATGAATAGCAGATGGGTAGGAACAGTAGCAAGTATATGGATACAATTAAGTGTTGGAGCATCATATGTATTTGGTGTTTACTCACCAGTTCTTAAATCAAGTCAAGGTTATGATCAATCAACTCTTGATTCTGTTGCTGTTGCTAAAGACATTGGAGCAAATTTCGGTCTTCTCTCTGGTTTTCTCTACTCAGCTGTTGTATTCACCTCATCAACATCAGCTACCTCATCAGCTTCATCATTATGGTTCAAGAGGAAAATTGGGGGTCCATGGATTGTGATAACAGCAGGAGCAATTCAATGTTTCATTGGGTATTTTTTCATGTGGCTTGCTGTTACTGGAATCATACCAAGACCACCGGTTCCACTTATGTGTTTGTTTATGTTCCTTGCTGCTCATGCTCAGACTTTCTTCAATACTGCTAATGTTGTCACTGGTGTTCAGAATTTCCCTGATTATAAAGGAACAATTGTTGGGATTATTAAGGTCAGTTCATTTCTTAGCATCCATCTAATTTCTTCATTTTAGTTTGATTGATTTTGTTATTTGTATAACCTCTTAATTATTTGGAACAATACCTCTCCAATTTATTTGGAGATAGATCTAGACTTTATTTTTAGGATTGTTTAGTTCCTGTTTAAAGTCAAACCAGAACAGATACATGATTGTAGACTAGATTTTGGTATCTTGGTTGGTTCCAATTCTTGGCATTTGCCGATTTAGGAATCACACACTGCATGAGCTCAAAGAGGTTTGTTGGTAGCTTAGTAATGGCCGATTGGCTCAGCGGTCATCTTACTAAGTCGTGCGGTAGTCTTTCAACTGCGATAGGAAAATGCCAAAATCTGAGCATTAGCCCCATCCTGTTTGTCAATTTGGCCATCCCGTAGTGCCGCTATGGGATAATTGCCAAATTTCTGATTTTGCCAACTCCATTGGACTTGTAGTCCTTGTGTAATTTATTTGGGATAATGAATTTCAAGATGTTGAAATATGCAGGGATTTCTTGGTCTAAGTGGAGCAATACTAATTCAAGCGTACCAAACAATATTTGTAGACAAACCAAGTTCATTCCTTCTTATGCTTGCATTATTACCAACCATTATTCCTCTCTTGCTCATGTTTTTTATCAGAACCAGTGACAACCCTCCATCACCAACTAAAAGCTTTATTTCCACTGAGAAAGATAGCCTAAATGGATTTTCAGTCATTGCACTCTTACTTGCTCTATATGTTATGATCCTGATCATCTCTCAAAATGTCGTCACATACGGAATAAATACGCGCATAATTACGTTCACTATTCTTCTCATTGGAATTCTATCACCAAGTTTCATTGCATTTAGAGCTCATCTTACTGACTCCAAAAGTCAATATTCCTCAATTGATGATGCATTGCTGATCAATGAAGAAAATCGAGAATCGGTACTTACCGGAAATGATGATAACAAGAGGGAGATAATGCTACTAGATGAGAAAGTACCGCATTTGAATCTTTGGCAGGCATTGCAAACAGTAAATTTTTGGTTATTATTTTCAGCAATGGCATGTGGATTAGGTTCAGGAATGGCAACAGTAAACAATATAAGTCAAATTGGTGGATCTCTTGGTTACACAAGTGTAGAAACAAGAACTTTGGTTTCTTTGTGGAGTATATGGAACTTTTTAGGTCGATTCGGAGCCGGCTTCATTTCTGACTACTTCTTACATTTGAAGGGTTGGGCAAGACCAATTTTCATGGTAGTAACATTAGCAGGTATGGGTTTAGGTCATCTGGTTATTGCATCCGGTTTACCTGGTGCATTATACGCAGGTTCAACAGTGATGGGTATATTCTACGGTTCACAGTGGTCATTGTTTCCTACAATAAGCTCTGAAATTTTCGGTGTAACTCATCTCGGTACAATATTTAACACCGTTGCTTTAGCAAGTCCTGTTGGATCATACATTTTATCTGTGAAATTAGTAGGATTTATCTATGATAAAGAATCCTCGTTGAATACCAGTGGGCATGTTAGTTGCGTCGGTAGTCATTGCTTCATGGTATCTTTCATTATAATGGCTGGTGTTTGTGTATTAGGGTGTGGGCTTGCATTGATTTTGTTCTTTAGGACTAGAAGATTTTATCAAGATGTTATCTACAAAAGAGTAAAGCATTGAGGTGGTAAAACGGTGAAGGTTAATTTCTGGTACTATTTTTTTTTGGGGTGGAAAGGAGAAGAATTCTTTGTAATGTTTTTATCAGTTGGGTTTTGTATTTTAAGTCTGAATTGTATGCAACTGTGTTATCAAATCTTGAAGTAATACTTACTGTTCTTTTTGGGGTTTATGGTTCCAGTACGGGTATCTATTTGTAGATGACACTCCCAGGGCCGTCTTAGGCCTAGGGCGGGAGTACTTATTTCCCACTGCAGTTGCGAACTCGATGATGCACCAGTCGATCTTGGGAGTTCGGGCTTGAATAAAGTCTACCAGTTATTTGCAGTCAAGTGTACAAACCGATAAGGGTATGTGTGTTTTTCTGCAGTCAGGTGAAGGCTGATTGGGCTGCTTTCGCTTCCGAGTGAAAGGCCAGTAGGTCTCATCCCGATCCCACAATTATGTCAATCGTTTTCCAAAGAGGAGAATAGCAAAGATGACAAAGGCCATTGAATAATTATGTTTTATATAATGCTCCCTTTTAGAAAGAAGAGATACAGAGAGAGTAACCAGTACAAAAATCGGTTTCGGTGACAATTTGAAATAAGATCACATGCTACAGGTATGTGGCCGGCCCACTCGTGTCATAGGCGGGGTATAAATGATCCACGGCCGTAATGTTACCGTCTATGTTTTTTTTTTTTTGTTAATTTCCACGGCCGTAATGTTTCCCCCTTGCCAATGTAAAGAGTTCATCTGAAACTTTTCTATGATAAAAATAGGAAAAACAAAAAACAGGCTGTCTACTACCCTTTAGGATAAAAAATGCAAAAACGATTGATATCTATGCGACTCATGGCAAAATGATTTTTTCTAAGACAGAAAAAGTTTGAAAGGTTTTGCTTTTGCTGTTGATTAAGAAAAATGTCAAAATCAAATGAAGGTATGCAGCGTGTTTACGCCAGGAAAACTCAGATTTATATCTTATATATATCTATATAAAGCACAATTTGGATAACTTTGCCTATGTAAGTGGCGGTTCAAATTTGTCCTCACAAGAGATAAATTTAGGGTTATAATCGTTTATCCTAAGTGATGGTTTTAATTGAGATCAGAAATGCATCTAACGGACAAAATTTATCATGTCATTAAGTTTCCATAATTCTTTGTAATAAATACTCTATTAATTTTCCAAGACAATATTTTATTAAATGTCAAATTAAAAATGATAATATATAAATTATTCTACTAATGATGATAATAAATATATTTTTATACTTATGATTAGTTTGGTATTGCTGCGAGCTTTACCGATATACGTTACTATGTCGAGCTATATAAAAAAAACAATTGAATGGTTGCTGATGTATGTTACTGTGCCGAGCTCTGTAAAAAAAAGCAATTGAATGGTTGTAAATTATAAACTAAAGCTAAAACTTATTTTAATGGGAAAATATAAGGTTCAGTTATAGTTAGTGAGAAAAAGACAAAAGCAGACATATCTCTGAAAATTGTTTATTTTATTTTATTGTGCTTAAAATAAGTAATTTTTTCTAATATTAGAGTACATATATGTAATATTAAATTTTAAAAATAATAATAATAATGCTAGGGGAACTGGGAGACGATATCACCGTTCTTTTGAAGAGACTGAAGAACTGTATGTCTGCACATGATGCTAATAATAATTTAGGCAATTCTCTTTTCTATAGGTTGGGAATTATTATTCAGAAAGGTGTTGGGGCGCAACTCGTTGCTCGCCTTCCAACCCTTCAAACTGATTCTATGTAATACTGCTTTTGCTCGTTTAATAAAAGCCCTTGCGGCTCTATTTCAATAATAATAATAATAAATTGGGGTTTAAAGCCCAAATGTTATATTAAAGTTTAAACCTCAAAGAGGTCTACTACCTACAAGCCCAGGTAGCTAGGAAAGAAAAGAGAAAAATCCCCCCACCCCGATGCTGACGAGTTTTGAACTCAGGTCGCTGGTATCATCACCCAACAACTTTACTAATTAGTATTATTACTAAAAAGTATTATTTTTCTTAACCACTTTTAAAAAATCAATAATTGCTTAATATTTATTGTTGATAAATTAAAGTGTATTTCAGTGATACAGTATATCATAAAATGTAGTTTGAAAATAAAAAATAATTATCCTTAAGGAATAAAATATAACGAATAAAAATTGGTGATATATAGATTCAAGGATAGTTTTTGTCAGTTATAAAAAAAGATGGGATAGAATTCGAAAATAAAATATGAAATTAGGTGAACTATAGCATTTGCTTTTGAAGCTTTTAAAAGCTCATTTTCCCACACTTTTAAAATTGATAGATTTAGGAAGTGTTTTGCATAAAAAAACACTTTATGAAATCTTTGCCAAACACTAGGATGAAAAAATAATTTCTATAAATATGTTTTCAAAATACTTTTTTTTGAAAGAAAAAAAGCAATACCAAACTTAGTTAGATTGGCTAACAATTATATAAGTGGACCATAGTGACGATGGCAAGTATTGGTGCCAGTGAGTAATTTCGCATCGTCTCACGTATTTTTTGATAAATGGTTTAACGTTATTTTTACTCAATGATGATGGATAACAGAGTTTATTGTTAGTAGAGCGTATTTTTATTAGGTTAAGTACTTAACGATTTGACTTACTAACTAATCATGGTTTTATTATTTTTATGCAACAAATAACCTCATATTAGGAAGCGTAATGTCGTAGAATATAATAGCCCGACCCTCTACCGATAATGTCCTCACTTAGCCACCGCGGTCATCTGATAGTATGGGGTTTTCAATGGTCACCGCTGCGGTCATCCAGCAACAGCTTCTCCGGAGGCCACCTATCCTTGGATTACTCAATACCGAGCATGCTTAACTATAGAGATTTTTCGCCAACTATGAAACCAATTATGCTGAAAAGGTCTCGGTGTTAGGAAAGGACAAACCATTACCTATATTCCATTTGACGAATCCTACCTGCCGAGTCGGAGTATTATAATACCACCAACTTAATTTGGAGCCGTCCTCGGCTGCGGAATATGTTCAATCCTTGACTCTGGCATTTTTTCTCACTCATGAGACCCTTCCCGACACAATTCGTCAAGCATACTCTTTCACCCTCGACAGGTAACCCGTGGTCGAATCTAATACCATTTGTAAGAACCTGATCCTCCGCCAATACTGTCACCACTTACTCACTGCGGTTATTCGACAATGTGGAATTTTCAACTGACATTGATGCGGTCATCCATCAACAGTTTTCTGGGAGGTAGCCATCCCTAGATTACTCTCGCCCGAGAACGCATAAATACAGTGTTTTTTACCAAACATGGATCCAACTATGTTGAAAAGTCCACAATGTTACGAAAGGACAAGCCATTACCTATATTCCATTCAGTGAACTCTTCCTGCCGAATTGAATTACCTACATAATATATCTGGGAATTTTGAAAACCTAGAACTACATCGTATGTGAGTAAAATGGTTGCCATCACAATGACAAAACATTTTAAAATATAATAGCTTAAGTGAATGAATTAGCTTTTCATTATGTCATTGAAATAGTAAGAACATACAATACGTTATGTATTAATGAGGCAATTCTGAGTTTTACTCTTTTCAAACTATTCTTAAAGGGGAAAAAGGCAACAAGGATCCGAACATTGTTAATATCTACACAATTATTCTTCGGACGAATGAGTTCAGGTGTTGTAATTTTGTTACAGCTTACATAGTTCAATGTTTTGGTTCAGCTCAGTTGTTGGAGTATGTGGCGCGATAAACCACATATGTATATCTAGGGATAGTCCCTCATGGAATAAAGATGAATACATGTGGCTTAATAAGCTTGGGCATCTCCATCCATAGCACCAAGGCCTTTTAGTTAAAAACCCCACACCTCTTATCCCAAGGTGGTCAAGTGGGGTTCGGGTTATGTGGTCGGTCCCTGAGTAGTGTCCGATAGTCCGTGAAGATCCTAACAATTGGTATCAGAGCCCATGATTTGGGCTACTGTCCGAACATAAAAGTGGTTGTGGATGTCACCCGGTTTGGGGCGTAAGTGGAGTCAGACTCAAGGTGGAGCAGGCAAGGCCCAAAGTTAAACTGGCGCTCAAGGTGGAGTTAGTGTCTTACCCATTAACTCAGGTGGAGCATGGTTCTAGATCGGGAAGGCAATGCTCAAGGTTGAACTGGCGCTCAAGGTGGAATTAATGTCTCACACATTAACCTTCAAGTGGAGAAGGTTCTAGGTGGGCAAGGAAATGCTCAAAGTGGAGTTAGTACTTGCCTTCTCATTAACTCAAGATGGAGTAGGATTCCAGGGTGCATAGTTAATCATGATCGATGGGTAGCATATACAGATGGTAATCATATGATGGTGTCCGATTGGACTGGTGAAGTGGTTTAATCTCACCAAGGTGGAGATCGTTGGAGTATGTGGCGCGATAAACCACATATGTATAGCAAGGGATAGTTCCACATGGAATAAAATGAGTACATGTGGAGCTTAATAATCTTGGACATCTCATTACGTAGCACCGAGGCCTTTTAGATTAAAACCGCACACCTCTTATCCCAAGGTGGTCAAGTAGAGACACCATCGGTGCTATGTGGTCGGGCACATAGTAGGTTCTTATGGTCCATGAAGATCCTAACACCGTTCACTAAAATACGGAAGATGCAAAAATGTAATTCCATTTCAAAGGATCGATAAGATATCTTTGTAAACTATAAAACATATTTGTCCATGAAGATCCTAACACCGTTCACTAAAATAAGGAAGATGTAGAAATGTAATTCCATTTCAAAGGATCGATATGATATCTTTGTAAACTATAAAACATATCAAATAATAATTTTTTGGGAAGGACAAAATATGTAAAAATTAATTCCGATATAATATCATGGCTGGCTTGAGGATGAAACTCGGGAAAGGAGAGGCATAATATGGGAGAATGTCAAGGCGAAAAATGTTAGAAAGGATCTGTAGAATGAAGAATAAAAATATCTATCGGGTTTTCCTTTACTTTTGTGAACTTGATATTAATAAATATTATATTTAATATTTATATATCGGAAAATGCATAACTAAATAAAAATTATGTATGTGCCGTTACGGCACGGGTTAAGCCCTAGTATCTATCAATGAAACAAAGTGCCACGTGTTCCTGATGGAGGCATACATAACGTTTGGGATCATGTGCAGAAGCTGATCTAAGAAAAAACGTGTACTTACAGGCTGTCTTCAAAAAAAAAAAAAAAGTGTACTTACATGTTCCTTCATTCCAAATGTTTTGTTTCGTAATGTTTTGCACGATTAATGTTTCATAACGAGCATAACACAACCAGGGTAGACTATCCCTATGATATCATCTAACAAAAAAAGATTGCAAACCAAGGAGTATTACCCAAACTCCCTCTAAACGTTGCTCACTAGTTGATTTCGCTATAATTACAAAACAATAATTTATGGGTGAAAAAGACATGTGAAGTATGATACTATTTAAATGGACATGAATGAAAAAGATATTTTTCTATTACCCGTTTTGGGTATTCTTCCCAAATAAAAAAGAAAAAAAAAACTTTTACCTAAAATACTTCATTGTAAGAGATTTTAAATTGTGATGTGTCATTTTCATGGTAGGATTCTTCTTTTACCTTTACACTATCAACAACGTATTGAGATACATGCAAATTATGTTCTGTTTCACTGGCATAGACTAATAGAGAATTATTATTGTTCACAACTATATTGTCACGTCTTCTTGGGCCAATGAGAAAAGATGACTCATCCACTTCATTCCATTTAGGATTCAGTAACTGGTTGTATACAAATATAACAGTCTCTCTAATTTCATCTTCTAATCAACCGCGCGATAATTATACCCCAAAGAGCATCAAAAATCTGGGTCATCACAGTATTCCCCATCTCATCGAAAATTGCATCTGATCGTTGTCTAGGTTTTTAACTTCTCAGCTCCTGGACGATTGAGTGTTGTTGATAGCTTCGCAGCTACGTGACTCTTCATTTCCCTTAACCCTTTGGATGATACTGACACGAAGCTTATCGAAATCACCATCATCTTTTAACTGTGAGATAACCTCATATGCACCAATCTTTCGCTTGTTCGCCATTCACACAGTTAGTTTGATGATGATGATCTTTAGTAACCCTTTTTTCGCATTAGTTCATCCCTAGTTACTCAGAGGATAGAAAAGAACAGAAACCAAAATATTGATTAAGAGACGGAAGGATCAACCAACTGAGAGAATATATCGAAACCAATTACATCATATTTTAAAGCTAGAGGAAAATTAGTTATATCCTATTTTAACTTGTCAACAATTTAAATTGAAACAAGTTACATCCTATTTTGACGTTATATGAAAACCATTTACATCCTATCTTTAAAGCTAGATGAAAACCAGTTACATCCATGAATAGATCAACTAAATTTCATGATATTGGTGGAAAAATGGGGAGAAAGAGATCTGTGTGACTGCTGTTTTTTTTTTGAGATGGCGGAGAGAAAATGAAATGATGATCGATGATTTCTAGGTATGATAATGGAGAGAAGATAGGTAAAGGTATTTCTATCAATTACACTTTTAAATATCTCCCATCCATTTGACCCATGTTGAAAGTTTACTCGTCCATCTGAACCGAGATGTGTACTTTTCTGGGAAAATAACCCATTTTGTGAAATAATCATCCACAAAATTAGATTCCCTATATGTGTTTCTATACAAAATATCACAAGAAAGCTAGTACAAAATATCACTAATAACATTCTGTAAGAATCGATGAGCTTTTTTCTACCTAGACAGTGATTGATCGCAATTGTGGAATCACTTTTAACTTCCAACTTAGGAAAACCTAGTTAAATTGCCACACCGATTTCAAAACCGACAGTTCTTTTTTGGTATGCATACTAGGTATGCGTACCATTCCAGGTTCACGAGTTCACAGACTTTTTGTGATATGGATAACGGGTATGCGTACCACTAAGTTGCTGCCGAACTATAGCTACGCCGGTACATGTACTACGACTCCGGACCTATAAAAGTTTTCCCAGTTTGTGAAACTGGTATGCATACTGTCCTATATCCATATTTTTCAGTTTTTCTATATTTCTTTCTGGATCAATTCGAAACATTCCCAAATAACATCAATGACACATATCATTGTTCCAGGCTATTTTTGAATGATAATCTTGAATCATAATTTGGATTACGAATAATAAATTTTCCTTAACCGAAATTCATCAAGTATGAACAAATGTTCATTAAACTTAGTCATATATATTTCGAGAACTAATTACCAAAATAAACTTTACTTGAAATTCTTGATATGCTTACGATAGTCTAATTAGTTATGCGACAACGTCTCATAGACAGAGAGATGAAAATAACTTGAGACATAGGTGGTTCAGTCTTCACTTACCTTTTGTTGAAGAATTTCTCCAAAATCTTCGGTTGATCTTCGACTTCAAACGGTAGAACGCAGTGATGTCTGATTCTCAACTACACTTCTATCCTAATCCAAGACTTAACTAATTGTAGACTAGAAATCAAGTAGTTTTGATAACTAAATTTGACAACAAGCTTGAGATATCAACACTTATGAGTTCGACCGAGCAATGCTCTAACAATCTCCCCTTTTGTCAAGTTTAGTGACAAAACTATCAATACATATAGATTAAAAAATAAAGCTTCAAAAACTCCTTGAATCCATCGTGCTTGATTTCCCTGGTTTCGTCAACTCCTTGAATTCTTCGTTACTTCAAGTTGCAATAATTCTGAACGTGTTCAACTCAGCATCGTTGTTGTTGAAGATCCGTATCCGTAGCGATAAAAACTTTGAAAACAAATATTCTGAATTGTCATTATATAAAAACATAATATTATTATATTCTCCAAAGTTCAATTGTATCACAACTTTGAAGTAATACTACGGTGATATGTTTCTCCCCCTTAATCAATACTTACATCTTTTGCATAATAGGTGAAACCTATAGATTATTGATTCACTCCCTCTTACATAATGATCCATAAACCATATGTATGTAGTGCGAAACTACTAATTAATTTTCCCATTTTTTGTCAATATATAAAAATTGGCAAAAGTACATAATGATATCAACCAATAAATACTTCAAGATTTAAGTAAGTTAGAGATAATACATAATAACATAGTTAATATGTAACTCCTCATATCAACTTTATTTAGATGATATCACATAGTATGAAATACTTAGCGTTCATCTAGGAGATTTAAGATATAAGCATCCCCTGTAAATTCCACATCCACACACCCCACAAAGATATAGAAATTAAGCACAAGTTCATTTAAGAACTCTCCCCCATTTGATGTCATTCCCAAGAGAACAACATGAGTGACCTTAGTTTAATGAAAAAGAATAATTTTGTCGGACATTAACAAATCACATGGATTTGTATCCTGAACATCGACTTAAATTAATCTCAACGCCAGTTACAAACAAGGAGATAATTTTAATCGGTATGACTCAACATAAGAAAATCTTACGGAGTGTATAGTGTAGTAATAACACAGAAGTGTGATCACGAGTAGATCGATACTGCGAGAAAATTTATCAAAAAGTTTGTTCTATTTTCAGTTTATAGAAAACATAATAGATTTAACTTCTGAGCATATATGAGATATCAGTTCAATTTACAAAAAGTAAAGGACACATATATCTCATAAGACTTTTGCAATAATTAAACCAATGATATTACATACTGCACGTTCATCTTCCAAAAACTCTAGAATTCAAATAAATAAATCTTTTATTATTATTATTTATTTAGATTTATTTATTTAAATTCTTGAGTTTTTGGAAGATGAACTTGCAGTATAAATAAATCTAAAGGATGACATGCACAAACTAAGAAATGGTCCAAATTTTTTATTCTTAGATGCTCTGCGAATCGGTCTGACTCAGGCGATTGAATCGGGCATTTAATTCACTTCGTTTTTTGAGATTCTTCATTAATTCAGGTGTTCTGGAGAGAAATTAATGATTGGTGGTACTAGAAAAGATGATTTTGATCATTAAATGATGGTGGCTATGTCAGATTCTCCATAAACTCGATCGGAAACAGGGGTTTCTGGATCGAAATCAAATAATTTTAGATCTGATGGTAGGTTTTCTTCTTTTGATACTACAAAGCTACCTGAATGTGGTAAACATAGTGAAGATACTTTTTGTTTCATTCCGGATGATGTCATTAATGAAAGCTTAGATGAGTGGAGATGCAGCTTGGTATGTAGGCTGGATTTTGTCAGATTGAAGTTTGAAGTTGATGAATCTGTATTGAGATGTCAATGGAATATTACATGTACATTTCAACTCATTCCTTTGGGTAAAGGATTTTTCATAATTAAACTGGATAATGAAGTTGATAGAAATAATATCTGGAAGGGGTATTGGAACGTTGATTCTCAAAACCTTAAACTTAGGGTGTGGGAACCTAATTTCAATCTGGCAGCACAAAAATCTTTTTAAGTCTTTGTTTGGGTACAATTTCCCGGCCTGAGTATAGAGTATTGGAAGGAGAACATTGTTATGTACATAGGAAAAGATGTTGGTAGGCAAGTTAAAGTTGATGAAAATACTTTGAACATGAAAATTGGCTACTATGCAAGTGTTTTAGTTGAAATAGATTTATCTAAAGCTATTCCAAGCAAGGTATGGGTGGAGTCCAAATATGGAGGATTTGAACAAGTTGTTCAGATATCAAAACTACCTAAATTTTTTAATCACCGTCGTGTGGTTGGTTATTATGTGGCAGAATGTAGACTTAAAAAGAATGAACAATCACAACAAAAAGATAATACTTTTTTCACAGGGAGCCTACAAAAATTTGGAGACAAATTCCTCATAAAAATAGGAAACCAACAGTAGGCTTTGATATTTGTTTTTCATCGGAAGAAAAATCTTCTTCTCATTTTGAGCAGATGGTAGATAGTAATGATGAAGGACAGAGAACTCTACACATGAAGTGGGTACTGTAAATTCAGGAAAATTTCAAGTTTTTCAAAATATTAATGAAACTATCTTAAATTCAACCAGTGAATTTCCTACTTTATCAGTGGAAAAAGTACTAGAAGCTATGGCTAGTTCTCCTTTAATAAATTCAGCTCCAATTGTGATTCCTCCATTGGGAAAATGTGGTACAGTGTTAGAAGCTAAAGCACCTGCAAAGAAGAAATCTTATAGGCATGTAAGTATAATTACAACAAGAAATCAAGCTGCACATTTAGATGCCAATGGAAGAAAAAATTGGAAACTGAAAAGTTCTTCTTCTCAATCTCATCCTTCTAAATGAAAGTTATTTTTTAGAATGTCAGAGGCTTGAGAAGAATCAAAGCCAAAGACAAGTTAAGAAGTTTAGTTCATTCTTTTTGTCCTTCTATAGTTATTCTTGCAGAACCAAAAGTAAAATATTCTGATGATTTTTGTAAAAAATTGAAGCTTCAAGAAACGCATTATGGAGCCATACATAATTCTAGTGAGTCTAAAAAGGGTAATATATGGATATTATGGAGTTCATCTATAAGTCATCCATAGGTTATTTCTATTTCTGATCAAGCTATTACGGTGGAGGTGGGGGGTGGAATAACTGGAGTACATGCTGCTTCTTTGACAGTTAACAAGAGAGAGCTGTGGAGTGATTTGGTGGATTTGTTAGATAAACCTTAGCTGGTTCTGAGAGACATCAATACAATTCTGAGTGAAGATGAAAAGATTGGTGGGCTGAAACCATTGAGAATTTCAATGTTAGAATTCAATGATTTCTACACAGTTGTGGATTAGTACAAGCTCCTAAGACATGCCTGGATTTCTCATGGTGTAATAATATAGTAGGAAGTAAAAGAATAGTTTGCAATTTGGATATAGCAGTTTTTAATGCTAAATTGATTGATCATTACCCTATCTGGGGATATAAAGTTGGTGTCAGTGGCATATCTGATCATGGAACTTTATATGGAGCAAATACAGAAATCCACATACCTTCAAATGTTCCATTTTGAGCATTAAAAGTTTGGAAGAATCATCCTGAAGTATTACAAGTGGTTAGAGAATCATGGAAAAAAAATGTAGAAGGTAACTGTGACGGATCGGAGAATCTGGACTTCTAACGAACCGGATTTCATCCCGCTTGGCAAGCTCCGACTCCCTGAAACGCCACTCAAGTAAAAAAAAATTATGTTCATTGATAAAATCCCTATCTCAGTAGGTAACTATCGTTTCTTACCGAACAATAAACCTGAGATCCCGCTGAACAGAAATCTCATTGGTCTCAAGGTTAGAATTCTATGAGCATATGTCCCATACCATAATACTCATAAAATTCCACAAGAGTCCCAATTTCTAAAAAATAAGAGTCGGCCAGTTGCCAAAATAAGAGACGGCCAATTGCCAAAATTAACACACGGCCAGTTGCCAAAAATTAACAGACGGCCAGTTGCCAAAAATTACAGATGGCCGATTGCCAAAATTCATAGAGGGCCGATTGCGAAAATTAACAGACGGCCAATTGCCAAAAATTACAGATGGCCAATTGCCAAAAATTAGACGGACAGTTGCCAAAATTCACAGATGGCCAATTGCCAAAAATTAACAGACGGCGAGTTGCCAAAAATTACAGAAGGCCAATTGCCAAAAATTAGACGGCCAGTTGCCAAAATTCACAGATGGTCAATTGCTAAAAATAACAGATGGCCAATTACCAACGTCAAGGTAGTTCTGGTTACCAGCCACCATTGGCCAGTTGCCAATGATATATACCTGCCAAGGTTGCAATCATCTCTGAATATATGGTATGAACTGCAAAGCAGTAAGCAGGACTTTCAGATGATATGAACAACCTTGTAGAGTTGTGCTGAACCGCATAGCGGCTTCCTACGTACCCTCTCTGTTGCTCGAAGGGATCAAGTACGACCGTAGTTCGTCAATCTTGTTTAGATAGTATGAACTACCTTCACTAGTAATAATTATCTCTTGTCATAGCAGTAATTTAGATGGTATGGATAGTATGAGTTGCATAGAAACAACTATACCTAGCACATTGCATTGCCAACAATCACCTTAACGATTATCCACAGATGAACAAGATGTCAGCATATATCTGTACTTGTACCTTCCATTAAAGATCAACAGTAGACTACGATTGTGTTGTGTCTAATCCAAGCAAACATATTACACAACAGGAATATGTGGAATGTCTCAAGGACTTACAAAAATATAATAATATGTTTAGTATTCAGTCGGCTCCACACCATACCCAATTATCATTTATCATTCTTCTGAGATGATTGACCAAAATCATTCGACTAAATAGTCTACGAAGCCTTCTCAAAATGCAACATGAAAAATGAATCTAAATACACAACCATAATCTTTGATGACAGATACATATAAAGAATCAGAAAACTACTAGCTCCCCAGTATATATGAAACATTATTACTCTTTTATGCGTTCATGTCCATCAAACAGTAGTAGAAATTAACTAACCATGTATATGTATATAAAACTAACCCATTATGACTACATATTTTAAATTCCAAGTGGAGCACACTAACATGATGCATAAACAGAGGTACCAACAACCAACATTTAGATAGAATTAATAAAAGACAGTAATCATTTTGATAGCTAAACACAAGTATATATTTCAAGTACAACATCATGCATCATACCAAAGAGTCTTAATCAATATTATGGTGAACTAGTATCGCTTGGATTACTCCAATCCAGCTAACATACTATTAAGATATCCAGCTCCTAACAGTAAATTCGAAGTCAAAATGCTAATTACATAGCTTGATAGCTAGATAGATACCTTAACACCGAATAATCGTTTTAATTTCATCCCAAAATTATTCAATGATAATTCCTATACGCCGGCAGGCCCGGCACGGAACACCTATTTTCGTTTCACTATTAACACTATCCAAAAACATAACATGTACGACATCTCATCCTACCATTTATTCTCTATATCAAATTTGCCCTTGTGCTCTTGTACCTCTCTATAACATTTTCATTGAAGAGTAAAAATATATATATATAAAATCGGCTCATTTTGGTAACCATTTTTCTAAAGTGATCTAATATAACGAAAGTAAAAATGAATTTAATCACTTAAAGGAAACAAAACAGTGCTAACAGAATTAACCGGCCACTCTTGCATTTTAGTTATGAAGCTAAAAGAACTGTGAGGTTCAATTGTCTACTATCTACGGACTACGGGTATCCAGCCACACGAGAAGATACTAAACAAAAATAGTAAAAACCATAAATATTGCTCCATTTCCCATTTGTCGTACCCGCCAATACAAGAATAGAAATGCATTTAAAGGAAAAATCAACATGCTAAAAAGATCATCCATCAGTTTTAGGCCAACGACATGGATAAAGTAAATCAAATCCAGAGAAAAATCCCACATTTTCCTAAATACTGGACACCACAGAATGAGATACTCATGCACATAAATATGAGAAATAAATTAAATGAGATTCTCGTAAGCTAACATCCCATAAAAATGAGTACTAGTCAATTTACAAGAACACCGTATTAAAAAGATTTTAGAACTCTTTTACCATGACTGTTGGAAGCAATTCTACACATATATAAAGACAATTCTTAGTATACCACCATAATCATTCAACCCTTGAAGCTAACTACTACCTTTACCAAGATAATATAGAACAAGGATGAACACTATACCAACATTTATACAAGAGGAACGCTCAGAACTTCTCAGCATAGTAACGATACTATTTAAATATCCTTGGTCAATAATCAAATTCATAAGAAAATCCAATCGCTATAAATACTTTCAAAATCCTTTAATCACGCAAACATGGAAAATGTAACTAAGAATGTATAGCCCATATGCCTTTACCTAAAACAAGACAACAATTCTAATTGAAACTAACCATGAAATCAATTTAGCCAGAAATGTTAGAACACGTATTTTTCCACTTATCAATCTGATATCAAAGCCATTAATGTCTCATTAATCCACACCTTTCATCCTAGACTTTTTTTGTCAACTATGGTTCATTCATACTGGTCACTGGCAACCCATTAATTCATTTCTTTTTAAAAAAAGTCCAAAAGTACGCATATTCAATCTATACCATTTAGCCTATACAATACTCATTTTTCTACAAGCACTCTAATTCAGATAGGTCATCTATATTTGAACTTAGCAGGTATATTTTTACGAATCTTCACAAATATACTAAGCAGGGAAATCATCACAATTCAAAACAAATCTAACTAAATCAATTCAACACTTCTTAATAATACTACATAAGATCAATATTGGTTACAGCAAATCCATTCTCAAGTGCACAAAAGCTATTAAATGATTCAAATAAAATAATAGTTCCATTTAATTGGTGGTACCAGTTTGTACCAAAATTTCTTGCACCAAAAACTATTAGTTTCCATTTATAAACAAATCTCAGAAGAAAAGGATGAAAACATTTGAACATACCCAATACCGCGGATGGAGATTGAAGTAAGTATTAAAAGATGGTGAAACACTTCCAAGCAGATCATTTCTTTTAGGAGTAATATCAAACAAGTGGCATGCAACTCTAGTAACAAACCAAATCTCCACCCCTCCATCACTACCAAGATTATTTGAGCTTAAAAATACCCAAACAGGCGAGGACCATTTTTATCACCATCTTTGCGGACCATTCTCTACTCCCGCTTCCAAGACCATCCAATACTAAGATCAGAAGAAATCCGTGTGTTCAAACTCTTCAGTTAACTTGAGCATAATTTTAATCAAGTTCTGAATTTTATTTCCTTTTCCCCCTTTGTTTTCTGTTCTACCCTCCCGCTCTACAATTTTTGTTGTTAGGTTAAAAATGGAGGAAGATGGGGAGATAAAAAAGAAAACCCAGGGTTTTCCTTCCTTCCCAAAAAAACTATAAATGTGTTGCCCTCGTTCTCTCCGTCTCGTTGTGACACGTGCTTAACTGCATGGCTCACTATTCTAGCACCCGATAATTTGGTTAAGGAAGACTCTATTTAAACACCAACCCTTATCATTGAGGCAACCTAAATAGTGTTGGAAATACTTGTTATCAGAGTTTTAGGCATTCTCAGAGCATAATTCGGATAATGGATTTAGTTAAACCCGAGAAAGAGTTTGGAGTCTCACAGTAACTCTATCTTTGTGTTTATGAGTAAGCTGAAAAAACTGAAAGTGGATTTAAAGGAGTAGAATTGGACAGTGTTTGGTAAAGTAAAAAACAGGCTTAAACTTGCAGAAGAAGAAGTTCTATAGTCTTCTTTGGCATATGATATTAATCCTTCTGATACAGAGGGAAGCAAGAAATACTGCTACAACGACAAAAGGAGATTATCCAGCAAAAGTTCAGAGTAATGTGGCTGAAAGATGGAGCTTCAAATTCAAAATTCTTTCATGTGAGATTAAAATTAAGAAAAACGCAAAACATGATAATGGAACTGGAAAATTCAGAAGGGGAGATAATAACAAATCAACAAGGAATTTCAGAAATATTGGTTTCTCATTTTGAAGAAAAATTTAAATTTCAACAAGTAGCTTTTGAAGAAGAATTTTTTGAATCTATTCCTAAAGTTATAGATGAGGATGATAATAGAATGATTGATGCAGTTCCATTATATGAAGAAATTAAAAATGCAATATTTGAATTAAACCCAGAAAGTGCTCTAGGGCCAGATGGTTTTGCAGGGTGGATTTATAGGTATGCATGGGAGGTCATTGGAGAAGATTTCACAAAGGAAGTACAACTGTATTGGAGTAAAGGCTTCATTCCTATTTGTTTGAACTCTAATTTTTTGAAGTTAATTCCTAAAGTTAAAAATGCCAAACAAGCTAAACAATTTAGGCCAATAGGATTAATGAATTTTATCTTCAAGATTTTTACTAAAATACTGGCTACCAAAATTGGCAGTATCATTCATAAAATAGTATCATATCAGCAAGGAGCTTTTATAAAAGGAAAAACAATCCAAGAACAGATTGTTTTGGCATCAGAATTGTTAAAAGAGCTATATATCAAAGAAGAGGTGGAAACTTTGGTTTGAAATTAGATATAACTCAAGCATATGACTCACTCAGCTAGAGATTTCGATTTCAAGTGATGAGTAAATTTGGCTTTTCTGATAAAGGACTATACTGGCTACAAATACTTCTGCAATCAGCAAAGATTTTTGTTTTGGTAAATGGAGGACCTGCAGGGTATTTTCAGTAGGGAGAGGACTCAGGCAAGGAGATCCCATGTCCCTACTTTTATTTGTCATAGCTGAAGATGTGCTGAGCAGAAATATCTCAAGAATGATCCAACAGGGAAGTTTAAAAGTAATGGTTAACAAAAAAGGTATCCAACTATCCCATATCATCTTTGCAGATGATATCTTTTTATTTTGCAATGTAGAAAAGAGAAATGTTAAAAATATGATGACAATGTTAAACTCTTATCAAGCTGCTTCAAGTAAAATGATTAGTCTAGAGAAGAGCAAGAGTTTCATTGGAGGAACTTCTGAAAGTAGAAGACTTCAACAATAAGAAGAATGTAATATTCCCCTAGCTACTTTCCCTTATAAGTATCTAGGAATATTTCTATTATAGCATTGCTCGGTCGAACTCACAAGTGTTGCTATATCAAGCTTATTGTCAAATTTAGTTGTCAAAACTATATCTTGCTTTCTAGTATGCAATTAGTTAAGTCTCGGTCTAGGATAGAGGTAGTTGAGAAATGAGCCAGTTATCATTTGCGTTCTACCGTTTGAAGGCGAAGATTAACCGAAGCTTTTGGAGAACTTCAACAACAAAAGGTAAGTGAAGACTGAAGAACCTATTTCTCAAGTTACATTCACTTTTCCATCCTTGAGACGATTGTCGCATAACTAATTAGAATAGCTTGCATAGACAAGAATTTCAAGTCGAGAACTAATTATTTAGTTTACGAATTTATCGAAATATAATGACTAAGCTTAATGAACATTTATTCATACTTGATCAAATTTCGGTGGAGAACAATTTGTTGTTCGGAACCAAATCATGATTTAAGTTTATAATTCAAAAATAGCATGAAACAGTGCTATGTGTCATTGATGTTATTCAAGAATATTTTGAATTGATTTAGATAAATATAAAACTACTATATTCGCAATACAAGACAGTGTTATCAGTCTTACAAACTGAGAAAATTGTTATATGTATGAAGTCGTATTACATTTTGTTAGAGCATTGGTCGGTCAAACTCACAAGTGTTGCTATATCAAGCTTGTTGTCAAAACTATATCTTGCTTTCTAGTCTGCAATTAGTTAAGTCTCAGTCTAGGATAAAGGTAGTTGAGAAATGAGCCAGTCATCATTTGCGTTCTACCGTTTGAAGGCGAAGATCAACCGAAGCTTTTCGAGAACTTCATCAACAAAAGGTAAGTGAAGACTGAACCACCTATTTATCAAGTTATATTCACTTTTCTATCCTTGAGACGATTGTCGCATAAATAATTAAACTAGCTTGCATAGACAAGAATTTCGAGTTGAGAACTAATTATTTAATTTACGAATTTCTCGAAACATAATGACTAATCTTAATGAACATTTGTTCATACTTGATCAAATTTCGGTGGAGAACAATTTATTGTTCGGAACCAAATCATAATTCAAGTTTATCATTCAAAAATAGCCCGGAATAGTGATATGTGTCACTGATGTTATTCAGGAATATTTTGAATTGATTTAGAGAAATATAGAACTACTATATTCGGAATACAAGATAGTGCTATCAGTCTTACAAATTGGGAAGACTGTTATATGTATGAAGCCGTATTACATGTACTTGTACACGTAGCGGAGTATCTATATATCGACTTTCAGATTTGTGTGATATGCATACTCGTATGTACATCATGGGAAAATATATTTGTTTCTTGATCCGGATAGGTATGTATTTTTATATATAAACCATTTTGGTACTGTGGTAAGGGAACCAGGTTAAATTAATAAAACCGGTATGCAAGCCAATACAGTTCTATGTTCTGAAAAAAATTTAGTACCCAAACCGGTACGTGAACTAAAAAAGTTTTGTCAACTCCGGAACTTTGAGTTGTAAACCGGTACGTGAACTGAAAAGTTCTGTCAACTCCAGAACTCGGTTATGCCTTTAAGTTTGCAAACCGGTTCGCGTACTGTGACTCAGCCGACTCATGAATGATTCAAGTAATAGTATCTTGTACATTTACCAACTATGTCGATTTTGATTCAATTGCGATTAAATTATTTATATGAGATAATTTGCATTTGATCAATTCTCTAATTAACACTAGACTCATTTTATCACATAATTGTGACTCAAGATTAATATCTTAGTGAACATGAAAATGAGTGTTAAGCTTTTAAAGTTCAAATCGCCTAGTTTCGACTAACCATGTTGGATATAGTCTTTATACACGGTTCGGTTACGGTTTACCTAACCATAGTGTATATCTTGTTTATGTGAATAAGATTCAAAGCTTTCATCTAACGATGAATATTTTTTGCTTGGTTCCAAAGCTATCTTAGCTTAAACCTAAAGCAACATAGGCTTTAAAGTCTATATAAGGGGAACTCTTGGCAACTGGGATCTTTATCCTGATTTTACTTTTTGGTGTGTCCTAGTTGTATATAAAGTCGTCCTCTCCAGACACCCTTTTAGGGTTTAGCGACTATAAAGACTTCATTGGGATTCATGAAGCCAGGTCTAGTTATATTTTATCTTGATAACTCGAGTATCCTGATCTTGATTGTTTGTAGAGCTCGCTACAACGATCAAGATAGATAGTAATCATCAAAGTCCTCTTCGTCCTAGACTTTGTTGATTCTACAAGTTTTATACTTGTGAGGTGAGTAATAATCTAGGATGCACTTCGGGTTGCATAAGTCCGGATTTTGAGGATAGCCAGACTTCTATCAAGTTGCTATCGATTTTCATCACCTGGATCTATCGTTTGATCTGATCATCCGATTAGATCGTAAATCAGGAAATTAATTATAGGCTTAATCTTTGGGAGGCAGATTTGGTTTAAAGTCTTCAATTGAGTTGAAGTAACTCTTAGTTGGTGTAAGGTTGTTTAAGGAAATCAATTGTGCACAGTCCTGCTAGGATTCAAAAGGTTTAAGGAGCGTGACTGTACCTGAATCAGTGGGAGAATGAGTTCGGGTTCAACTACATTCCAGAACGAAGTTAATTGGTAGTAGGCTAGTGTCTGTAGCGGCTTAATACAGTTTGGTGTTCAATCTGGACTAGGTCACTGGGTTTTTCTGCATTTGCGGTTTCTTCGTTAACAAAATTTCTGGTGTCTGTGTTATTTATTTTTCCGCATTATATTGTTTATATTTATAATTGAAATATCACAGGTTGTGCATTGATCAATCACAATAGATACGTCCGACCTAGTTTGTTGGATAAGACTTTATTGATCCTTGGACATTGGTCTTTGGTACCGTCCAAGAACTCTCTTTGTAGTTAGGTTCACGGATTCAGTTCTGTAAACGTTCTAACAACAAGAGAGAGAGAGAGAGATAACTCTAGACACTTTCCTTGATTGAGTTTTTACTCTCGGAGTTGTGTTGAGTTTATCCATACAGATTGCCTACGAAAAAGTTGGTGGTGTATTTTGGTACCCCCAGTGTTTTTAATTTCTGAATCCAGGAAGTGTTAAATCACATCCGGTTTTGGAATTGTGTGGTACTGATGCCGGATAGATTTACAGGATGGAAAGGAAAACTCTTGTCATTTCAGTAGAGATTGATTCTTGTGAAGTTTGTTTTCAGCAGCATTCCTATATACATCATGTCAGTTTATAAATGGCCAAAAAGAGTAATCAAAAGAATGTCAAAGAATAATTAGGAACTTCTTATGGCCTGAGGACCCAGCAATGAAAAAAACTGTTACTCTGAAATGGAATAAGGTGTGCTCTCCTATTACAGAAGGTGGACTTGGGTTGAGAAGAGACTATTAATAAAGCTCTACTTATGAAAATTTTCTGGAAAATGCAGAATGATTCGGATGAATGGGCCAAATTCTTTCAGGCTAAATTTAAAAATAAGAAGGGTGGATGGATAGAATATTATAGGAAATCATCAATTTGGCCAGGAATAAAATGGATAATGGGAGAAATGAATGACTTCACTAGATGGTTGGTGGGTGATGGTAATTCAATTTCAGTCTGGAAAGACAGGTGGGTGTTGGAAAGTTCATTGGGAGATCTATTTCCTGAAAATGATTATATGTTAATGTTCCCTGACATGAAAGTTTCTGATCTATTGTTGGAAGGAGAATGGGTAATCCCAAGTGAGTTACTTGAAATGATAGAACTTTCAGATTTGCCAGTGGCAGGTGGAGATGGGGATAAAAGAATATGGACTAGAACTCTCACTGGTGAAATTTCTGTTGTATCTGCTGTGGAATACATTAGAGAAAAATATCCTAAACTGCATTGGAAAACAAAGGTATGAAATCACTCTATTCATCCCAGTATTTCTAGTATAGTGTGGAAACTTGCTAGAGGTATTTGTTCTACAGATGACAAAATGAGAAAAAGAAGTTTTCACATAGCATCTAGATGTGTTTTGTGTAAGCATGATGAGGAAACTGTAGAGCATATGCTTTGGCATTGCTCTTTTAGTAGTCAAGTCTGAAAATGGCTAAGTGATAAGTTTAATTTCATCACCCTTGGATCATTTGAGGAAATGCTCAGCTTATCAAAGAACACAAGCCCTGAAGTAAAAGAAATCTGGAGAACTGCTTCTTTTTATACTATGAAGGAACTATGGTTTATGAGAAAAAGATGATTGTTTGATAATGTGAATGTAAACATCGAACAAATGAGAGAGAGAGAGTCCTGAAATTTACAGTAGACAGTGAAGTGAGATTAAAAGCACTAACGTGGAATTCCACATTTCATCTATAGATTTTGAAAACATTTGGTATGAAGAGCAGGAAAGTTAAAAGTACTAGAATTATGGAAATTTTCTTCCAATTACCAAGTCCAACCTATATATTTCTCTGCTGTGATGGTGCATCAAAAGGTAATCCTTGCCTATCAGGTTATGGCTTCATCTATAGAAATAGTGCAGGTGACTTTGTGATTGCAATTGCTGGAGGACTGGGTGTCTTAACAAACTACTTTACTGAAGTTATGGCAATAATTAATGTCGGAAAATGGGCAGTAAGCAAAGGCTATTATCAACTCATTTTCAGAACTGACTCTTTCTCTGTAATGAAATCATTTCAGAAAAGGGGAATCCCTCGGTATGTAATAACTAGATGGAGAAAGATTTGCTCAAACATTACAAGGTGGAAAATGATTCATAGCAGAGAAGTGAACTTATCTGCTGACAAGTTAGCTAAAAAAGAAGTTACATTAATAAAAGGAGAAAAATTAGTATTTGATACAAAAACTTCCTTTTTGGATGGTATGGAAAATCCTGACCAGCCTTATTTTCGATTTGACTAGTTTGTACAACCATTAAAATAAATGAATTTTGGTCTGTTTTCTGTTTCAGTTTTGAGATAAGTCCCTAGTGGACTTCTTTTTGTATTCTTTGGTTAACTTTTGGTTTCAATAAAATTATTATTACTTAGAAAAATAAATAAATAAATAAATCTAAAAACATGCAAGATGAAAATCATTGGAAATAGCTTGTGTGATCACAATTTATGTTATACCAAACCCTAGTTATCCTTCTCAAAAGCAAGAATAAATTCTTACAAGAAGTTTCCTAGTATTTAAAATCTTTGAAAATTTCTTTATCATCTCCAAACTCCTTGTCAACGACGGGCATAAGAACATATGGTTCATGAATGAAAGTGTTAGTTCCTGCAAACCTGGTAGGTTGTTGATTGACAAGTGCTTCTTGTATTTAAGAGATTTTTGTAGAATCATCTCCAGTCCCTGCACCTCCTTCTTGCTTTTCTTAAGTTCCTCAAGAAGAGTTTCAAAAGTTTTCAAATTGGAGCGATCCGCTCTAGGTTTCTTCTTATTCTTCCTTTTCCTCTTAAGAGATGAGTCATAGGGATATGACATCTCTTGTTCATTTCTAGTTGGGTGAGTGTCAACAACCATTGGAGCGTAGATTTCAAGAGAAGATGTTGTGCTGAGAGTCTCCATAATTCGTAAGAATAAAATGAATTTGTGAAACACAAATATATTGTTCAACAAGCAAGATTTCTTGTAAAAGAGATATGAGTCTTAAAATAGAAGATATTTACCATGCAGGGTTTCGGAACATTAAGAGTTCACGTACCAGAAAAGATACATAAAACCCAAGAAGAATGAAGTGTCATTTTTATCCTTCCTTAAGTTTCAAAATAAATCGAATTTTTCAATATTATTACTTAAAATATAGATTAAGATGAACAAATAAGAGATGGACATCCAAGTAATAATATTCAAATTTGATCCAAAGCCCTGATGTGCACAGTTTTTGTCTCTTTTAAGGTCACATGAGACAAGATGCACGTTTTAACACAATTAAATTGTGTTGAGGTGAGCATTCGATTGCTCACCACTAGATTCCTGCACGAAATTTGTAATATCCTTATTTACAGGACATTTAGTCCGACACTTCTCTTTGTTTGATATTTTACCTTAACCTTAGAATAACTCAACCTTTTAGAAAAAGAAGAGTTAACTTTGCGTACCTCAGGATTGGACTTTTGAACAAGTTTTAGAAAATTTAGCCCCCTGTTGCAGTTTTTTAACATACCTTAGTTTGTGTTTGTACTTGAAACATTGTGTGAGTCTGTGATCCTCAATGGTACAATAAGAACATGTCGGTTTGGAGATTGATTCAGGAACAACGTTAGCAGCTAAACACAGGGTACCTGAAACATTAACATAATTTTCATTAGTATACGAAAAATCCATAACATACTCCAATGATTTTGATGAAGAGTCATCAATTAAATTATCAAGATTGATATGAGTATTTCTACATTCATCAAAATTGGTAATTTCTCCCAAGAGTGATACACTTAATCCATCATCCTCTTCGGAATCATAATGAGCAGATGTTTCATCAAGCATTGCAGCAAGACTCTTGTTGCCAGTGTATTTCTTACGATTTGGACACTGATTAGCAAAGTGACCAAACCCTTTACACTTGAAGCACTGTGGCATATCCTCATCGTCGGTATCGTTAGAATCTCTGTTTTTGATAAAAACATGATTATGTGGCCTAGCTGACATAGGAGGCTTTTCTTTAGTGAACCGTTTATTTATCTTCCTAAGAAGTTCTCTAAACTGTCTAGTGATATATGAAGCTGAGTTATCAAGATCTTCATATGGAAAATCAGGATCAACAAGATTGTTCACAGAGTTATTAACACTTTCACTTTAAAGAGTTTCAGTGTTTTTCAGTGCCTTGAACGTAATATCCTTTCCGGATTTGGATTGCAGTTCATGATCAAAGATCTTTAACTTTCCAACTAGAGTATTTCTGGAAAGAGTTTGAAGGTTATTTCCTTTCATGATGGCATGTTTCTTAAACTCGTATCTTGCTGGTAAAGATCGAAGAATTTTCATCACAATGTCCTTTTGGGGAATGGTATTCCCTAATGCAAAACATGCATTAACAATTCCATACACTTTTTAATTAAACTCATTAAACGATTCTTCATCAGACATACGAAGATCCCAGTCAGAATTTAGGTTTTGTAGCCTAGCTTGTTTCTCTGAGGTATCTCCTTCGAATATGGTTTCTGAGATATCCCAAGCATCTTTAGACCTAGTGAATAAAGTCACATGGTGATGAAGATCTGGGCTTATGGCATGGATAATAACGTTTAACCTGTCAAAATTATGCTTTACAACACTTATTTCGGTATCACTATATTCTCCTAATGGCTTCGCAACAGTGGTTCCGTTTCTAACAACTGTCGGCGCATCGTATCCAATAACTACAAGTTTTCATGTCTCAAAGTAACAGTCTTATAAAAAAGAACGCATAGAAATTTTCCACCATAAGTAATTCGAGCCATCAAATGCTGGTGGTATGTTTATCGAGATTGGACTCTTGTCCATATAGTCAGATTGCTTTAAATACAGAATTATTAGGTCTTAAACGTGTTTGCTGGCTCTGATACCAATTGAAAACACTGGGGGTACCAAAATACACCACCAAATTTTTCTTAGGCAACATGTATGGACAAAATATAAATACAATTCCGAGAGTTCAACTTAATGATTCTCAATCGAGGAATAATATTTAGAGTTATATCTCTTTCTCTCATAATCAGAAAGCTGACAGATCCAAATCCGTGAACCTGATATACGTGTGAGAGTTCTTGGATGATCTCAAAAATCAATATCCAAGAATCAATCAAGTCGTATCCAACAAACAAGGATTGATGTATCTACTTTGATTGATTAACGTACAACTTGTGATATTTCAATAAAGATAAACAATATAATGCGGAAAAAGAAATAACCTAGACACCAGAAATTTTGTTAACAAAGAAACCACAAATGCAGGAAAAACCCCGGGACCTAGTCCAGATTGAAAACCAAACTGTATTAAGCCGCTACAGACACTAGCCTACTACCAATTAACTTCGGACCGGAATATAGTTGAGACCGAATTAAACCCTTACAACAATTCAGTTACAGTCGCATTCCTTACGCCTCTTGAATCCCAACAGGACTCCGCGCATATGATTCCCTTAGCTGACGTCCTTTATAACCTAAGAGTTTCTTCAACTTAATTGAAGACTTTAAACCAATCTGCCTCCCACAGATAAGTCTATATGTGTGATTTCCTTTTTGATCGTAGATCAAGGTGAGATTGGAAATTGATAGCAATAGACAAAGTCTAGCTAACCTCAAAATCCCGTACTTATGCTTCCGAAGAGCAGCCTAGATTATTATTCACCTCACAAGTATTAAATTTGTGGAATCAACAAAGTCTGAGACGAACAGAACTTTGATGATTTCTATCTATCTTGATTGATGAAGCAAGCGCAACAATCAATCAAGATCAGGATACTCGAACTATCAAGATAAATGATAGCTGGACCTGGTTTCACGAATCCCTATAAAGTCTTTTTAGTCGCTAAACCCTAAAAGGGTTTTAAGAATAGGACGACTTTAGTTTTACAACTAGGACACACAAAGAGTAGTGTCGGGATTCAAAGATCCCAGTTATTTGAGGTTCCCCTTTTATAGACTTTCAAAGCATAGGTTGCTTTAGGTTTAAGCTAAGATTGCTTTGGAGCCAAGCAAACAATATCCACCATTATATGAATTTTTGAAATGTGATTGACGTATCAAGATATACACTCTGGTTATGATGAACCGTAACCGAACCGTGTACAAAGACATTGTTCATAAACGGTTATCCTAAACTAGCCGATTGAACCATAAGCTTAATCATTTTCATAAACACTTAAGACTTTTAAGTTTGAGTCACAATGATAAGTTATAATGTGATCAATAATGTCTATGTAGTGTTCTTAGAGATTTATTCAAATGCTAATTATCTCACAATTTTTTTTTATGTGCATCTGAAAATATTCGACAGGGAAAGTACGTGTACTCAGCCTTGTTCGTGAATATATTTATTATGGTACATGTACCGGGTATGTGTACCTTTAAGAAAAATATATATTCCGGTACATAAAGAACTTTTCCGGTTTGCATACCGGGTATGGATACCACACTGGTTTCAAAACCGACATTTTTTTTCCCGGTATGCATACTAGGTATGCGTACCATTCCAGGTTCACGAGTTCACAGACTTTTTGTGGTATGGATATCGGGTATGTGTACCACTAAGTCGCTGCAGAACTACAGTTACGCCGGTACGTGTACTGGGTACATGTACTACATCTCCGGACCTATAATAATTTTCCCGGTTTGTGAAACCGGTATGCATACTGTCTTATATCCAGATTTTTCAGTAGTACTATATTTTTCTCTAAATCAATTCGAAACATTCCCAAATAACATCAATGACACATATCATTGTTCCAGGATATTTTCGAATGATAATCTTAAATCATAATTTAGATTACGAACAATAAATTGTCCTTAACTGAAATTCATCAAGTATGAAAAAATGTTCGTTAAGCTTAGTCATATATATTCTGCGAACTAATTACCAAGATAAACTTGACTCGAAATTCTTGATATGCTTACGATAGTCTAATTAGTCATGCGACAACGTCTCATAGATAGAGAGATGAAAATAACTTGAGATATATGTGGTTCAGTCTTCACTTACCTTTTGTTGAAGAAGTTCTCCAAAAGCTTCGGTTGATCTTCGATTTCAAACGGTAGAACGCAGTGATGTCTAATCCGAGACTTAACTAATTGTAGACTAGAAATCAAGATATAGTTTTGACAACAAGCTTGAGATAGTAACACTTGTGAGTTCGATCGAGCAATGCTCTAACACCAATGGTTGGACTCTCAACCTATAGATTATGTGATCAAAAAACAAAAAGGTTACAGCTTTGTGTGACTAGTGTTAATTATCAGTTTGTTATCAATGGTTCTCCTTCTTAATCTTTTAGTCCTTGTGGTGGTATCCATCAAGGTGACCCTTTATATCCTTATATATTTTATTACTTGTGTGGAAGTGCTTAGCCGTCTTATTCAGCAGGGGATAGAGAATATGAGTATTACGGGTTTTAAAATTTGTCGGGGTGCTCCTCTGATGTCTCATTGTTTTTACGCTGATGATAGCTAATGTTTTCACAAGCTATCTTACGCAATATTAACGGTATTAGTAATACTTTTGACATTTTCTCCTATTTGTCTGAGAATCAGTGAGTGCTTATAACTTCGCAGTGTTTTCGGCTGAGCATCCTAAGAGGATTTCTCGTCATCTTTGTCGAGACCTTCATATATATTATAGTACCCAACTTGGTTGATACTTAGGTTTTGACATTAAGTGGAGTCATCTAAAGGCTGAAAGTATTACAGATTCATTAGTTGAGCTTGCCAATTGAATTAGTGGTGGAAGCAGAATACTTTGAATTTTGTTGGTCGTGATTGTACTTATGTGCACCTTAAAATTTCCTAAATTTATTCTTAATAAGATAGATAGACTATGCAAGAATTTTCTTTGGCAATGGTAAACATAAGGTGCATGTTATCATCTGGCCAAAAGTTTGTAAACATCGTTGGCTTGGGGGTCTGGGAATCCGAGATTTGGAATGTCATAGTTTCGTTTTTTTAATCTCAGTCTGCTTGGCGAATAGCGCAATCTCCAGACTCATTGGTGTCTTCATTATTTAAAGCTAAATATTTCCATATGTTTCCTTTTTGGATGCCATTTTTCATTCTCATGCTTCCTGGAGTTGGAGAAGTATACTCAAAGGCAAGGATATTATCAAAGATGGACTTCTGTGGGCTATCGGTAACGGAGAGCAGATTAACATCTGGTGTGATATATGGTGTTCAGATAGATCTATGATGTATCCATTTGACAATACTGCATCCACCTACCCTCCTTTGAAGGTGAATACTCATACTTCTGTTTTGAACCTCTATCTGTTAGACAAAGTGGTTCCACCTGAGGTGCTTGATGATATTAAAGTTATTCCCTTGGATGAGGGTAGTCTCTCAATTGATTTTCGAGTTTGGTCTCATAGTAAGGATGGTAATGTTTCAGGTTAAAGCTTGCTACAACTGGTTACTTCACAAACAAAATGTCCCTTCTTTTTCTCAGACTGGTAAGTGACAAGGTTTATGGAAACTAAAGTGCCCTGCCCATATTCAACACTTTTTGTGGTTATTGGCTCATGATAGGACTTTGGTTAGTGATAAACTTAAAGCTTGTGGCATCAATTTTTCAGGACTTTGTCCCCTCTGCCACCAAAAAGAAGAAACTATTTCTCATCTTTTTGTTTCTTGCAGTCATGTTTCACCTGTTTTGCAGGCGTTTTTTTTTATGCTTATGGAGTTTAGCCTCTTTCATCTCATGTTTTTTTTGGACTGGATACTTCACACTTTGCAGCTTGATGGAGAACAAAATGAAATTAGTTGGCCTATGCTTATTCCACATATTCTCTGGAATATTTAGTGTTACAGAAATCGACTTGTGTTCTCTCATATTCCTTTCGGTTGGCAGGCTATGCTTAATTGTTCTTATAACTCTGCTGGTGAATATCATAGTGCTAATAACTTGATATCCTCTCCACGCCCTAAGTTTACTTCTTTCATCTAGTGGAGGCCACGTGGCACTGACTTTGTTAAGTTAAGCGCCAATGGGACTTCAAATGATGCAGGTACTTGTGGAGTTCTTAGAGACGCTGATGGAGGTTTTTTTTTTTTTTTTTGCCGCTTTTGCAAGATTTACCTACCAAAACTCCAACAATGTTGTAGAATTGTGGGTTGTTCGTGATGGCATGAAACTGGCTTTAAGTTTCGGTGTTAAGAAGGTAGTCGTGGAAAGTGATTCGCAATATGCTGTGAACCCATCGTATGTCGTTGTTTTTCAGAATGTTATCTTCCAACATCAATACAGGGAAGAGAACCACGTAGATGATATTTTGTCCAAAAAAACTGTATTTGATTTTGTCTCAGATGCCTGGATAAGTATTTCTCCCCTCTTTTTGTCTCATGTTTTGTGCAGTGGTGTTCTAAAGAAATTCCCCAGACTGGTAAGCTTCAAGAATTAGCTTTAATACATGTTTCTTACAAAAAAGAACCTTAACGGCCTCTTCTCTTCATTTGCAATTTATTTTTCCGTATGAACCTTGTTATCCCGAAGTAGACTCGTCCCTATTTTCTAATCGGGACAGTTCAAAATATTAAAACAACTGATTTGGTACGAAACCTATTATAAGGGCTCCAAGATTATGGTTTTAAGGCCTCACAAAATAACAAAAAAGCGGGTCATGAAATAGTAAATCCAAAACCCCTTATCCCAATAATTAATTATGGTTAATGATTAGGTCAACTAAATTAAGTAAAATTAGTGATAAGATTAGACTAATCATTTGATTTATAGTTTATATTTGAAATCAAAATCACAAGATTTTTTTTTTTTTGATTGAAAACTAAAGTTACGGTTGGGTTTTCCAACCGTTTACAAAACCAGGGTAACTTACGGTTGGATTTCCCAACCGCATACAAAAGTTAGTTAAGCACTTACGGTTGGGAGTTCATATTTTCCCAACCGTATATAAAACCAGGACAACTTACGGTTGGGTTTTCCCTCCGTATACAAAAGTTATTAAAGCTTTTACGGTTGGGAGTTCAAATTTTCCCAACCGTAGAAAATTATACGATGAGAAAATCAATATTTCCCACCGTTAATCAATCCTACGGTTGGGAAATCAACTTTATCCAGTTCTGAAACTAATTTTTCAATCTCTAATTTGATCAAATCTAACCTATTCATCGGATCAAAAGCATTAAAAAAGGATTGGGTTTTCGATTTACCCACTTAAAATATTACTGGCTGAGAATCAATGATTAATCGTTGTTGAAGTAAAAAAAAAATGGCGATGGAGGAGAAGAAGAGACGGTTTTTTTTTTTTTTTTTTTCCGGGTTTAGTTTAGGTTTTGCTTTTGATTTAATTAGATTTAGGTTTGGTAATTATTTAGGTTTTCAAAGGATATTTTGTATTTTTGATAACAAAATAGGTCTCCCCGCATCCACATTTATGATAGTTGAATTCATAAGAGCCCTCAAAACCAAATCCTTGGAACCCCTATAATAGGTTTCTTTGGTATACGGAGAAAATTGAGGTAAAGGCATTGCTTCAAAAATATAAAATAAAATAAAAAATATATATAGGTAAAGGCATGCACAAATTGCCCTTTCCAACTGCTGAGAGGGCCTTACCCTTCCAGCTTTGAATTTCCCAAATCAAGCCGGATCGAAAATGATTGTTGTACCGGGTGAAAATCCGGCAGCTGAACCCGTGTGAGGAGAGGTGGGTTCCATAACATGCCCATCCCTGATCTAATGCTAGGATCTCACCCAATTTAACCCTTGTTTTCCTCCCCGGGATTTTTCACGGTAATAGTCACGGTCAACGTAGCATCACTCATTTACATTTCTCAAGGGTAGGCCATAAATCATCAATTTGCAGCAATAATTTCAGAGCAGAAGTGGACATAAACAGCTTGAGCCACGTAGTGAACATTTTGGACTTCCCATCTTATGATTCATCATTTCCTTAAATTGCAGAATAGAAAGATTCGCCATTTTCTCCTCCCGTACTCCCAATCTGCAAGCTCTACAGAAGAAGAGAGAGTGGGGGGCTCAAAATAATGAAGAATCAATGATATAAAATTTTGAATCTCATCAGAATCTGATAAAAAAAAAAGATGGAGAATTCCTCCTCCGGTAAATGGCTAGCAACAGTAGCAAGTATATGGATTCAGTGCAGTAGTGGTTCATCATATGCTTTTGGAATTTACTCACCAATTCTAAAAATCAGTCAAGATTATGATCAATCAACTCTTGATTCCATTGCCGTTTTCAAAGACATCGGTGCAAACGCTGGACTTTTATCTGGTCTTCTTTACACTGCTGTTACACTTCGTCCTCGTTCTTCATCTTCATCTTCTACTACTTCATGGGTTTCTAGATTTGGCGGACCATGGATTGTACTTTCTGCTGGAGCAATTCAATGTTTCATTGGGTATTTTTTTATGTGGCTTGCTGTTACTGGAATCATATCAAGACCGCCAGTTCCACTTATGTGTTTGTTTATGTTTCTTGCTGCTCATGCTCAGACTTTCTTCAATACTGCTAATGTTGTCACTGCTGTTCAGAATTTCCCTGATTATAGTGGAACTATTGTTGGCATAATGAAGGTCAGTAATTGATTTTAACACAAACCCATGTTGTTGTTTGTTCAATTGGATTAGATGGTAATTTTCAATTGGCATTTGATAATTGATTGATTGAATAATGCATGAAAAATCACAGTTTGAGGGGTTTTCAATTGTGGGTTTTGTTAATAAGGTTGTGCTCTAGATTGGTAAGTGCAAGATGGCTAATTTGTTGGTAGTGTTATCTTTCATTTGACTGAATTTGGAATCCATGAATGGTAAGATCAGAGTGGACTTTATACTGTGACTTCTCATCAAGAATCGAAAAGACCACTAAAAACGCTTTGATACATGTAGGGATACATGTTTGGTAGCAGAAACATAACAGGGATTAGATGTCGCCATAACAAGGTATCTATGGTGTAACCATGAAGAACCTACATGATGTGTAATTTGTAGGTTAGGGACTCAGGGTACTTATGATTTGGTTCTACCTAGTATGAATTGATTTTCCAGTCTATCTTGCACTGCTGATAGTGACTGTAGATGTAGAGTCCAAAACATTCTTTTATAGTGCCAATGAGTTGATTATTTCGTAATTAGATTTTTACTTGTTTTTTTTAACCAAATCTTCAATCCTTCCAGTGTTGTATAGGGGTGTTTGTTTTTCATTCTCTTGTACTGGTAATTGATATGCTGAGACTGTATCCCAAAGGACCCAGACACATAACTAGTAATTGCTATGCTGAGATTGTATCCTATGGGATGCATAAATAGAAACCATCTCCAAAGTGCTTTAATCGTATTGATTCAGCAATTTTAGGTGGATAACTAGTTGATTAAGATCCATCTGGTGTTGTATCTGATTTTTTTGTTTCTCGTTCTCTTGTACTGGTGATTGAAATGTTGAGATTGTATCCGAAAGAACCCAAGCACAAAACTGGTTATGCATTGTTCCTTCCATGGGGTATGTAAATAAAAACCATCTCCAGTGCTTTATTCGTAATGATTCAGCAATGTTTGGTGGATAACTAGTTCAATTGTGAAACCCACACACAAAACTGGCTATGCACTGTTCCTTCCATGGGATATGTAAATAGAAACCATCTGCAGGTGCTTTACTCCTAATGATTCACCAATTTTAGGTGGATAACTAGTTCATTTTGAAACTAAGTGATACATTGAAACTTCCTCCATAGTGCAAATAGTAGAAAGTTGTATAATGTCTTCATGGTCACATTCAAAATTAGCTCTGCTACCAACTTTTGATGCAAGCCTCGGAAAATCTGAAGTGCTGTCTCAATCGTCTCTGTTAAATTTGTCTAAGGTTTATGGAGGTGGTGGGTAAGGTTGGGTATGGGGGTATGTTTTTTTAACTTGTAAGGTGTGGGTTTAGATCAAAGATAGTTTGGATATCATGGTTGTGGAAATGACATATTTACAGGGCATTCGCTATTTGGTGACCTTGACTAATTGAAGTGGAATTTGAGAAGAATTCGAAAACTAGATGAATGTCTTGGGACTAGTAAAAAGTACCAGAATTTATGTTTTATTATATTATGAAAACAGGTTTAAGATTTAACATTTAAGGTGCTCTCTGAGTATTTTGGGTCATGTGGTATCCTAAGCAATTTTGTCAACTGTTTCTTTCGCAGGGTTTTCTTGGCTTGAGTGGAGCAATACTAATTCAAGTGTATCAAGCAATATTTGTGGACAACCCGAGCTCTTTCCTGCTGATGCTTGCTCTGTTGCCAACCTTAGTTCCTCTGTCTCTCATGTTTCTGGTAAGAACTCACCGTACAAAGGCAAGTAATGAAAAGAAACACCTGAATGGTTTTTCGCTCATTGCTCTGATCATTGCTGCCTACCTTATGGTCATAATTATCTTGGAAAATGTATCAACTTTGGAATTGCCCGTACGGATTGTTTCGTTCTCTATACTTCTAGTGGCACTTATTTCTCCACTTAGCATTGCATTTATAGCTCGTTCCAGAGACCCTCCATATTTACCCCAGGAAGTGTCCCGATTGTTGGAAGACCCACGTCAGTTTAAAGCTGAACACGTTTACAAGAGACTTGAACCTAGTACTGCTACTACAACGTATCATGAATCTCCTACAGAAACAACCCCATTGGCCATTGATAAGAGGACAACTCTTCGAGGGGATGATATGAATCTTTTACAGGCAATGCAAAAGGCAGATTTCTGGTTGCTTTTCTTAGCCATGGCATGTGGAATGGGCTCAGGACTCGCCACAGTGAATAACATCAGTCAGATAGGAGGATCTTTGGGTTATACTAGTGTGGAAACAAGTACTTTAGTTTCTTTATGGAGCATATGGAATTTTTTAGGCCGGTTTGGAGCTGGGTATATATCCGATTATTTTCTACACAGCAAAGGCTGGGCAAGGCCAATTTTCATGTCCATCACGCTTGCAACCATGAGTATTGGACATGTAGTGATTGCTTCTGGCTTACCTGGGGCACTCTACGCAGGATCGATACTGGTGGGTGTTTGTTATGGCTCTCAATGGTCGTTAATGCCTACCATAACTTCCGAGATATTCGGTGTTGCTCATATGGGTACAATATTCAACACCATTGCTGTTGCGAGTCCAATTGGATCCTATATTCTGTCAGTAAGGGTAGTTGGATACATTTACGATGTAGAAGCCGCAATAGATGATGATGGAACCGTGTGCAGGGGTGCTCATTGTTTTATGGTATCCTTTTTTATAATGGCAGTTGTCAGCATTCTAGGGTTTCTTATTGCATTGGCATTGTTCTTTAGGACAAGAAGGTTCTATAAGCAAGTTATATATGGAAGACTGCAACATTCTCTTCGACAATAACAGGAAGCGGTTGAAAAGGATGTAAAAAGTTTTGAACCAATTGGAAGTTGGTTGAAGCAAATATTTCATTTATTTATGTGTGCATAATACTGTGAACTGCTTCATTTTGTATTATGTAATCTGAAGAAAATTTTCTCCTCTTTTTATGAAGAGAAGAGTTGAGTTGTTTTTTTTTTTTTAATTCATTCTAATCAAGTCCCATAAGGGGGTAGTTGCTGTGTCACATTATCTTACATGTGATACTGTAAATGCCTTATGAAGCAGCTTTATTGGCTAGATTTTCTTATGTTTTTGTTCTGGCAACTCAGCAAGTAGTAAAATACAAGACCCATAATTTTCCATGTCCTAACATAAATATATGGTTCAAGATATTGACATAATTCGGATCAGTGAATCAAACCCTGCAGACTGTCTGATCATACAGGAATCAATGGCATGCTTCAAAAGAAAAAAAGAAAAAAGAAAAAAGAAAAAAAGGAATCAATGGCTTCAAACTCTAAATGAAATTTTTTAACTGGAGCTTTTAACCCAGTTAAAATGCAGATCAATTCACAAGCAAAAAATAAATAAATGCAAAACAATTCAGTGAGCCAAAACCAGAAATCCAGAAAGCATTGTTTTATTCTGAGGCTTTTCTTACCATTCAGTGAGTCAAAACCAGAAATGGACACCAGTCAGATGCACACAAAAAAATAAAATGAAATCAAGCTGATTCTACCAGTTATTTTTATTTTAAATGAGAAACAACCTACTCTTAATAGAATTTAAACACACAACCTGGTGAGGCTCTTGGAATTCTTGGCATCACTGCCATTACTTCTCTTTCACTTAAGGCACCTGTGAAGCGGAGATCAGAATCATAGTAATGAGTAGTCATCTTCTGCAGAGCTTTTGCGTTCACCAAAATCAGTTTCACTCACTTCATCTCAGTTGAGTTCCCCACAAATTGCTGAAAGCAAACTGATTTAAGGTGGGGCAATAAATTTTTGACATTCGGCATAGTGGACACCCAACTATCATAACCGTAGTCATAGTTGGCTTCACTGTCATCATCCGCATCGCCCTCCGTAGAGTCCCCATCGTCTTCTTCACTGTCATCATCCCCATCGCCCTCGGTGTCGTCCTCACCCACATCATAGTATTCTATAAAGTCATCAATATACTGAAATTGAAACAATAAAAAGATACTAAATGTTTAGTTACCAACCGCCATAATCAATTAACGTACAAATGCACAAAATGTGAATTTTTTATCCAATGATGTTTAGTTCTGAATACTTGCCTCAGCAAATACAAGTGACTCCAAACTAGGTGCTGCTTGGAGCAAAACAATTAGTCCTAGCTCACTGATTAAGTGGTCAGTTATGTTCAATATTTCGACATTATGAAATGTCGGTAAATTGCTTGGTAGATGGCGTGCGGAGCAGATAGCCTATTATTTATCACAAGGCAATATATAACAAAAAATAAGTTAATTCATATGAGACAGATTAAACCATACAAGTAGAAGAGAAACACTGAAACTAACTATTCTAAAGATAAATGCAAGCAAGAATACCTGTAGGGTTTTGTCATTAAGAGTTAGACGTTTTGCATGTTCAAGGGATTGAAGACACCTACTTATCGCGACACCATCAGTTTCTTCAGAATCTTCGAAGTCATGACATCAGCTTCCACTAGTTCTAGAAGACTAGAACAGACAAATTCTTTGGCAGCATAACCAGTGTAGGAGAAACTTACAAGGCTTGGTGCATCAATTGTTAAAACACAGTCTTGCATACCATTATCCTCGTTCTTCTCGATATCTATATCCAAGAGCTTGAGTGTAGGAACACAGATTGAAAAGAATTTCATACTCACAGCGAGGCCTTTCAAAATCAATTCTTCAAGGACACGAGAATTTGAAAAGAGTTGCTCATTCCAATTATCATCGTTAAACTCAAAGTTAAGAAGCTCAAGCCGCTTAAGTCTTGGAAAAGAAATATATCTAGGAAGCTGGACACTAGGGAAAGTTTGTAGCCCTAACGATATCAATGATGCACAAGTAAAAAGAGATACGGGAATTATTCTGGGGTCTTGTCTGCACATGTATATACCAAGCTCTTTGACGTTACCTTTTATCACAGAGGAGATCCAAGATCCAACCTGACGTTCAAAGAATTGCCAAGACCGTTGGAGAAAGAACTTGTTTATACTTGATGACTTATGACGATTGTTATCATCCATGGATACGTATGACCTGCGACCCTCCTCACACCGAAAATCTAAGGTAGGGTTAGTAGTCCAAATGTAGTACATTCTTTTCGATAGTACCGTAGTACGAGCACCATCTTTAATGTCAAGATAGGAATGTATATAGTGAAGAATAGTATCGGGTAAATTGCTGATCCTATCCGTTGCTGCCTCCCTCATCATATATGTCCCCTAATATAATCATGCAAAAAAGAAAACGAAAATATATATTTTTAGTGTTGAATGAATGAAAGTGAATGAAAAATATTGTCCAACTAATATGTTTTTTATTTTTTTCTCTTTATGATCTAAACCCTAATATAAGGTATAACAAGAACATTTGGTTAACACTAGTATCATAGCAACGGTGTTGCTGACGGTTTCATTTGTTGGTTATTAACAAGAATCATCTCTAGGTTTTCGTTTGACATTTTTAAATACATATTATCATCAGGGTTTTTGTCCCCAACATTCTAACTTAATGAAAATGAAACAATCAAGAATTATAGATTGAAGTCGATTAGAAAATACCTTAGTTCGAACAGTAGGAACACGGATCTGTAGAGAGACTCGTCGAGATTGTACGAAGGAGGAGGAATGAATTTTTGAAAAGAAAAAAGAAAAACTCGTGGCAGTTTAGGGTAATACTAGTCTTGCTTACTGCAGTTTCTCACATCACCTCCATCTTTGTGTTTGCGGGATCGTATCTTTTAATATCTTACTGAAGTATATCTCCTCTTCAAAATTATTTTTGTATTTATGAAATTTTATTTTTGACTTCGTTAATACGATTCTTAATGATCTTCTTTCAAAGCATTAGTCCTTCAGTTGTGGCTTATCTCGCGCCTACCAGTTTTGATGATTTTGGTGGCTTTAATAATTACTCACGGCAACCAGTTTCTTAAGCCAAGCCAACAACGGGTTTAATCAAAGAGGGCGACAAATACATACTTAGCAAACTTTTTTTTTTTAATGCAAAGAAGAGACTATATTTGATGTTTTTTCCATCGGAAGGGGAGAAGATTTTATGCATGCACGGGAAATTTATACGTAGTATAAATAGCTAGTACACCAATAAAAATCCTCGCATTTTTATAGGGGTCACTTAAAAGGAATTAAGGGCCAACAATTTATACCCATCCAAGGGCACTAGCTAAGGGATACCCTATAGGACATTGAAGTTACCTATATGCCCTTCCAGTAAAAAAAAAAAAACAAATCAAAATCATTCCAACCCATTTCAACTCTTCTTCTTCTGCTCTTCCCATTCACTCCTGATTGTGGAGGAATTTTTTTTTCCCTCGTTCTTCAATTCAACTCATCGTCGTCGTGAATCGCCAAATCAAAACATCGTCGATTCTTTTATAAAACGATGGGTAGAACAAATGAACCCCAAAGAGCTCGAACTAAAAACGTTGCTCGCGGTATCGAACCAAATATTGGAATTGCAGCAAGAAATAAACAAATTGTAACTGAAAATGACGAAGAACGCGAAGAAGATGCAGTCACGGATGTAGTTGGTGGTGGCAATTCTGATAGTCAAACACTCCGGCAACTTCAAATGGCCCCAATTAGGTAAGATTCTATCATTTTTTGGGTTTATGTCGCTTTAATTCGATGAATTGAGAATTTTTTTCCCTAGGGTTTTCTGTTTTTTTACCAGATTCGGGAGATATGCATGCTTTTTAGCTCCCGAATATAGTCGTGTTCTTCATTTCTCAAGAACATCGACAGTATTCGGGAGATAGATTTATAGGTTAACTTCCGAATATGGTTGGTCATATCTTCCTTTGAACAAAAAGGATATAATCGGTAGGTTAAAGAATTTTTTGACTTCCGAATATGTTGATGTAGAGACACAGTAATCGGAAGTACACTTACTACCGAATATATATATTTTAAAAAATTCTCAAAATTCTGATTTAGGCAAAATCCCATTTTGGGGCCAGTATATATTCAGAAGAGAATATAATGTTCTATACTTCCGATTGTAAAATGTTGAAACTGAAATAATTTTGGGGCCATATTGAATTTGACGGAAACTATTATTAATGACTTCCGATTATATAGGCTGAAAAACTTAGAGTTTCCTTAACTCCGATTGATGAATATTCGGTAGCAAATACATTTGCTTATCTTCCGAATGTGATGTATTCGGAAACACAATGTTGCCTTTTACTTCCGATTGTTTACATTCGGGTTTTATTTGTGTACTTTTTCTTCCGATTGTATAGTTTGTAAATGTTGTTCCTTATTTTGTTGTTTAGGCAAAGTCGATCTAAGCAAGCCCACAAAACAGGCGACTTAGGGCCTCGTCGAGAAGGGAGTAGGAAAGTGTTAGCTAGTGCTATGAGAGAAAGAAGTGCCAAGGGAAATTCAAGTGCTCAACAAGGTGTAGAACCAAGTGTTCCACAAGGCACTCAACAAGGTGTGGAACCAAGTGCTCAACAAGGCGAAGAACCAACTGATCCACAAGGCAGTGAACCAATTTCTCTTTTATAGTCACAATTTCCATTGGTTGGGTTTGTTGCGATGCGCCCATTTGCTCAACAACTTCTTCGATCATCTCGGATTGACTTACTTGAGAAGGCTCCGTAGAGACCTTTGGTCTCACTTGTCGTGCGGTTGGTACACTTTGATTCTTTCTTGGACGACCTCTTTTCTTAGGTTCCGGCTCATCTTGAAATTCGACTTCCGTATGCTCGTGCCTAGAAAGGTCTCTTTTATGAGACAAATACTTCTTCAACTCTTTTCTTTCGATGGTCCTTGACACTTCGGTGGTCGGCCTACCCGCCCCCTTTTTCTTAATAGGTTCATCAACCTCCCTTAAACAAGGGTGAAGGGTTGTTTCCAAATGGTGCATCAATATTTGCTTTTTGGCGCCATTTGATGTAGAGTAACGATCGGCTATTCGTGCACACAATTCCGACTCCAAGAACGACGGACCATCAACTTCCGGGGTGCTAGGGGTGAAAGTTAATTGCTTCCAAAATGGATGAATATCATTGATGTCAATCACTTCAACATACCGACCCAACTTATGATGACACGAGAGTCCAATACCTATCATATCCTTTCAAACACAAACCGTATTCTCGTCATCGTAAGCTCTATAAAACTTCAATTGTTGCATCATGTGATTTATTGCCCATCTTGAAACTTTATGAACAATGCCCCTGAGAAGCAATCCTTTTTTATCATGTTCCATAGGGAATTGGTGTACACTAAATTGCATACAACCTCTAATCTTTGTGAGATCACGATTGGTGTATTCATGGATTGCTTCTTGGATCGACACAACTCCATTTTGACTACCAAGTAGTATTTTCTTTAATCGGCCATTAGACCCCTCCGCAATGCTTGTCGCCTCGTTCTTGAAGTTTCGATATTCATATGTCCATGCAAACACAAACCTCTCCTTATGCGGTGCCAACCATTGTGTTTTACAATACTCAACGGGTTTTGGGTAGTTCGTGCCATATTCATCCTCAAATTTCTTCAAGTTAGCTTCATAAATTTCCTCGGTCGTCGACCAAACGATCTTGTCCCATGCTTTCATGAACATTGTCCAAATCATTCCATCCTCCTTCCACTTTTCTTCAAATAACCTTTTCTCTTCCTCTCGTTCTTCCATGGTTAATTTACTAATGCGCTCATCCTCTTCCTTCGACCTCTTGGTACCCTTCTTTGGTTTTTTAGCTTGGAAATGATGATGGCAATTGGATTTTAGGTTTCATTTAATGTTCCACGTACATTGTAAGTTTTGGGCTTCCGGAAACAATACCGCTATTGCATTCATTAAGGCTTGATCGTGATCCGTTACAATAACCCTTGGAAAATTATCGCTGTTATAAATGGACTCAATGTCTCCAACATCCAAATGAAACTCACATTGTTCTCATGATCCATTAAACCCCATGCAACCGTAAACGTGTTTTTGTCCGAAGTGTGGCAAGCAATGTTCAACAACGACATGTTATATTTGTTTGTTTTATAAGTAGCATCTATCAACAAAATTTGATGAAAGCATTGAGCCGATTGGATCATTTCGGGATGTGCCAAGAAAATGTGAACCACTTTACCATCCTTTTCTTCCCTTCTCAATTTGTAGTCGTGTAACTCCGCTAACCACTCTGATTGTTGCATGACCATTCTACCATCCCATTCCGTCATTTTGATCGTAGCTAGGGCCAACTTAACTGTGGACAAAGAAGACAAGTTGTTTGGGTCTTCCGCCTTTATTTTACTTAAGATCGCACTCGCTTTTTGGATCCACATAGACCTCACCGTCTCCATTTCATTTAGTTTTAGCTTGGAAACCATTATATGTCCAATTAGAGTATCCGGATCATCGTGGTTGTGACAACCATTATCAACTTCAAACATTTTACACTCTTTACCTTCCTTACCCTCGGGCTTATAGAAGACAATCTTAAATGGGAATCCTATCTTCTTTGTATTGCTTCGGTATTTCCTCTCCGTCTTCCTTACGTACTTACTATTCTTTCCCTCGTGACTCTTTCGCTTCCCACCTCGCTCACAAATCATTTCAAATCGAGTTTCATCCACATGATTGTTTTGAACTACCACGCACATCTTCACTTTTGCCTTGTTGATAAGCCATTCCCTTGCCTCCGCCTTACTTGCAAATAACTAAACGCGCATATAACAAAACAAATATCATAAGTATAACCAGGTTTAACATACATAATTTGAAACAAAAATAAAAATAATAGTAATGAGTATACCAAATCGTTTGCATAGTGTAGGGAAGTATCGGGCCTCAAATAGAAATCATCAACAAACGCTACAACGGCCTGCAAAAGGAAGCAACAAGTTTTACTATAATAATCGGAAACCATGTAGTAAGTTTTCCTACCGATTGTTCCATAATCGGTAGTATATTTTGTGCCACAAACAACCGATTTCAATATAAAAATTTAGACAGTCTCCTGAGTACAAAAAAATACATACTCGGAAGCAATATATATAGTAAAAAATCCGAATATCAATAATCGGAAGCTAACATAATTAATAGACTTCCGATTTTCAAAGATGAAGAATTACAATTTTTACAAGTTTGCGAAAATTTTATTTTGGGGCCAATGATATATTCGGTAGTTAGATAAATTTACAATACTGATAATCAGTAGTATATATACTCTACATAACTACCGAATATAGATATTTTGGAAAATCAATTTGGGGTTTTTTGCATATTCGGTAGTAATCTACTTTATTGGAACTACCATATGTACATATTTGGTACTCAGTATGTTATATTCGGTAGATATGTTGATACATTATCTACCGATTCTGGGTAGTTCAAGGCATCCAATGCATGCAGGAATCGAGTTTTCTTGTTTACAAACGCATTCAAAGTGGGTATTTGAGTTTCTTAACACAATACCTTTATGCTTGATGCATCATCAGCTTCGATCTCGGGTGATTCTCCATTTTCTTCCATGAAAGCGTCTTCTAGGGCTTCCTGATGAGATTTTTTTTTATAGTTGTAGAAAAGGTTCGTCTAAGACTTGTGAAAGTTCGATTCTAGATTTAATTCTTAATCCTAAAACAACAAATTAAACTAAAATTGTTTTTAAGAGTGGGAGAGACTGGGGCTAAGATTCCACTATTTCACCAATTTCCAAAGTGATTTTGATAATTGTATTTATGCAATCTACACATTCAACTTGATTCTAATTATTGCAAAAGTAGAATTTTAGAAGAACAATTATAAATCAAAAGTATGGGATATCAAAAACCCTAGGCTAAGCATATACCATCAATAGAAATCACAATTGCTTGATAAAAATTATTAAATCCATTTTTTATTCTAAGCAAACAATCATAAAATTAATTGCACAAATTAATAAAATAAAAGTTATCACTTTTTCATTGGAAAAATAGCTTCCTCCGTCGCCCTAGAGAATAAGTTTAGCTCATCATGGTAGAAACACGCTCAAAAGAATTGTTCATTGCCCAAAAAGGTGTTTTTATTGAAAAATAATATGAGGCGGAGATTTTGCAACTTTTATAGGCGTTACAAAAGCCTCTGTTATAATAGATGTCTTTTTCTGAAGATAAACATTACTAATTTGAATCTGGGTTGTTACAACTTTCTGTCATTGACATTGTTGAAGAACGATGGTTTTCTGCTGTCTGTTCTTCGTGTTCTTCGTCTTCAGAGCAGTAAAAATGGTTTTCCTGCAACTCGTGATTTAACCTCTCTGCAGCTCTCTATCCTCTTCCAAACTCTCGATAACCCTTTTTATACCCAACAACACGTCTAAATCCTTGTAATAACTTCTCCAAATTCTGTAATATTTTCTTGCCAACTTACGGGAATTATTCCCTATTTACCTTCTCCTCGTTGTTTTCTTCAATAAACACACTCTAACACGTTTTATCAAGATCAGAAGATGTTCCAATTCCTTCCAGACACCAGAAATTTCCCAACTATAGCTCAAACTTCCCTGAAATAAACCCGAGTATATATTTCTTCCCTGTTTTATCAAAATCCAACTAATAGCCAAATCTAGTCGATTCAAACAACCATACCAGCCTTGTTTAATCATAAGAAGTCAAGCCCATGAAAATCAGCTTTTGAATCTCTCCAAAACTCACCTGAAATCAAACCCTAATATATTCGATTCGCTGCTTAACAACTTTCCCGCAAAAACTTGACATTTAAATAGGGAAGATGGTCACCCCTTATCATTTCCGGTGTGTGAATATCAGGTAGGTGCCCCTTAGTAATTAGAGTGCCCCTTATCCGTTTTGGGGGGTCCCTTTAGCATTTGTCCTCCGAGTGCCAACAACATTTTGTGGGGCATCTCCAGCATATTTCCGGGGTGCCTGTAGTACATCTTCTGGGTGCCTTTAGTAATTTCCTCCGAAGGTTCAAATGCCACTTTTCGAGCAACTTTCTCCACAAACCATGATAAGTACAACAATTGAGCACTAACAATATATAGAATCGAGACAAATCAGACACAAAAATGTGTCTATCAAATACCCCCAAACTTATTATTTGCTCGTCCTCGAGTAAATCTAATCTAGAAAATAAATCCTGACTCACTATCGCAGGCATCGCGGTTGCACTTAGCGTGTGCAACAAGCCTTTGAACCCCTAGGTGGCCTAGTGGCCGAGTTATAGTCTCGGGAGGGTTTACAAGAAGTGTACCCACAAAACCTTTACTCCAGACCCTAGCTATCTACGCAGAACCTTGGAATAGCACTAAAGAACCTCCTTGGTTGGCATACTCTCATTGACTATATGAGGAAGTACCCTGATGCGAAATTCCAATTGATGTACACGAGTTTGCACTCACATACTAAAATTCATATATAAGTGATAGAGCTCTACTCAGATAGTCGCACTATGGACATCAATATCCGGAATCAAAAAATCACATGGATAGATTAAGAAGATGGATATAGAGAAAAACGTAGATGGTTTTGATGTTGACTAAGGTGAACGGTGTTTCCCATATCTGTCTGAAGGCCGTTGCCAAGATGAACCAATCCTAATGGATTAGGATACTTGTCTGAATAATATCAACACAACTGGCATATACAAGGGAACCAGTGGTCGATTTTATTTAATTTAGTCCGGTTGGTCTGGTCTAATTTTTTTTTTCTCATTTTTTTCTTTCCATAAAGTTACTCAATCACTCTACTTCATCCCAGCGGTGGTAACAACTCGATACGTGTGCCCCACCAAATCATTTAGAGAAACATATTTAAAAAGAAAATAAAATAAAAACAGAAGGTGAAAAGGACTCAACGAGATATGGTGAAACTACCATGTTATTTCTAACACCTGAGCTTTGTGTTTTTATGAATAGACTCTATTTAGATGTTTCCATCTACTCAGATTGGTTCCTCAACTCCTACAACCAAGATGTTTCCATCCACTTAGATTGGTTAGTGCCATCCTTAATAGACATAAATTTCTAGGCTCTGGAGTTTATTTATTTCAACTGAAAACTAACAAAAAGTTTCTTCCCCACCCTCAAACTTAAATCTAACATTGTCCTCAATGTTTCTAATTGAAAGAACAGTATCAAAAGTATAAGTAACAAGAGGATTCAGTAAAGAGAGAAGTCAGAAAGATAGTACCTGGGTGAAGCGTAATAATCCTTCCACGGAGAATAAGGAGGAAAATAAAAATAAAAACCTAAAAATAAATAGCAAAGATAATATACAACATACAAATACCAAATACCTCGATGGTCAATCAAGGTAAACAGGGTCCTCCAGAGGGACCTCCTCAATATCACCTGTAGGAAAAGGTTCTAAAAAGGGATTCAATCTCTGGCCGTTAACCTTAGAAGAATTACTACCATCTAGTGTCTCAATTTCAACAGCGCCATGAGGAAAAACAGTGCGGACCACAAAAGGACCGGTCAACCGAGAGCGCAACTTCCCGGGGAATAGATGCAAACGAGTATCATATAGAAAAACTTTTTGACCTGGAGAAAATGACTTTCTTAAAATATACTTATCATGCACAATTTTCATTTTGTTCTTATAATCCTTAGCACTATCGTATGCATCTCTACGAATCTCGTCCAACTCATCGAGATGGAGTTTTCTGTGAGCTCCTGCTTTGTCAAGTGAAAAATTTAGCTGCTTAACAGCCCAATATGCTCTATGTTCTAACTCAATAGGTAAGTGACATGCCTTGCCATTCCAATGGGGGTTTTAAATGCGGTGCGGTAAGCCCATAAGGCATCAGTAAGCCTCGACGACCAGTCTTTCCGATTAGGATTGACTGTTTTCTCTAGAATACGCTTAATTTCCCTATTGGAAACCTCTACTTGGCCACTAGTCTGTGGGTGATATGGAGTAGCTACTTTGTGGGTAATACCATATTGTTTCATTAAAAGTGAAAATGTCCTATTACGAAAGTGTATTCCTCCATCACTAATTATAGCTCGCGGTGTACCAAAACGTGTAAGTATATTATCTTTCAAAACTGGAGTACGACCTTGTTGTCATTTATTTTACACAGAACCGCCTCAACCCACTTAGACACATAGTCTAGTGCGACAAGTATTTAAAGATAACCCAAATAATTGGGAAATGGACTCATAAAATCAATGCCCCACACATCAAAGACCTCAATCACTAAAATAGGGTTCAAAGGCATCATATTTCTACGGGAAATGGTCCCTAACTTCTGGCAACACTCACAAGAAACACAATGACCATGGGAGTCTTTAAACAACGAAGGCCAGTAAAATCCACACTACAATATCTTAACAGCAGTCTTCTAAGTACTAAAATGACCCCCACATGCATGTTCATGACAAAAGGAGATAATACTAGACTTGTCACTCTCAGGCATACATCTCCTAATAATATGGTATGGACAATACTTAAACAGATAAGGATCATCCCAAAAGAAATGCTTAACCTCCGCCAAAAACCTAGAAAGATCTTGTTTACCCCAGTGTTGAGGCATTCGACCAGTAACAAGATAATTCACTATATTAGCATACCAAGATGATTGGGAAACAAAGAAGAGTTGTTCATCAGGAAAGTTATCCCTTATAGGAAGGGAATCATCATGGGAATTAACAACTAGCCTAAACAAGTGGTCTGCTACTACATTTTTTGCACCCTTTTTGTCTCTAATGTCTGGAGAAAATTCTTGTAAAAAAAGGATCCATCTAATCAATCTAGGTTTGGTATCCTTCTTAGACAAAAGGTATTTTAAAGCAGCATGATCAGTATAAATTACGACCTTAGAACCTAATAGGTAGGATCTACACTTATCCAAGGCAAACACAATGGCTAATAGTTCTTTCTCGGTTGTTGTATAGTTTAGTTGGGCATCATTCAGAGTTTTGCTAGCATAGTAAATCACATGAAGTAATTTGTTTTCTCACTGACCTAACACAACACCTATAGCATAATCTAAAGCATCACACATGATTTCAAAGGGTAGGTTCCAGTTAGGTGCCTGGACTATGGGGGCGGTAGTGAGTAAAGTCTTAAGCTTCTCAAAAGCCTTTACACAAGCATCATCAAAGACAAACTTAACATCTTTTGCAAGCAAATTGCAAAGAGGTCTAGAAATCAAGCTAAAATCCTTAATGAATCGGCGATAAAACATGCATGCCCTAGGAATTACCTAATATCTTTTACGGTTTTTGGGACCTGTAAAGTATTAATAAGTTCAACTTTGGCTTTGTCTACCTCTATACCCTTTGAAGATACGATATGCCCTAAGACAATTCTTGATTTAACCATGAAATGGAATTTTTCCCAATTAAGTACTAAATTCTTTTCTTTACACCTAGTCAACACTAGTGTCAAATGATGCAAGCACTCATCAAAAGATGAACCAAACACTAAAAAGTCATCCATAAAGACCTCTAAAAACCGTTCTACCATATCAGAAAATATGCTCATCATACAACGCTGAAAAGTCGCAGGGGAATTACATAACCCGAAAGTCATGCGTCTATATGCAAAGGTACCAAAAGGGACAGGTAAAAGTGGTTTTCTATCGGTCTTCTAGGGAAATAACGATCTGGTTATAACCGGAGTAGCCGTCTACAAAGCAATATTGACTATTCCAGCTAATCGCTCTAGCATTTTGTCGATAAAAGGAAGGGGAAAGTGATCCTTACTTGTGACCTTGTTCAATTTCCTTTAGTCAATACAGACATGCCATCCCGTGGTCACTCGGGTTGGGATTAACTCATTATTATCATTCTGGACTACGGTGATACCTGATTTCTTGGGAACAACCTGAACGGGGCTGACCCACTTACTGTCCGAAATTGGGTAAATAATACCTACATCTAACAATTTAAGAACCTCGGTTCGAACTACTTCTTTTATATTAGGGTTAAGTCGACGTTGCATCTCCCTAGAAGGTTTGGAGTCTTCCTATAAATAAATTTGATGCATAAACACAGTAGGACTTATACCCTTAATGTCTGTTATAGTCCACCCTAAAGCTTCCTTATTATCTTGAAGTACAGTCACAAGCCTACTTTCCTGATCACTATCCAAGTCGGAAGTTACAATCACAGGTAAAGTCTCAGATAGTCCTAAAAACACATACTTCAGGGTACCTTGTAGTGGTTTGAGGTCCAACTTAAGAGGCTCTTCTAAAGAAGGGACTAGGGTAGACTTAGAAACTGGGAGTGGTTCGAACTTAGGTTTCCATCCATTACTAGTGTCTATCAAAGGGGCGGAATCTAACAAAGCATTCACCTCATTAATCATACTATCATCATCAAAATCAATCCCAAAGTGGTCCAGACATTTATCTAATGGATCTTCTAACAAAGTATTTGGTAATGACTCATCGACTAATGTTCCTATCATGTTTACCTCTTCTATGCTTGAGTCATCTAGTTCAGCTCAATAGTCATGTTACCAAAAGACAAATTCATAATACCGTTTCGACAATTAATGATCGCATTTTATGTAGGTATATGGTTTTGTGGGTCAGGGACAGGTTGAGTATCTAGGATAACAAAATCCACTGGATATATAATCTTGTCGACCTCAATAAGAACATCTTCAATAACACCTCGAGGAATTTTGCCTATCAGCTAACTGCAGTGTCATCTGAGTAGGTTTCATTTCACCAAGCCCTAGTTGTAAGTATACATGATACGGTAGTAAGTTCACACTAGCTCCTAATTCAAGTACATATTTTTCTACCCGAAAGTTACCTATTGTGCAAGCAATGGTAGGGGAACCTGGGTCTTTGTAGTTAGGAGTTGTTGTGTTCTGGATGATCGAACTTACATGAGTAACTAAAAAGGCTTTCTTAGGGACATTTAGCTTTCTATTTCTTGTACACATATCCTTAAGGAACTTAGTGTAAGAAGGAAGTTTCCTAATTGCATCTAATAAAGGAAGGTTTATGGTGACTTGCTTAAAAACCTCCAATATGTCATTAAAGTTCGATTCCTTCTTTGTTGGTACTAATAGTTGGGGAAATGGGGATCGAGGCACATAATCAGACCTCTCAGGAACCGAATTACCATCATTAGAAACTTTATCAGTCTTCTCAGTTACTGGTGGTCCTGAGGGGTTAGATCCTGAGGGGTGAACTACACTAGGTTCACTATCGGGCATGGTTAACTTATTATCTACAACTCTACCACTCCTAAGGGTTCTAATAGAATTAAATTGATTCGATGGTTTTGCACCTACTTCATGAACTCCTCCTCTAGGGTTGGGTTGTGTTTGACTAGGAAACCTACCTTTTTCTCTTAAAGACTCATTTATCAGACCAACCTGGGTTTTTAACTCGGAAATAGCCTGACTATTTTCATGTCCTATCCTGTTAATAGCTTGTAGACTCTGTTCTACTGATAGCTGAAATTTTGAAGTTTGGTGAGTTAACAAGGCGAAAGACTCTTCTAAGTTTTGGATTTTCTTATATGACTGATTCTGAAATTGATCTTGTCCCGAAGGATTCTTAGTATAGCCAAAACCTGGGGGAGCGTTAGAATTACTGAATTGACCTTGATTTTGGCCCTTAGACCACCAAAGGTTCGGATGATTTCTCCAACCAGGATTGTAGGTTTCTGAATATGGATCAATCTTTTGACGGTTATCGAATCTAGTGTTATTATAGAGAGTATTGGATTGCTCTTCAATAGTATGTCCTTCCTAAAAAGGCTCCACTCGACCACTAGTGTGATCCAATTCTAAAGCTTCTAGTTTTTTGGCTATTGCTGCAATTTTAGCATCTGATTCAAAATTTCCTTCTACCATATTAATGTTTCCTCTAGTTAGAAGAATTGTTTTCTGGGGTTCCCTACTATTTTCCCATTGCTGGGTTTTCTCGGTGATTTCATTCAAAAATTCCATCGCCGCATCAATAGTTTGATTTTCAAACCCACCGGTGCATAGAGACTCAACCATGGTTGTTGTTGAATAATCTAAACCCTCATAAAGGATCTGAACTAGCCTAACCTATTCTATACGATTGGGCTAATAAGTCATTGAACCTTTCCAAATACCTATACAACGATTCTCCCTCTTGCTGGGCAAATGTGCATATTTGCATCCTAATAGACGATGTTTTGTGCCTAGGGAAAAACTTATTTAAAAAGGAAGATGTAAGTTGTTCATAGGTTTCAATTGACTAGGAAGCCAAACTATATATCCACGATTTGGCTTTATCTCTCAGGGAAAAGGGGAATAACCTAAGTTTTAAAGCATCATCATCTAAGCTTCTAATACTTAGGGTACTACAAATTTCCTCAAAATCCCTAACATGGAAATAGGGGTTTTCATTTTATTTCCCTAAAAAGATTGGGAGCATCTGTAAGGTCCCAGGTTTCAGTTCATAGGTTGCCTCCGTTTCAGCTAACTTGATACACGATGGACGAGTGGTCCTAGTAGGATCTATCAAAGTTTTCAAAGTTGCCATTTCTTGCACTATCGTATTACTAGGTTTCTCACCAAGAGACTGACGTTCAAAACTAGGCTTTCCAAAATCAGAGGTATCTAGATTAAGGTAATCAAGATCCTTGTTTACTAAAATGGAACCACTAGATTTTTCTCTTAAAAACCGACTTAGAGCGTCTCTTTTACGTTCAAGCATACACAAGAATTAAGAAAAAAATCTGTGCACATGCAAATGTTGGGCTCACTAAATTAGGTAAGCTTGGGTTACCTACAGCAAAATATACCTACAGTTAAAGACTGGTCACACAGGTACAAGGTTGAGGCTTGTGGTGTTTCGGATGATAATGCCCAGAGGGTTCACCTTACTAAAACAGCTAATTAAACTAAAATTGTTTTCAAGAGTGGGAGAGACTGGGGCTAAGATTCCACTATTTCACCAATTTCCAAAGTGATTTTGATAATTATATTTATGCAATCTACACATTCAACTTGATTCCAATTATTGCAAAAGTAGAATTTTAGAAGAACAATTGTAAATCGAAAGTACGGGATATAAAAAATCCTAGGCTAAGCATATACCATAAATAGAAATCACAATTGCTTGATACAAATCATTAAATCCATTTTTTATTCTAAGCAAACAATCATAAAATTAATTGCACAAATTAATAAAATAAAAGTTACCACTTTTTCATTGGCGAAATAGCTTCCTCCGTCGCCCCAGAGAATAAGTTTAGGTGATCATGGTAAAAACACGCTCAAAAGAATTGTTCATTGCTCAAAAAGGTGTTTTTATTGAAAAATAATGAGGCAGAGATTTTGCAACTTTTATAGGCGTTACAAAAGCCTCTGTTACAATAGATGTCTTTTTCTGAAGATAAAGGTTGCTAATTTGAATCTGGGTTGTTACAACTTTCTGTCGTTGACACTGTTGAAGAACGACGGTGTTCTACTGTCTGTTCTTCGTGTTCTTCGTCTTCACAGCAGCAGAAATGGTTTTCCTGCAACTCGCGATTTAACCTCTCTGCAGCTCTCTATCCTCTTCCAAACTCTTGATAACCCTTTTTATACCCAACAGCACGTCTAAATCCTTGTAATAACTTCTCCAAATTCTTTAATATTTTCTTGCCAAATTACGGGAATTATTCCCTGTTTACCTTCTCCTTGTTGTTTTCTTCAATAAACACACTCCAACACGTTCAAATCAAGATCATAAGATGTTCCAATTCCTTCCATACACAAGAAATTTCCCAACTATAGCTCAAACTTCCCTGAAATAAACCAGAGCATATATTTCTTCCCTGTTTTATCAAAATCCGACTATCTAGCCAAATCTAGTTGATTCAAACAACCACACCGGCCTTGTTTAACCATAAGAAGTCAATCCAATGAAAACCAGCTCTTGAATCTCTCCAAAACTCGCCCGAAATCAAACCCTAAATCTGGTTCGCTGCTTATCAACTTTCCCGCCAAAACTTGAAATTCAAATAGGGAAGATGGTCACCCCTTATCCAATTCCGGTATGTGAATATCAGGTAGGTGCCCCTTAGTAATTGGAGTGCCCTTATCCGTTTTTGGGGTCCCTTTAGCATTTGTCCTCCAAGTGCCAACAACATTTTTGTGGGGCATCTCCAGCATATTTCCGGGGTGACTGTAGTACATCTTCTGGGTGCCTTTAGTAATTTCCTCCGAAGGTTCAAATGTCACTTTTCGAGCAACTTTCTCCACAAAAGCTTATTTCTCCGAAAACACCTACAAAGACATAAAAACCATGATAAGTACAACAATTGAGCACTAACAATATATAGAATCGAGACAAATCAGACACAAAAATGTGTCTATCACTTCCTCTCCACAAAAATTTGGATCATTCAACATATAACTCAAATTCTTCTTCTCTAAACGGTAATGAACCTTCAACATTATGTTCTTCGCCATGATTCTCACCTTCTTCTTCATATCCATCCATTTTCGTTGTTTATTTAAAAAAAATGGTTTTTCCTTTTTTTTCCTCCTTCTCTATAACTCAAAAATGAAATAAAAAAATAAAAAAAAATGACACAAATTTCCTTCAAATACATCACCCACTACAATCGGACCAACTATTCATATTTTATCTACCGATTGTAACCGGAGGATACAAATCTTGTTTATCTACCGATTATCTAGGGGAAATTTTGTCATTACAAATTACGCGAGATAAGGGCTGGCTTCAATTTACATTTGGGTGACCCTTTTTTGTTTTATTGTTGGCCCCTAATTCCTTTTGAGTGGCCCCTAAAAATGTCAGGATAAAAATTAGAGGAAAAGGAGAAAACTAGAACAAAAACTATACTAACGAAAATAGAAAACTATAAAATAAATCAGCTTATAGTGGCGACGAAATGTAATCTTTTTGGCTGGTCTTTGAACACTAAAAATTTTGAGTACTACTCTTCAAGCACCCTTATTTGTAATTGAGATGCTGTTACTAGTAATAGTTGACTACTGAAAAAAAAAATCCTGATTTTCATGGTTTTGATGATTTTCACTTGCCTTTCAGGAAAAAAAAAAGAATTAGAAAAAATCACTAAGACTGTTACTCTTTCCAGCGAAAATGTCATTTACTTTTTCTTATCCTCATTAAACTTGATGAGATAAACTATACAATTCGGAGCTTGGTTATGAGCCCACCGTCAGTTTACATAATAGGCATCGGATGGAGAAGAAGAGTTCAAGCAGATAGAACCACTACCCCAAGTGATAGCCAAACGAATCCTGAGCCACCGCACCTCTTCCATTGACAAATGCCGCATCAACATTAATCTTCACGGATAATGGTGGAGGTTTTTCCCACTGAACTTCTGAGACATTGTGGGCAAGCAATAACCAAGCGAAAATGTCATTTACGATTTACTTGGAATTAAATATACGGAAGTGCAACTTGCTGGTTGATGATAAGTGAAAGTACTAATTAAAAAGACGAACGTAAACCAATGACCTCAACAGTGCCCAAAGGAGGAGTCACGACTCTCCAGGTCCCATAGGGGGCGATGTGAGTGTCTCTAAAGCCGTTGGTCATAAAACGCTTCACAAATAAGGACTTATTTGAACCAGTGCGATCCTTAGAGCTAGCACTATAGCTAGCACTATGGTACCCTCAATTCCTTCCCTATCCCTCAAATGTAGGGAAGGGATAGCACAAGGAAGGCAACCTCACTATGGTGCCCTCTTATCCCTTCCCTACACGAAATGGCTACTCAGTAGCCGTATGTATAGTGCCAAACAGCTACTCAGTAGCTGTATCAGTCAACTCGTTGATTTGACCAATACGGCTATTGAGTATCCGTTTTATAGGTTTAAGTCTTCAGAAGCGAGCTCGGCCTTCCCACTTCTTCTTCTTCTCTAGTTTTTCATCCTCTCAAAACCCTTTCAAACCCCTCTTTACCCCCTTTCGATTTTCATATTGATTCATTGCGATTCGATGGCTTAAATTAAAAGGGTTTGATCGTTACTCGGAGGTGAAACAAATCCATTCTTCAATCTCGAATTTCATCCAAAAAATCATCTAAGGTGAGTGATTCTAATGTTAGGGTTCAGATTAATTTGATTTTGATTTTGATGAAATTGTTGATATTAGGTTGGTTAGGTATGTAGTATGCAATTCAATAATGTAATTAAAACATATATTTAGTGAAAAATCCATGATTAATTGTTGTGTGTCTTGATTTATGTTGAATGAAATGTTTGTAAACTACCATATCGATGTATAACATTGATTGACCTGTATTTATGTATGGTATACACAAATTGATACTGTGTTTGTTGTTTGCAAAGGTGCATAATGAGTCTAATGCGTGCTTATGTGAGAGTTAAATATGGAATTTATTTGGATAGCTCTAGTGATGAAGAAGAGAAAGCTTTGCTAATGTTTACACAACTATGTTTGGATGAACTATTGCGTATTATTAGACAACCGGTACCTAGGGAGGTACAGACACGTAGTGTAATAACGCGTGATCGAGTGTGGCATGATGCCAAAATGATGAATGATATTTTACGCCTGGAACTGGTTATACCTCAAGACAATTTAAACAACGTCTAGGCATGAGGGAAGACTTATTCGAGAAATTGTTAGGAAAATTGATTGAAGTTGGTCCAGAATGGCAACAACGTCCAGATGCAACCGGTACTATGGGGCATTCTCCGCATATGAAATTAGTTGCGGTGATGAAATGTTTATGCAAAAGTACGGCAGCTGATAGTGTTGATGATTACACTCGTATGGGTGCAACTACAATATACTACTATCTAAAAAGATTTTGCCACACCATTTGCATGACTTTTGGAGAAAGATATTTGCGTGAACCCACTCCTGAAGATTTTCAGAGGTTTCTAGCTGAGAATGCAGAACGAGGTTTTCCTGGAATGCTTGGTAGTGTTGATTGTATGCAATGGCCATGGAAGAATTGTTTGGTAGCTTGGCAAGGAACTTACCGGGGTAAAGATAAACATAGTAGTTTGGTATTAGAGGCTGTGGCATCATACGATTTGTGGTTTTGGCATGATTTTTTTGGAATGCCTGGATCAAACAACGATTTGAATGTGTTGGCACACTTACCCCTTTTTGATAACATGCTAAAGGGTGTAGCATCTCCATGCAATTATGTCATCAATGGTCACCACTACAATATGGGTTATTTCTTAGCCGATGGTATCTATCCAAAGTTGACTACAATTGTACAAGCTATCTCTCAGACATTGGACATTCCCGACTATGTGAGATTCAACAAGTATCAAATGGCTAAAAGAAAGGATGTCGAGCATGCTTTTGGAGTGCCTCAGGGTAAATTCATAATTGTCGGATCTCCATGTAAGTATTGGCAACAATCTGACATGAACCTAATTATGAAATGTTGTCTAATTTTACACAACATGATTATCGAGCATGAACCTACCAATAATGGTCGTGTATTTATGTCATCTCTGAAAAACCTAGAAAATGCACCTACAACTAAGAAATGATCTTGTAAAGCACATTGCTGCGCGTCCTGGTAGAGGAGGCCAGGCAGCGGAATTGTCTAGTTTGGAGGGTTCAGATATGGAATACGTGGTACTTCCATCATCAGAAGGAGATTATGATGATACAGACTTACAAGAAGAAGTAGTTCCTGGTCAAAACTAGGATGGAGCATTTGATTATTATGGAGATTACAATGATCAAATCCCAGATGAATTTGAACATGCAGTTGAACATGTATATGGAGGCGAATATGGACATGATGGAGATGACGATGAGTATTCTGGCGATGAGGAGGATTATGACGATGATGAGGACGATGACGATGAGGAGGACGATGATGACGGTGACATTGATGTTGCGTACGATGATGCGGGTATGTATGATGATGATGATGATGTTGAGGCATAGGATGTATTTCACTGTTGTGTTTTAAGATTTCGAATGTTACATGCATATGTAATACCAGACTTAAATTATTTTTGGGCTTCATTTATGTATGCAAATGAATAAGTTTATATTTGATGGCATATGGTTTAAATCATTTAAATCTCCTTGTATAGTATATGGATATGTATGCATATCCGTGAAATCTCTTTGTACAGTATATGGATTAGTATACTTATCCGTGAAATCTCTTTGTACAGTGTATGGATATGTATACCGACCATGTATAAATGATTCACATATTGTTTACCAATGAACACATTAGTTCGACCAACTCTCTTCTCCATCTTCAAAAATAAACACTTATTTTTGTCCAAGTTATTATTTACAACACTTTTCTTTGTTAATTATGGTGGGTTATATTCCGGCGGAAGATGAATTGATAGTTAGTTTATGGGTTGATGTTCATCTAGAGAATGAAGAAGAAGATGAACAACTACATAACACTAACCTTTTGGAGCAGTTGCTGCAAAGGTTGATTATACATAACGGGAATCCGAATGAACGAAAGGTTAAGTATCTGAAAACAAGGTTAAACGTTATCACTTCAGACGTGAAAGTATATGTATCGACACAGAGATCCTTATATCTATGAAGGGCACCAGTACCTTCGTAAATCGTAAGAAACTTACCAGTTACCTATCCAACAATTTTTTGTGTATGTGTACTGAATTGTTGAATAATTTAATTGTAAATTGATATTGTTTTCTTTTGTTGTAGGAGCAATTTGCTTTGGAGAGTTACGAAAAAAAGAAGGGGAAACCTTTTAGATTTTTTAAATTCTATGTGATTTTGAAAAAAAACTTCTCAGAGTATAACCCTTCCCCCTTTGAAGATTCATCCTCTGAATCATCAGATGAAGAGTAAAGAATTTAAATAATGATAGGTTTTGTGGGTATATCTCTCTGTAAACCCTCACGAGACATAACTCGTCCAATAGGGTCGCCTATTGGTTTAAATGCTGGTTGCATGTGCTGAATGTAATCGTTAATCATATGAATATGAAAATAACTATTATTATTTATTGTAGAAGCACATTACATCATGTTCATCACATTTAAACTCTTACAACAACACATACTAATTATTAAAAAAAGCACATTACATCAATTAATATTTAAACTCTTGATTAAACTAAAATATAACAACATTTATCCAGCCCATGCCACCGTTTCACAGACAAGGAATTTCCAGTAACGTTTTCCATATGTTTTCTTTGCACTTGACCGGTGCATTTCCATAAAGAAATTATAACCCTCAGTTTCACAGGGAATCTCCTTGCTGCATTCAAACTCCACCTTTCCTTTTAGTTTGAAGTTCTTGCAGAGTTCGTCAATTTTTTCTTATTTTATTGCATCTTTCATTGCATCCTCCAAACATTGTGCTTCTCCCGGACATTTAGCATACTCACATTCTAAATACCTTATCTTCTCCGGTATCAACTCTTTTACCTTCCTAGTGCCGGTGCAACCACGTTGGGGACATTTTGTATATAGCCATGGGCATTGAAGCAGACTATGATTATCCATGAAACAACATAGACAAACCTCTTTTGCTTCCACACATACTTTTTGTTTTCCATTTCTACTCAAACTGTTAGAATACATGATTGAGGTTTATATTTGAGAATGAATTGAGATTGTTGTTGGTTAGAAAAAATGCTCTATATTTATAGAAAGAAATATATAGCTGTTGGAAGCGATTTCTAACAAAAAGAGCCGTTGGACACGAGTTCTAAGAAATTGAGCCGTTGGACACGAGTTCTAAGAAATAGATTCGTTGGGCACGAGTTCTAATAAATATGGCCGTTGGGAACGATTCCTATATAAGGAAGATAACCCATTCTTTTTTGCAACATCAATCTACCCATTCTTCTTTGCAGTATCAATCTTTGAGGTGAAAATCAAAGATAAACATCTATTCAATGGCAAATCAATCAGCAACTACCAACTCAGTCGAAGATATTCTTAGAAGATGCAAGTGCACCACTCAATCAATTGCTGCAATGGAAAAAGAGATATGCAAAATAGGAGATCAAGCTACTACGAACGCAACAACGTCTTCATCACCTACCAAATCAAATAATGTGATGGATGAAGTGTTAAGCAAACGAAAATCCACAAAAGAAACCAAAGATTCATCATCGGCTACGACAGAATACGAAGAAAAACTCAAGGCATAGAAACGAGGTCAAGAACAATTCCAACTGAGGGTAAGGTTAAAGGATGTTGAAGAAGAGACAGAATGGATTAGAAACTTTTACCTTCTCAAGGATGATTATCATAAAGATCCTAAAGATCAAACTATATTTTGGATTCAAGTTGGTTGGGGTCCTTACGTTAAACCGAAGGGAAAGAAACCACGCTTTAATTATGAACCATCCCACATTTGTTCAAGGGTTAATCATGTTAGGAAATTATGCATCAAGTACAATGAGTTTCTTGATAGGTACAGAAGGGACAGATCCGCTGCACAAGATGCATATAAAGCCTGGAGAGGAGAATAGTTTTATCATATCGAAGTGGCATTGATCGTTGAATCTCACACCAAGAAAATAATAACATGTAATGTATCGAAACGGCATTGATCGTTGATCGTTGAATCGCTTTTAATCGAATGATTTGTTGTAATTTATTTTTTTGTTATTAATGAACATTAGTTTAATGAAGTGATAATGAAGTTATTAATTTGAATATAAAAATCGTTTCGTTACAACACATTCAAACCTTTTATTAATTCAAACAACAATTTAAATTAATTTAGACAACACTTTTAAAATTATGTTAACAACAATACTAACTAGAAATTTAGGACAACACTTTTAATTTAAACCTAGACTAGAAATTAAAAAACTAAACTCAATAATAGATAAAACAACTAGAGATGGATTACATCATCATCTTATGAATCTTCAATGGTGATTATATTCATCCCCTTCAAGATCTCCTTTTACTTGCGTCGATAATATTTTTTTTCGTTAGGAGCTAACCGACTAAGGTCCATAGACATTATTGCATTGTCTTGATCTAAATGCATTTGTTGTTGATGCATTTGATAAGTCTGTTGTTGAAGCTTTTGCAAATTGAGTTGTTCTTCCATTTGATAACTCGGTTGTTGAGTATACTCCCAAATTGTTTGGTATTGGGATTCTTGTTCCACTCTCATTTTTTTCCTTCCTTGATTGTGTTTCCTTAAGATACTCCAAAATACTAGCACTTTGTTGATAGATCATATCTTCTTCCATCTTAACCGAAGATGTTCCCTCATCACCTTTTCTAAATATACCTTTCTCACGATACTTCTTCTGTCTGGCTAGCATTTTGGCTTTTTTTTGTTCCTATAGGACGTGCATTATACTTGTAATTCCAACGAGTCTCTCCATTAGGAAGAACTTCAGTACCATCTTCGAGTGATACAAAGTTACGATGATTATTAAACAACTCACTGTTTTGGCTCACAGTGAGTTCATAATTATATCCAGGGACCTTTTCTCTAAACATTTCATAACATGCATCATACTTGAATGGTTGTCCTGTTTGTTCCTGAAATTGCTCCCGACCATCTTTCGTCTGAAAAATTATGTAAGAAAAATTATGTTTATTACTATTATCACCACTATATGGAAAAACTTAACAAATCAATAGAATTTACCAAATCTTCATGGTTCGCACCGCTTTTGGTTTGCCGATATATAGCGTTAAGAATGGACACGAATTCTTTGACATATTTTTTTATATTTTTCATCTTAGTTTTTAAGGCTCCCCAATCTCTTCCATTTGGATTGCCGTTGCGTTCGACAAAAATTTGGTGAATACGTATCCAAAACATAGCGGTTTTTTGTCCCGAACCCACAATTTCGTCCATACTCACATAAATAAAGGTAGCAGTAAGATCAATCTCTTCCCGTTGAACAAAATTATTAACCATTTTGAATGAAACTAAGATATAAAAACTTGAGTAGTAGAAGATAAATATAAAAATCAAAGAGGTATAGTAAGAAGAAGAGAAATAAGAAATCAATTGATGTAAGAAGAAGAAAAATAAGAAATCAATTGATTTGGTGTGATTTGAGTAGAGAATTAGAGTGGTATTTATAGAGGATTTTGAAAAAATGACCGTTGGGATCCGACGGTGGAGAAGATAGAACCGTTATTAATGATGGATGGTTAGGATCGGGTGTGAGAGAGGTGTAAACGAAAAAAGGTCAAACAAATATTTTTACCGAAACGGCTACTCAGTAGCCGTGTAAAAAGCTACGCTACTGAGTAGCCGTATAAACGGTAATACGGCTACTCAGTATCAATAAAGCGTAATTTCATACGGCTACTGAGTAGCCGTGTGATTTCCCTTCCCTACAAGGCGGATCAGATATGATCCTCCTAGTAGGGAAAGGGAGGGACATGTAGGGATATGGAAGACCATAGTACTTGGTTTTTTGAGTTTTTGAGGGATAGGGAAGGGATGGAGGGCACCATAGTGCTAGCTCTTAGCATTTTCAGTTACTCTTGAACCACTGCGATGCTTCAAAACTCTGACACTTTCACTTCCATCCCTATATATAGTATTACAATTTTGCTATCGTTTCACTATGTTTTTTATTTGGATTCTTTGTTTATACGCAGCAATCTTTAAATGCAGAACCGTGAAGAAGAGATTACGATGGATATGTTTAAATCGATTGAATCATTAAGAAGTACTCTTGGATGGTTTGAAAAATTCTATCAAGATGCACTAAATCTAGATGTGAGTATCATTGTTATTCTAATTTGGAAATTTTGATTTGTTCATTCCTTTTTCATAACCCTGAATTTGTTGTTTCTGGTGATCAGTTTAATGAGAACCAAAGATTTTTTGTGAAAGGGATTTTAGATGAAATTTATAAAGAGCTGCTTAAATCCATCTAGAGGTACGTACATTCAACATCTCATGAGGGTTTTTAGTAAATGAATGAATTACATGATACATTGGCTAGCATCTTAGTTTCTTATAGCTTCTTCTTCTTTTGGTCTAAAGTGAACAGAAAATTGGAGGCCAATCAAATTTCTCCACTTTGAAGTTTGAAAAACAACAACCAGATGGCATGATGAGGAATCAAGCTGAGACGAAACGATGTTGTAACTGTGGTAAAATTAAAAGGTTAGAAAAGACAGCAACAGAGGTGATTACGAAACTAAATGTTATACGAAGATTTAAAGCTGGCAATGCAGGGGATGAACATGTTATTTCCAAGGACAAAGATGAAACATTAAGCCGGAGAATTAGGAGGAAGCATCGGCAGAGAAGACATGAGTATCGGCCAACTCTGAGTTCCATACCAGAGCATAGTGTAGTCTAGATTCAATCAGGATAGCGTTGCAGACAGACGCAATCCAAAGATCAGTGGAGCGCACATCAAGCAAAACAGAAGAAGGCCTACTGCAAATAGACGCAATTACAATTGTTAGAAACATAATGCATACCTAAATTAAGGTGCATCCAAACATGTTTAGTAAAATTGCATTGTAAGAAAAGATGGCTTATAGATTCTTCCTCTGTATTATAAGATTGCAAGTAGTTTGTATTTCTGGAATGTTTCCTGCCACCCTCAATTATTTGGAAGAATCGAGTGGGCAGTATACAAAAATTATTCAGCAAAAGAGATCATTTCATTCAATACCTAATTTTTCAAGCAACAAATATATATAGTACACAATGAATGGCATTAACCCATATCTCCAAAATTTGAATAACAGAAACGAGCATATCTACCACTTCTTATCACGCATTGCAATCGCCGAATAACCAGAAAATACCATGACGTGGTCCAACTCTATAGGAAATAACTCTATCCTTCTTTCAATTCAATTTTAGTATTTGTAGTTACCTAAAATCTGAGAGAGGCTAGAAGTGGGATTCTAGGATTTCTGAAAGTGAGTTTCGGGAGGTTGAGCACAAACAGTCTTCGCCTAAACCACGCACAGTGGCCGTTCAAAGGATGCTTCTGTCACATGGAAGAGATTTAGGGATGGTCTTAGGGAGGGAAGCAGATGAAGAGAGAGATCGGAGAATTCTAAGGTTTGAAGAAGAATTACTCTGAGAGGTTATGAGAAAGATCGTGATCGCTTGGAGAAATAGAGGACCTATTTATAGCTGAATTCTCTAATCACAGGTCGGTGAAAATAAGGATTGCTTTCCATGTCGTGCGGAGCAATTCTCCCGTCTCTTCAGGAATAGAGATAAACTAGGTTGAGTTTATCTTATTATTCCACCGCCTTTACTCTCTTCTGCGGTGAGAAATAAGCCGATTATCTCTCACACGTGCAGTAGACCGCCAGACCAAAACCCTAATTGTTATCCCCCATTTGTGTGAAGCTGAGTCATCCTTTGTGATGACGTGTTGAGAGAGAGAAATATTCTATTTAGCCGAGTTGGCCGAGATAGAGAGATGTTCTCTGATTTGTAAGAATTACTAGGATGAGTCACGTGAAAAGGCATGGGATGCCTCAGAATTCGTGTGGAGAGGAGACTTTATTCCTACGTGAGGCTCGTGCCTACCATGGGGAATATTCATCCATATCTGAGATTTTCCTGAGAGATTTGAATCTCTCTGAGATTTTCCTGAGAGATTTGAATCTCTCCGATATTTTGCGGAGAGATGTGAATCTCTCTGAGATTTTATTGACGGAATCTCACTGTAGTCAGCTGGGACTAATTTTGAAGAGAGAAAAGGGGCTTTGTATGCCCGATTAATGTCTCAGCGAGACTTTAACTCACTTGTCTTTGACCAGCGTATCTTATAGAGATGTGCTAGGAATCAACTGTGTGTCCATATGATGGGCCAACAAGACCAGTGTATCTCGAAGGGATGTTCTAGGAGTCTGTCGAAAGGGCCCGGAGGCAGAATAACCAGCATATCTCACGGGGATGTCCTAGGAGTTATTCAGAAGCCTCAGTAAGTCGAGTCAGGGCCTAGAGTAGACATGACCATTGTATCTCACGATGATGTACTAGAAATCAGTCCTCGATCTCGAATAAAGTGAGTCGTGCTTACAGGAGATATGCATATCTCGTCTCTGGATCAAAAGTCCGTCGGGGACGTATTTACGCATATACAGAGCCTACATGACCAGCAGCATCTCGTCGAGGATGTATACTAGGAATCACGGCATCACAATCAGCTGCGTCTCGAGAAGACATGCAGGAATTGTGGTTGTTCTGGTTCATAAGTCTACTGAGGACGTTTTACGCTCTACAGAACCTACGTGACCAGCATTATCTCGTCGAGGATGTGCACATGGAGTCACGGCATCACGACCAGCAGTGTCTCGCGGGGACGTATTCTAGAAATTGTGGCTAAGAATGCCTTGAGGTCCAAGGGGTTAATCTCTCTTGAGAGTGGAATTTTGTCTATGGTCTTGAAATGACACTTTTACCCCTTATCCAAATTTCACCATCTACAGTATTGTACATACAGTCTAAGACCTCCCAAGAGCAAGATGTTTGTGTCACTATTGTGTTTGTCCACCAAGAACAACTAAATAAGAGTGGATTTAAAAAAGTTTGACGAAAGACTAGAGTCACCAAAATTTAGAGCATGAGAAACCATGGGCATCAATTGTTATTAAACATTCATCCAACGGTAGAAGTATCAACATGTTACTAATTAAGTACAGAAAATCATCAAACTGGCGGTGACACAACATTAACCTATAAAGAAATAGATAAAGGAAAGCTTACCGGATGATTCTGGTGGCGACGGTGTTACGTGATCCAACTGCATAGTCTTTCAAGAGCAAAACAATCTGAAGAATATATAATGGCACCCATGGACTGTATCAAGCCAAGGAGATGCTTGGCATGCTTCTTCAAGAGGACGATCGAAACCTTTCCTTACTATATTTTCAGCAACATAACCAATCTGATGCTGATATGCAGCTGCACCTAAGGGTCCAACCAAATTTAACTTTGTTGCCGTAGATATCACATCTCTTATCGGGATAAACACACAAGCCCTCTGAGAAGTTTCACCACTACAACAAATTATAATTTGAAGATTTCAAAAAACTTAAGTAACACTCAAAATGGATTTCACTCCACTAGCATGAACAAACAATTAAAACTATGTGCACTACCGCTATCAATTAAAATGGTGAGCGGTTTCTTGTTAGCCAACCCTTTGATCTTAATTGTGGAGAGTGAAACATTACATGCTAAAGCATGAACTGAGATTTCGACTTCCTCCTATGGCTCAGTAGATAATGGAGAATCTAAGGGAGATTCTTCACTGGAAAGTGTTGAGTCTACTTCATCAACAACAAGCATAAAAAGCTGTTGCTTAACACATTTATGCCCTACCTGAAAGACTTCATCGAAGTTATAGCACATACCTCTCTCCATTCTAGACCACATCTCAGCATAATAAAGTTTTCTATTGGGAGGTGATGAACCGGATGAAGGACTAAGAGACTTGGTTGGTACCCTAGGATTGGTCAATGGAGAGGTGTTTATTGAATGATAAGTGTTAGGTACAAAAACAGGTGGAGGTCGATAAAGGCCTTTAGTTTTCTTTGTTGCATTCTCTAGAAGGGCTTTCCTGGATCTTGCTAAGTAAACTGCCTTTTGCAAAGTTGTTGGTGAAAACATTTGGTCAGGGAGACGTAATTCATCTTTAAGACCAGTAATGAAGCTAGAAGTTATGTATGCCTCTGTGAGATGTGGATTTCTAGCTAACATTAATGCTTTAAGTTCTTAAAAAAATTCTTGGTATTCCATAACTGTTCCCACTTGTCCAATTTTGTTCAATTCACCTACTATGTCATCATGACCTAGTTCTTGAAATCGACAACAAAGATCACAGATAAATTCTCCCCAAGTGACCAATGGTTTACCAATTTGATAATCTTGATACCAAACATCTGCTCTGCCTTCCATATACATAGAAGCTAAACTGACTCTCTGGCCATCCCTCATGTTATGCATTAGGGGGGAAAATTACACTTTCTGATCCAAGATCTAGGATTGGTACCATAAAACCTAGGAAATTCAACGATTGGTTTAAGTTGCTGATATCCACCTGACTATTGATTATTAAGAAAAAAAAACGAGGTGGATGAGAACTTTCACCTAAGAATGCAAATCTAGGAGGTGTAGTAAGTATAAGAGGTTGACCTAAGACACCATTTGCTCCTCCTTGTTGAGTGTCTCTAGTAAAGTTGGGTCTAGATAAGATCTCAACATATTTGTCTAGATGAGCAGTCAATGATTCATTAACAGCAGTCATGAACTCTACTGTGGGTTTGTGCTGATTTTCCTTGAGTTCTGCTACAATGGAAAAAAATTGTGTCATATTTTGATGAAGAAACTGCTTGCGACCTAGCAAATTCTTCCCGTCTTTTATTAGAATCGGCTTGAGTTTTTGTGAGTTCTTCTATTTTATTCAGTTACTCATCTAACGCAACTTTATTTGCCATAATAACGGTCCAAGGATAGCTGCTCTGATGCCAATTTATAGTGGTCTACACTATAAAGGATCGAGACTTAATGAAAAGAGGGATTTAGATCCAGGAAGGAGATGGAGATAAGAGAGAAAGAAGAAGATAAGACTAGGATAGAGAAAAGAGAAGAATGACTCATTCAAATTAACCCCCCACCCCAGAATCCAAAGAAGTGACTACAGGATAAATAATAGTTTATTGCTCATGTACATGTGAGTAGAATAAACTAAATACACCCAACATTATGTAATGACCTGTCCCTCCATCGATACTGTCCCCATTTAGCCACTGCGGTTATCCTGCAGTGTGGCGTTTTCAATGGGCATAGCTGCGGTAATCCAGCAGTAACTTCCTGGGAGGTCACCCATCCCTGGATTTCTCCCGCCTGAGCACGCTTCACTGCAGAGTTTTCTGCCAACTCTGGAGACAATTGTGCTGAAAAGGCCTCGGTATAATGTAGGCGTTTCTTGCCTCATGTGAGACCAGTATCTAACTCAACGTCCTTAGACTCCACAGCGTTCATCGAATAAGGCGAAGAACTACTCAAGGGAATTTGTGGAACTTCATAAACAAAAAGGTATGTGGAGACTTAAACATATCTATCATTCAAAAGTCTATCGATTATATCTCCTATTTTGAGACAAAAGTCGTATTGCTATATAGACTTCATTTATACACATATGCTATTTCGAGCTGAGTTTAACTCACTTATCTATGCCTCGAAATATGTGTTGGTAAGCTTTCGCTTTGGCCAAGTTCATCTTTACTAGTGACGAAAGTCATGTTGATTATTTCAATAACTTGAAAATCGCTTTGATGAAAAATAGTTTGTGAATAACAACTATATAACATCCTCTAAGAAAGTTTCAATGATTGAAATGAGAGTTTAGAACATGTAACCATCTTTGGATATAAACATAGTGTGTTCTCACATTTGTGTAAAAGTCCAAAACCGGGAACTCAAGGTATGCGTACCCATACGCGTACTGACGGTTGTTGGAAATCCGGGTGAGTATGCGTACCAGTACGCATACTAGCGGAAAGTTCACGTCCATGAATTTCTGCTGGAGTTTGAAAGTGAAAAACAAACTCAATCCGGTTACTTAAGTATGCGTACCCGTTTGCGTACTTAGGAAGGTTACTTTCTAAAATCGGTTTGTTCAGGAACTAAAACATTTATATAATAAGGAATGCAATCTTTGCAAACCGTGGCTATAATGTTCATGAATTGATTCGAGTGAATCAAAATCGTTTTTTCTTCAATTGTGACTTGTATACTTCTATGAGATCTAAGCAATTGAACAACTCTCTAACTAGTTCATTTGAGTTACTTGAACTAGTTATGGTGAAGATGAATAAGGTTGATATGAAAGTGCTCATATGGCTAACCATTGGTTAACTATTGTTGAACCAACTAAGTGTACACGTTTAGGTACGGTTACCCAAACCTTAATGAAAGTGCATTTCATTTGTGTATAACAAACTAAGTTCGATCTAACGGTTGAAAGATATTAGCTTGAATCTAATCAGGTTTTCATCTAACGGTGAATATTGAATGCTTTGTTACCAAGGTAACTTAGATTGCAAACCCTGATTTGGAGATTATATAAAGGAAAACTCTAGCAACTTGGAAACCTAATCCCCACACCTCCTGTGTGATACTAGTTGTATAAGCTAGAGTCGATTCTCCTTTAACCTTAGTTTTTTCACGAAACCCTGTAGGTTAACGAATTAAAGACTTCATTGGTATTGTGAAGCCAATTGTGAAGCCGGACCCAACTATTTTCTCTGTAGTTGCGTGATCTGATCTTGCTGTTTCTATCGTGTTGAGTACAATCGTAAGATTGGCTTAAGATTGATATCTCCGATAGGCAAGATAGAAAAGTAATCACAAACATCTTCGTCTCATCGTTTGTGATTCCACAATATCTTGTTTTGTTAATCGATTAAGATTATTGTGAGGTGATTGATAATTCTAGGCTGTTCTTCAGGAATATAAGTCCGGGTTATCGATTGGTTCCTTTTCACCTTGATTTATCAAAAGAAAGAACAAAACTCGTAGGTTTATCTATTCAATAGACTTTTCTGTGTGAGACAGATTTGTTTATCAAGTCTTCGACTTTGGGTCGTAACAACTCTTGGTTGTGGGTGAGATCAGCTAAGGGAATCAAGTGCGTAGTATCCTGCTGGGATCAGAGACATAAAGAACGCAACTATACCTTGAATCAGTGTGAGATTAATTAGGGTTCAACTACAGTCCAGACCGAAGTTAGCTTTGCAGTAGGCTAGAGTCTGTAGTGGCTTAATACAGTGAAGTGTTCAAATCTGGACTAGGTCCCGGGGGTTTTCAGCATTTGCGGTTTCCTCATTAACAAAACTTCCCGTTTCTGTGTTATTTCTTTTCCGCATTATTTTTTGTTATATAATTGAAATATCACAGGTTGTGCGTTGAATCGATCAATTGGTAAATCCAACCTTTGGTTGTTGATTGAAATTGATTGATCCTTGAACATTGGTCTTCGGTACCATTCAAGTTATTTCTCTTGTATTCAATCAAGCTCGCAAATTCCTATTTGTTTGAGTGTGGATTGAATCGAGAAATTAAGATATAATTCTTTGATATACTTTTTATTAAGATTGAATCTGACTGTCTAGTTGATTCTCTTAAAAGTATATTGAAGTTAGTCCATACAGATTGCTAAGCGAAATATTTGGTGTGGTTGTTATACCCCCGCTTTTTCAGCACGAATTTCAAGTATCAGTTTGGTTGTCGCATAAAACGTTGAGGTTCCCATAGTATCAGTAGCATCCGGACGTTTATGCCATTCATCATCTACTTGAAGAGTTTTTCTTAACACTTTACGGAACAAATCTTGCTTCATACCTTAAAGTTGTTTGAATATTTTTTTTGGAGTATAAGTACCTCCTTCGTTAAAATAATCCTTCATTATTAGTGCATTATATAGAACCCGATCTCGTTCAAGTTGTTGTCTTTTTTGGACTTCCATTTTCATGCCAATGGATAATACACCTACAAACATCTAATATCATTTGTTGAAGCAGTATGATACCTTTTCTTTTTCATCACTCAAATGATAAGTGCATTATTTGTACTAGTTTGGTACCCAAATGCATTACTTTTTTGTTAGTTCTTATACCATTATGCTTTGATTTTGTTTGCTTTTTAGTTTTTTAGGAGTTTCGAAGTTGATTCAACCAAAGAAGAAGAAAAAAGGTTATTACAACATCAAATGAACAAGAAAGTGGAGTAATACAAGTGAACATGAATCAACTACCAAATGGAACTCACTAAAAGACAAGATTTATTCTAACCATATTGAATCAAATTGAAAGACGAAGTTAATAGAAAAAGAATGAGGTCATTTTGAGGTCGTATGAAGATGTTATAGGCAAAACAGTCGAAGAAATAAAGGATTTTCCAGAAAACAGTGGATGCGAGGAGTTATATACACCGATATCAAACATTTTTGGAGCCAAGTTTTTGATTACAGTTGACACTTATGGAAGACTATATCCGCCGGTGTATATGATAATTTATATAGAAAAAAACTCGAGAAATTGAGGGTTTTATAAATAGCACATGCGGGGAATCATATTCACCGACTATGTGGCTTTACAATCGGTGTTCGCGAAGAGTTGTATTTACTGATTGTGACACGATGGTGGCCACTTCTTGGACATGTTTTTGAATTCTACATCAAGGAAACTTGGTCCCAATAGAACTTTGAGACTTAGAATTGATAGAAGATATATAAAAAGACTTCCTAAGATCTTGGAAAGGGGACGAAACCTCTATAACAATAAGGAGAATAAGGAGCTAGGTCATAGAGTTTCCAGTGATCATCACGATCTCTAGGATTTGGTTGCTTGCTTTCTTATATATTTTCCATGGATTTTAAGAAATTCAGATGTACTAATCCCTTTTATTGGTTAAAGATGTAACCCGAAGTCATGAACATGTTATTTAATTAAAATAGTAATTGTGTTATTAACTTTGTTATTTATTATTCAAGTTTCATTACACATGACAATTATTTGATTTATATAGTTGTTTTGTATGTTTAAGTCGCAAGTAAAAAATCTTAATACCTTATCTATAGCTAGCAAAAGTTCTTAGGTAATTTTATGAGGAACCCTAACAATAACTAATAATTCGTGAGTACTTGCGGTGTGGATCGTGAGGAAAATCACAAGTAAAATCTAGCATAGGTTGAATATGCCACGATAAGTGCGGTGTATTTCCTATGAATAACTCGTCTCACAGATACTAATGTTTTGCGATAAGCACTAGGTTATTTGGTGGGACAGAATTTATGTATTAGTGATTGCGGTATTTATTTACATTGGAAGGCGTAACGAAGTATTACATCGAGTGGGACTACTTTAGGGTTATTGGTAACATGGGAGAGCGATGATGATATTGATGCTTGATTGAGTAATATGTTCTTAACTAGCTTTCTCCTCTGATATTTTCTTAAACACTTTCAGCTTAAGTTTAAGTTTAAATTACTTAACAATAAAATCCTCCTTATTTACATAAGTTTTGGAATACAGTCGACAACCCATATCTCCATGTGGATGGAAATTATTTTTATTGTTGTATACTTATTTATAACTACTAAGTGGAAGAACTTGAAACAATCTTGCTCGACTGACGACCGACCATCGAACTATCCAAATCAATTTTGTAGTTGAATCTTACATGTGTGTGAATGATACTCATACTATACCTTACAATAACAATCATAATTTCAATTCAATGCATTTAACATTCAACACCAAAACTAAATCAATACTACAACCATTGATCACCAATACATCACACAACTAGTTATCATTATATATTTAAAAAAATAGATTATGTTCAATGTTATGATTTAGTTGCATACGATGACATCAATATATCTAAGATCAAGAATATAATAAATAAATAAAAATTATTTGAACCCTAGAACTAGAATTACTAACCTTTGGATCTTTTGTGGATGAAATTCAAAATTGCAAGACATGGTATAATCACTTTTGAGTATCAAACAAACCCTTTTAATTTACAGTAAAATTCCACCTACAATACCTTCATCATCAAAAAGGACAAAAAGTTATCTAACAAGACAGAGGAGAAGGAGAAGGGAGCGGAAAAATAGTGTGGCTTCTATAAGATATGAAGCACTCAGCGGAAACTACGTTGCCGCCTGATAAGGTTAACCTTTCACTTTGGTATTAGCTTGGTTTTCATCGAATATTATTGAGGAAGAAACCTCCAGTTAGTCAAGGGTTGTTAGAGCACTGCTCGGTCGAACTCGCAAGCGTTTTTATCTCAATCTTGTTTGTTAAGTTTAGTTGCTAAAACTATAAGTCTTGATTTCTAGTCTACTTATAGCTAAGTCTCGAATTAGGAAAGAAAGTGTAGTTGAGCATTAGACTTCACGACGTTCATCGATTGAAGACGAAGAACAACTAAGGGGAGCTTGTGGAACTTCATCAACAAAAGGTATGCGGAGACTTGAACTCATCTATCACTCAAAAGTCTATCTACTCTATCTCCTATTTGAGACAAAAGTCGTATAGCTATATAGACTTCGTTTATACACATTTGATATTTCGAGCAGAGTTTAACTCTCTTACACATTTCTCGAAATATGTGTTGGTAAGCTTTCGCTTTAACCAAGTTCATCTTATATTCTTGACAAAATTCAAAAGATGATCATGTGAAAATCGCCTGGTAACATCTTACATGATTTGTGTGAGACAGTCATTTGATGTAGACTCGGAATGTTTCATATTGTTCTATCAATCACTTGAAAATTGCTTTGAAGCTAATAGTTTGTGTGAGACAACTATTGTCGTCTTCCAAGAATGTTTAAATGATTAAAATGGGAGTTTATAACAATTAACCATGATTGGATATAGCACAGTATGCGTACTTGTATGCTAATTGTTGCAAGTTATTCCAAGTCCGGGAACCATGGTATGCATACTGGTTGGTATAATGAAAGTCCTGGAACTTAGTATGCATACCCGTATGCGTACTGACGTAAGTTCATGTCTGGAAATTCAACTGAGTTTTGAAGGTATGCATACCCGTTCGCATACAGGTGAACCCAAACTAAGTCCGGCCACTTAGGTATGCGTACCCGTTTGCATACTTGAGTAGGTTATGTTCTAAAATCGGTTTGTTCATGAACTAATATATTTATATAACAAGGAATGCAATCTTTTGCAAACCGTGGATATAATGTTCATGAATTGATTCGAATGAATCAAAACCGATTTTGCTTCAATTGTGTCTTGTATACTTCTATGAGAATATAAACAATTGAACAACTCTAGAACTAGTTTCATTTGAGTCATTTGAACTAGTTGTGTTATAATTGTTAGTGCATTGCTCGGTCGAACTCACATGCATTGCTATCTCAAGCATGTTTGTCAGTATTAGTGATCAAAACTATATGTCTTGATTTCTAGCCTAGATGTCTCGGACTAGGACATAGATAGTGTAGTTGAGCTTAGATTTCTCGGCGTTCATCATTTGAAGACGAATAACTACTAAGGGGAGCTTGTGGAACTTCATCGACAAAAGGTATGTGGAGACTTAAACTCATCTATCACTTGGAAAGTCTATTTCTACTCTATCTCCTATAATTGAGACATAAGTCGTTTTACGATATAGTTTTCTACTATACATATTTGAAAGTCATGTTGACATTTCAATAACTTGAAAATTGCTTTGATGCTAATAGTGTGTGAAAACGGCTATTGTCATTATAGAAGAATGTTTCAATGATTGGAATGTATAGTTGATAATGTAACCATCTTTGGATATAAGCATATATAGTGTGTTCGCACATTAGTGTATAACTCAATAAACCGGGAGCCAAGTGTATGCATATATGTGTATACGAAATTGGTGAAGGAGACAAGATAAGTATGCGTACTCGTACGCATACTGGAGGAAGTTTTCGAACCGAAAATATCTGCTAGGTTTGGGAATTACAAACTCCTAAACTAGTCACCTTAAGTATGCGTACCCGTAAGTATACTGGCGGAAGTTTTCGAACCGAGAATTTCTGCTGAGTTTGGAAACTTAACAAACTCAAAATCCGGTTGCTTAAGTATGCATACCCGTACGCATACTTAAGCTGGTTATTTTTATCAAATTGGTCTATTCATGAACTTAAACATTTAAATCTTAAGGAATGCAATCTTTTCAAACTGTGGCTATAATGTTCATGATTGATTCAAGTGAATCAAACCGATTTTGCTTCAATTGTGTTCTTGTATAATGCATGAGAATATAGCAATTGAACAACTCATTAACTAGTTTCATTTGAGTCATTTGAACTAGTTATGGTTAAGATGAATAAGGTTGATATGAGAGTAATCATATGGCTAACCTCGGTTAACTATTTATGAACCAACATGGTGTACACGTTTAGGTACGGCTACATAAACCTAAATGAGGGTACATTTAATTTTTGTGTAACAAGCTAAGTTCGATATAACGGTTGAAAGATATTAGCTTGGTTGAAACAGGTTTTTCATCTAACGGTGATTATTGAATGCTTTGTTACCAAGGTAACTTGGATTGCAAACCCTGATTTGAAAACTATATAAGGGAGAACTCTAGCAACTGGGAAACCTAATCCCCACACCTTATGTGTGTTACTAGTTGCATAACTAGAGTCGATTCTCCTTTAACCTTAGGTTTCTTCTCGAGACCCTATAAGTTAACGACTTGAAGACTTCATTGGGATTGTGAAGCCAGACCCAACTATTCTCTTGTAGTTGAGTGATCTGATCTTGCAGTTTCTATCATGTTGAGTACAATTGAAATAATTGACTCGAGATTTTATATCTCCGATAGGTAAGATAAAAGTAGTCACAAACACCTTCGTCTCATCGTTTGTGATTCCACAATAACTTGTTTCGCTGGTCGATTAAGTTTATTGTGAGGTGATTTATAATACTAGGATGTTCTTCGGGAATATAAGTCCGGTTTATCAATTGGTTCTTGTTCACCTTGATTTATCAAAAGACGGAACAAAACCTGTAGGTATTTCTGTGGGAAACATATTTATCTATTCCTATAGACTTTTTTGTGTGAGACAGATTTGTTTATCAAGTCTTCGACTTTGGGTCATAGCAAATCTTGGTTGTGGGTGAGATCAGCTAAGGGAATCAAGTGCATAGTATCCTATTGGGATCAGAGACGTAAGGAGCGCAACTGTACCTTGAATCAGTGTGAGATTGATTAGGGTTCAACTACATTCCAGTCCGAAGTTAATTTGTAGTAGGCTAGTGTCTGTAGCGGCTTAATACAGTGTGGTGTTCAAACTGGACTAGGTCCCGGTGTTTTTCTGCATTTGCGGTTTCCTCGTTAACAAAATTCTGGTGTCTGTGTTATTTCTTTTCCGCATTATATTTTGGTATATAATTGAAATATCACAGGTTGTGCGTTAAGATCAATCAATTAGAATATCCAACCTTTGGTTGGTTATTTACATTGATTGACACTTGAACATTGGTCTTTGGTACCGTTCAAGTAAATCCTCTTATATTCAATCAGGCTCGCAGATTTCTATTTGCTGATTGCGGATTGAATTAAGAGTTAGAGATATTAAACTCTTTGATATACTTTATTCTAGATTGTGTCTGACTGTCTAGTTGATTCTCTAGAAAGTGTATTGGAGTAAGTCCTCTCAGATTGCAAAACGAATTGTTGGGTGTGGTTGTTAGACCCCCGCATTTTCAAAGATGAATAAGGTTGATATGAAAGTGTTCATATGGCTCACTTCGGTTAACTATTATTGAGCTAACAAGGTGTACACGTTTAGGTACGGTTACCCATATCTAAATGAAGTCACTTTTCATTTGTGTGTAACAAGCTAAGTTCGATCTAACGGTTGAAAGATATTAGCTTGAGTCTAATCAGGTTTTCATCGAACGGTTAATATTGAATGTTTTATTACCAAGGTAACATTGATTGCAAACCCCTATTTGAAGACTATATAAGGGAGAACTCTAGCAACTGGAAAACCTAATCCCCACACCTCCGGTGTGATACTAGTTGCGACTATAGTCTATTCTCATTTAACCTAGGTTTTTCTAAAACTATTATAGGTTAACGACTTAAAGACTTCATTTGGATTGTGAAGCCATACCCAACTATTTTCTCTGTAGTTACGCATTCTGATCTTGCTGTTTTCTATCGTGATTGAGTACTATCTTCTTTAAGATTTGCTAGAGATTTAATCTCTGATAGGTAAGATAAAAGTAGTTACAAACATCTTCGTCTCATCGTTTGTGATTCCACAATATCTTGTTTCGCTACCATACGATTAAGATTATTAGGAGGTGACTGATATTACTAGGCTGTTCTTCGGGAATATAAGTCTGGTGTATCAATTGGTTCCTGTTCACCTTGATCTATCAAAAGAAAGAACAAAACTTATAGGTATTTCTGTGGGAGACAGATTTATCTATTCAATAGACTTTTCTATGTGAGACAGATTGGTTTATCAAGTCTTCGACTTTGGGTGGTAGCAACTCTTAGTTGTGGGTGAGATCAGCTAAGGTAATCAAGTGCGTAGAGTCCTGCTGGGATTCAGAGGCGTAAGGAATGCGACTGTACCTTAATCAGTGTGAGATTAGTTAGGGTTCAACTACATTCCAGTCCGAAGTTAACTTGGAGTAGGCTAGTGTCTGTAGCGGCTTAATACAGTGTGGTGTTCAAATCTGGACTAGGTCCCGGGGGTTTTCTTCATTTGCGGTTTCCTCGTTAACAAAATTTCTGGTGTCTGTGTTATTTGTTTCCCGCATTATATTTGTTTATATAATTGAAATATCACAGGTTGTGCGTAGTTCAATCAATTAGATAATCCAACCTTTGGTTGTTGATATAAATTGATTGACGCTTGAACATTGATTTTTGGTACCGTTTAAGTTTTTTCTCATAATAATCAGGCTCACGGATTCTATTTGTTTGATTTGCTGATTACATTAAGAAACAGAGATACAACTCATTGATATATTTCCATTGATTGATTCTGACTGTCTAGTTGATTCTCTTGGAATTATAATGGAGTTTGTCCATATAGATTGCCTAAACGAAATATTGGGTGAGGTTGTTAGACCCCCGCTTTTTCCAGGGTCATAGTGATTACCATTTTCTTCCCTCTTGTCTTATCTCTATTTCTCTATTTCATCCATGAAATAATGCACCATAATGTTTGCCATAAACTGGTGCTGCTGATAGTCATATAACCATGGATTATAGCTCGTTTAAAAGCACATTCATAACTTACTTTTTAGGCAAGAAATCGGTTTGGGTATAGAATTTTAAAACGCTTCTATAAGAAAATGTTAACTTTTTGTGAAGCAAAATAGATTTGCTTCGGAGGCAGGAAGTGGTGGTGGTGGTGGTCAGGATGGTCTTAGTTCGTTTTCTTTTAGATAACATATGGAAATTTTACACTGAGCTGTTTTCTCTACTCTTGCTGGTCATTCTTGGGTTCCAAAGTCACAATTAAAGTTGGCAGTTAACAAAAAAAATAAGGTGTCTCCTGCTCTCAATGGCTATTTTTCTTCAACCTTTGCTTAAATTTTTTTAATGGCTTGTGGGTAGTTTCTCCATCTTGGGTCCATTCCTTAGCTAGAAGGGGCAAAGGGATGGGAAGGTATTGGTGAGTGGTGAGTAGAATCACCACAACAAAGGCTGAGCTTGTTTCAACTCTAAAAATCGATTTCAAAATTAAACTCCACCTTTTATATTTGCAAAGATTTCCAAAAAAAAATCGATAGTCTTTTTAACCTTTAATCTTCATATCCTGCGTGTTTTCTTTAGAACTTGGTTAGAATGCTTTTAATACATAAAAAAATTTAAATACCTTGGATCGTTGGCTGTCTTCATTGTTAAATGTCTTTATTCTGGATGTCTAATCCATCTTGCATTCATATGCTTTTCTTTTTCTTGTTTCATTATTTTCAATTCAAGGAATTTCTGTATCTTTGGGGATGAAATAGCAGTACTTAAGGAAATCATCTAGAATAGTTTCTTAGGCTGAAAAGATATTTGATAAGAGAAATCTAAGAGATCTAGAACCTCTTTACATCTGAAATTAGTAGATAATCCTAAGCTTTAGCATTCTTACTTTTAGAATCTATATTAGTCTTGCTCTTAGCGTTTTGTCTCTTTCTTTGCTTCCTCTATCTCTTCTATTTTGAAATGTCTATTCCCTAGGATTAATAGTCTAATCTAAGTGTCTTCATCGTTAGATAAGTTATAGAACCCAGTCTAACTTGATAGATTTTCTTTGTGCATAAGGTTTAATTTTAGGGCCGGGATCCCTTGACAAAATGGTTTGACAAAACATTTCAACAAAAAATTTCAACCGTGAGATCGCATATATCTAACGGTTTAAATTTCGGACAGTGAAACAATTAATTATGTGTTTGGCTGTAAATAGAGACTAGCCAAATGTGATTGCGTGAATATAGGAAAGAAAATAGAGTGAGTTTTAGGAAATAAATCAATTGTCTCTGAAGAAAAATCTACTAATTTTTACAGGATGAAAAGAATATCGTCATCCTCATCATAGTATTAGATAACTTTGTTGCTTTCTGCCTGACATGACAGCTTCTTTTTCTTCTTTCTAATCCCTTAATCATAGTATTAGATAGTACAATAGGAACTCAAAATCAAAGCACGTCTCACGTACAAAGACAGCAGATACTATTGGAGGCAAGGGTGTCGTAAGAAAAACTTAAGGAAAATTAATTAATCCAGCAACCTTTCGATGATAATCAAAATTCTACATCTTCCTCCTAAATTTAAGTTTTAAAATTTTGATTGATGATCTAACGTATACTATTTTAATCGCTTAACAATTTAGAAATTAATTTAAAATACATTGAAAAATAAACAATTATAAGCTATTAATTTTTAGATTTTTTTTATTTGAAGCATATTAATGTTTAGATGATAGCATGTGAAGAAGTTTATTTTTAAAAAAAGATAGAATGAAAAGAAGAAGATGGATCTTCAACCTGATGGACGTAATTAAGATACAGCTAGATATTTTCAGAAACCAAATAATCCATAAATTTATGTTAGTTCGTACTTATTTGTGATGAGCCAAACGCAGACTAAGAGTGAATTAAGTGCCACGTCACATAAAAAGCAAGCCTTTGGATATATGAGATCTTACGGACGGGAATTTTTGTTAAAACTTTTTGTTAAGGGATCCCGACCCTTAATTTTATGTTCTCTTTTAGATTGTAGTAGGTAAACTTTTGTGCCTAATTAGGATTTAGAATTGCTTTTCCTTTTTGATTCTTTGTGGCCTTTGTCTCCTCTTTGGGACCCGATATCTGAATTTAAAATTTCTTTGGAAATGCTATATGATTACAAGTCATGGGGCCATAAACATCTAATAATCCAATTTATTGGACCCTTCATCTCTCTCTTTAATTCTAGTCTTTGTGCCCCTGAGTCTCCTAACTCCTTGCTTTCTGGTATTAATATAGGTATCATTGTTAGTTCATTGCCTCTTTTCAGTGAGGTTTGAATAGCTAACCAATTCTCACCCTTTTTATTTCTAGCAGTTTTCTTCTCATGTTTTTATTCCATGAACTTGCATCTTTAAATAGTCTCCTTATGAACATGATGAATTTGCTATCCCCTCCTTTAATTTGAGTTTGAAGATTCACTAGATTGAACTTAGTTACTTTCATAGAATTTCCCAGCTTTCAATCTTGGCTTATCCTAAGAATATAAAAATTTAACCCAGATAAACTGAATAGTTATCTTAGATTTATTGGAATGCATGAGTTAGAAGTAGTACAAATATGAAAGTGAGTTTTCATTAGGTTTTGTATTTTAAATAGGAGGAACGTGTATCTGCTTCTTTAGACATAAAAATCACAACTTCATTGATTTCTTTCTCTATTAATCTAGATTTAGGGGGAGATGCGCTTAAAATAGTCTTGCTCATGTTTAGGTTAATCGGCCTATATTTTGATCTATCATTATTATTGCAATTTCGTTCGTAGCTTTTTGGACAAATGAGACTGAAAACAAACAAACTCTTAAACTTAGAACATTTAAATAGTAAATAGACAGAAACATCATACATAAATACAAATAGCAACTTAAGCAAAGTTGAAACTAACCAAGCAAATTCTACATTTCTTCTAAGATTTTCTTTGATGGATTAGACAGTGTTTCTTGTCTCCTTTTTAACCTCGTTCTTTCATGGTTGGCCAATGGCTATGAGCCCTTGAAGTTCCGCCTGCTTCGCCTCCTCAAAGTTACCTTTCCCCTTCTTCCTGTTGTATCTTTCTTCCATTCTTTCAATATAGGCATACTCAAACCCTGGAGGCATTTCTCTAAATAAGATCAAAGTATCTATAGGAAGACCTTTCGCCATATTAAACTAAATCTCTGCTTTTGTGACTACATCTAGCTTTCCCTTCTCTTCAGCCTTAAATTGCAATATGCAAGATAATTTGCTTGCTCTGCATGAAGACAATTATCAGTCCCACAAAGTTAACAAAAATAATAGTGTACCCGATGAAGATGCTCTTCTCTGCATCGCATTACTCTAGTAATGGAAATTGGTGCATTCTCTGGTACTTGTTTGTGAATACATGCCATAGTTAAAAATAAGATAGTTTTACTAGTCTTTGATGCTTGTTTTGTGAATGCTTTTGCTGATAGTTCTAGCTTTGTTTATATACTTGAATTGAACACAATTCTCTAGATTTTTATGAGTCTTTGCGTAAAAACCTCTCCATATATTTACTATTTGTAAACGTACACTCTTTCATTTCTGATTCATCTTGTCTCGTAATTCATGTATCCTCATTTATGTCCTATTGATTGTCTTTCCAAGAGGAGCCTCCAGAAATCCCTCCGTCTTCTCTTAATTTTTGAAAAAGTGAACCTAACTTTGAAGGATTAGCTAGGAATAGGATTGGGTTTCAACTTAATCTAGACTCAAATAAATAGCTATGAGTAGAATTATTGTACTTAATATATTAATATTTTCTTCTGATCAGATTTCATTAATTTCTTGACATAAACCTAGCTAAATGCAGGATAATGAGGTCTAAGCGTAGACTTGACAATTTTAGAGTGCTCTTCCAAAGACATGCATGTAATATCCTTTCAATTCTTTTTTCTCGTATTTTTTGACAAGTTTTAAATGTAACATAGGACTCTATTCTCTTCTAGGACCTAATTTTATACTATCTTAAAAAAGTAATAATAAAAAAAAACATAGTTAGTACTTAAACAGTACATCTTTCTCCGTTTTTTATTTACCTAATCGAATTAGTTGCTGGCATTTTTATAAGAACGCGCGATTGGGGGATATTTATATTAATTGGGGGATATAGGAAAAAGACAAAAACGGGATTTAAATAGTAAATCAAGGTCACCCCATATCCATGTATTTTCACTAATTCCTAATCTACCCCTCATTAATCAGGTTTAGTGGTTAATAATAATTAGTTACGTTAATTGATTAGTTTGAAAATGATTTATAGAAATCCTTATCATTTTGGAGAGATTAGAAGTATGAATGTTGGGTTCAAATTTTTTGGTTGAGATGAGTGACCATAGTGACCAAAGAGATGTCTCTGAGTCTTCACGTTAGCAACAAATATGTCTTTTATGTTGAATCTTCTCCAGATGTAACTTTGGATTCACCATGGCTGTACCTGCAAAATATCCTGCCAGCATTGATATAACTATGAATACCATGCTGGAACAACCTAAACCGGCATGGTATTCATAGTTATATCAATGCCGGCGCACCATATTTTCACGTACCAGGGAATATTCAACCAACACAGTGTGCTGGAGTTGTTGTCGGTCGTCCATCCATGCGGCATAATCAGTTAATTCTCGAGCATGCCGGTACTGCTAACGGCATAGTATGTTGCTTAAATTTCTTTGCCGGCACATGATGTAAAGTATCCATAAAATTGAATTTTTTTTCACTTGACTATCGGCATTGATAGATTTCTATCGAGCATGCCGGCATTTAGTTACGGCATTGAATGTTAGTTACCAAGCATGCCGGCACCATTTTTCGGCATGGTCTTCATCAATTCCGGCATGGTATTCATCACTTCCGGCGATGTAAAAAAAATTATTTCCTACATGGTCTTCATCACTTCCAGCATGGTCTTCATCACTTTCGGCATGGTCTTCATCACTTCCGGCATGGTCTTCATCACTACTGGCATGATCCTCATCACTTCCGAATGTAAAAAAAAAATCGTTTTCAAAGTGGGGAATATTTAGGTTTCAAATCCCTAACCCTAACGAGAATGCTGACAGTGAGATGAAAATGGGGGATATGTTTTGTTTTTTGATTTTAAGTATTTAGATTTTTATTTTGAGGGAAGGGTATTTTAGTATTTTTTTCCCCAAAAACACCCCTTAACAAACACTATTGGTTGGGGAAAGTAATTTATATCCCCCAATTAATACAAGTATCCCCCAATCGCGCGTTCTTTTTATAATCTTTCGTGGCAGAGAATAGTAGAATGATGTAGTATATCTAGCTCTTCTTTCATTCTGTTATCGGTTCATTAGAAATTAGGGTGATCTGCTTTTATCAATTTTGGGTAGGAAAATCCTTCGGTCTTATGATTTGGCTTCCAGTGTTTTATTTTCCTTGGTATTGCGATTCTTATTCTTATATCTTTTTCCTTCTATAATTCCCTCTGTATAAAGCCTAGTAGTAACGTTATTTAGAATATTTTGCTTATTAGAGTGACAGGTCTGCATCATTTATCTCTGCTCTAGGATGGATGCATCTTCCAATATTTTAGCTTAGTCAAAGGTTACCTTGATACTTTTTATCCTAGTACTTTTGGTGCAAATTTAAATTTGAATTTTAAGCTATTGTCAAGTAAGGATTGGTTAACTAATATGATAAACTTATTTTTTGTTTTAGCAACCTTCACGGGTCCTGTAACAAGTTTTTCATTATCTTTTTGAACACGATATTTTGCTCAGGCTGAGCGTTTGGCTAAGTTCTACCTTTTTTCTTCTTCTTCTGCTTTTCCTATGGGAGATCATCTAAATCTATACAGACACTTAAGTGGTCTCTCTTTAGCTCAGCGTCTAGCAAACCACAGTAATATAGGAATTCTCCCAACTCCTGCATCTTTCGTTAGAGATTATGGTATTAAACCATATAGTATTCTTGCTAGGGTGTTTTCGACGGATATTCTAAAGCAATGGAAGTTTGGGGAACTTTGAATAACTTCTGGGGAGCTAATCTAGGATTTCAGATAAGGGAAGTAGATCCAAATCTCTTCATCATTACCTTTAGAACAAAAACTGACTTCCAGTGGATCTCTTCTAATGGACCCTGGTATCCTTTTGGAAATGTATTAGCAGCTACAACGGCCTTTCAAGGAATGAGTATTTCTACGGAGAAAGTAAAGGAGATTCCGTTATGGGCTACCAACTCAAATGCTAAATTTGAAAATAGTTCTCATGAAAAACTTGGTCTAATAGCTAGTAAGTTGGGTCAAGTGACTAGAGTGAACATTTGAGTTCTCATGAAAAACTTGGTCTAATGGACCCTGGTATCCTTTTGAAACACCAGATTTCTTGCCAAGAGTTTTAGTACGGGTGAACATTGAAAAACCTCTTATAGATCACTTGCTCGTCAAGGTAGGAAACTTTCCAGTAACTTCCATTTACTTCTCTTATTTAAACCTTCCCTCCAAATTTTGTTCTCGTTGTTTGCTTTTGGGACATAAAGTTGGCAGTTGTGTTATTTTACATGGCAAACCTTTAGAAGATATTTATGATATCACTGTCAACTCTCCATATCCGAGCGATGATATGAATTGGTTGAATGGAGAGCTTATTTAAATCTGGACAACTTTGACAGTAGTGGAGAAATGGTTCCAGTAAAGTCTTATCTAAACCTACCAGGAATCCGAGAAACCTTTAAAGATATCTTTAGAAGCTATGTAGATGAAGAACCAACTCTTCGTCCTAGTCCCCGGAACTATGAAGTGTTAGGACCCTTTGTTATTGATGAGGATATGCCCTTAGCATCCTCATCTGTTTTGGGTAAACGGACCTTTCCGTTCAATTACCCTGAGAACTTCATTCATCTCCCCGATTCGGAGGATGAATCGTTCAGATCGGCCAACTTTAAAACTTTTTGGGTTATCGACGAGTCAAGATCATCTGAATCGAATCTTCAATATGGGTCTGGGCTGTTGCAGGATTTAGTTAACCCAGTTCAACAATCTGAGACAATATCTCCCAATCCTGTCGGCAGAAGGCTTTCCTTTTCATCTTTCGAAAATGCTAGGGATTCCTTTGAATCCTCAAATTCAATTTCATCGTCTAATATCAATTCTTCTGTTCCTTTGCCCTCTTCGGAGGTTCATAATTGTATTGCATCTGTTTTTCAAACTCCTTCAACTCAGCCAAAATCTTATTTTAAAATATCAATTTCGAATTTTTTATCCTCTTCTTCTTCGGAAGAAATTTGCTCAATTCCTTCGATGGATGGGAAACTTTTCAAAATCAATCAATATGGGTATAATATTTTGAAACATGAAGCTCAGTCTAGTTCATATATACGAATTCCTTTTCCTGAACTTTCCCCTTCAAAGCAACAGGAGTCGACTCAGGTACTTCTCATTTAACTTAATCTTGCCAGTAATTCTCTTGTTTCCTTAATAACTTACTTTTTATAGCTTTTCTTGTCTATTTAGCATCCTTATCGTGATTAATCTAAACATTAGAGCATTCTGTCTAATTACTTTTTTACTATTAACTGATTTTCAGTAGACTTATTTAGAATTGCATAACCTTGAATTGATTCCTTCGATACAATGAAAATTCTAGCATGGAATGTGCAAGGGTGCAGAAACCCCTTAACACAAAATCATTTGACAAATCTTCTTAATAAGGAAAAACCAGAAATTTTATTTCTATTTGAAACTAAAAACCAAATACCCTTAGTTAAAAAAATAGTCTCCTCTTTCCCTAATTATCCACATAATAGACCCTGTAGGTTTAGCAGGAGGATTAGTAGTAGCTTGGATTGATGGGTTTCATTTTGAAATAGTTCAATGGAACATAAATATAATAAACACAATTGTTAATACTTCTTTTGATACTAAACAGTGGGCATTAACATGTTTTTATGGTAGTCCATACCCAACCAACAAAAATGTAGCTTGGGATTTTTTAGAGGAAATTAGCAAACAAGTTTCTCAGAGACATATGCCATGGATAGTTATAGGAGATTTTAACATGATATTTAATCAGTCATAAAAAATAGGAGGCCTTCCTTTTAACAAAGCCAATAGTGAATATTACTCAAAAGTTCTAGAGAGGTCTGGTTTATATGACTTAGGCTTTATAGGTAATGACTTTACTTGGGACAACCATAGAGAAGGTAATCAAAACATTCAAGAAAGAATGGATAGAGCAGTGATAAACGCAGAGTGGCATATACAATTTCCAAATGATTCTTTATCCCACTTGGTAGTATTAGGCTCAGATCACAGTCCAATTCTACTGACTTTAGATATTCAACAATCTAAGTATGACTGGGTTTTTAAATTTTATGATACCTGATTGAAAGAACATTCATGTATACAAGTGATTCAAGAATGTCGGAATTCTTCCTCTGGTGTAGAAGCATCAACTAGCGTAGTTCAAAATCTTAAGCATATAGGAATCAACTTAGCAGACTGGAAAAAGAATATTTTTGGCCTTCCTGTTAAAAAGATTAATAAACTTCTAAAAGAAATTGAAAGACTGCAATCACATAGGGTAACTGTCTATCAACAGAAAAAAATAACGGAAAAGTCAAAGGAATTAGAAATTATGTATGACACTCAAGAAGCTATAGCCAAACAACAATCAAGAGACAACATTATTAAATTAGGAGAAAAAACACTAAATATTTCCATACTATTACTTTGAGAAGGTGAAAATGGAATACCATAGAAAGTATGACCAATGACCAGAATGTTGTAACTAAAGATAGAAAGGAAATTCATAACATCGTAACATCTTACTTTAAATCTCTCTTTACTGAAGTTTCTTCAGAAACTGATATATCAAATCCTATTTTTAAAGACATACCTTCTATCATCTCTCATTCTGATAACTCTAGAATTCTGTCTATTCCCACTATGGAAGAAATCTTTATTGTTTTGAAGAACATGAAACCAAATAAATCTCTGGGACTGGATGGTTTCCCAGTTAGCCTTTTCATCCATAACTGGAGCTTAGTGGGAACTCAGGTGACTGACACAATCATAAAAAAAATTAAAGAAAAAACTATGAATCCTAACTTAAACATAATTCATCTTTTCCTTATTCCTAAGTTAAAACACTCCAAAAATCCTAGTCAGTTCAGACCAATAGGTCTTTATAATACTGTTTACAAAAGTTATAGCTAAACTCTTAGCAAATAGAATTAAGCCTTACTTGGAAAAACTTTTATCTCTTTTTCAATCATCTTTTTTTAATCTTCTAGACAAATATCAGATAATATTATTGTAGCTCATGAGATCATTCACTCATTTAAGAAGAAAAAAGCTAGAACATGAGGTCTAAGAATTAAAATAGACATGTCGAAATCCTGTGATAGAGTAAATTGGAGTTTTTTGCTAAATGCTTTAAAAACTTTTGGCTTCAATGCCGATGTTTGTCAACTTATTGAACAATGTATTTCAACAACATCCATTGCTGTTCTGTTAAATGGAACATCTAGAGAAACCTTTAAACCTACTAGAGGATTACGCCAAGGAGACCCACTTTCTCCTTATTTATTTATTTATTTATTTATTATCTGTATGAAAATTTTATTTAGACTTCTTCTAACTCAAGAGCAAAACAAGATTCTTCATGGGGTAAAGATAACTCCTAAAAGTGAACCAATATCTCATCACTTTTTTGCTGATAATTGCTTACTCTTTGTGAAAGTTGATCTATTGGAGTGTAGAAACTTATTAGACACAATTGCAACCTTTAGTAAGTCCTCAAGATAATTAATAAATTTTGAAAAATCTGGTGTTTTCTTTAGTAGGAAAGTTGAACCAAAGCATCAAAGGATGATGTCTAAATTACTTAAGATTAAACATATAAACCTCAAGGATCCATACTTAGGAGCTCCACTCTTCATGGAAAGGTCAAAAATAAAAACCTTTACTCCCATTCTGGAAAAAATGGAATCCAAGTCTAAAGGATGGAAAAGATTAGTCCTTGCTCAAACGTAGATCTTTTCTGAACATAACAGTTCTTTCTAGTTTTCCAACCTACCTAATGGGGTGTTTTCTTCAGCCAAAACAAATAACTAATAAGATAAATGCCATTCAAAGGGACTTTTGTTGGGGCAAGGATGCTGGGGGTAGAGGTTTCCACCCCAAGGCCTGGCCAAATCTTTGTAAACCTATTCTTAGAGGAAGTTTAGGTTTTAGGGATGCTTGCAAGTTTAATCTTGCTATGCTGGCCAAGGTTTCTTGGAGAATGTTAAAGGAACCAAATGCTCCGTGGGTAAAAACTATGGGTTCAAAGTACTTTAGAAATAAATCGCCTTTTAGGACCAAAACCTCAGCTAGGGGATCTTGGACATGGAATTGCATTAGGCAAGGATTAGAATTAGTACAAAAATATAGTATTTGGGAAGTAGGAAATGGACAAGACATCAATATTTGGAAAGATATCTAGATACCTGGATTAAAACAAAATATTCAACACCTTAGCCATTCTAGCAATAACCATTTAGTTTGGGTCTCAGATTTGATTAACATAGAAACTGGTTCATGAAACTCTACATTGCTTTTCTCAGTACTCCCAGCTGACATTGCTAGCAAAATTAGCCAAATATATCTATTTAAATATAGTAACCAAAACCTTAGAAAAGACCAGCTCCGTTGGACTTTAACCAAATATGGTGAGTTTACTGTAAAATCTATGTATGAGAAATTGAATGAAAATGGTCTAGATATAGTCAGTTTATCACTGCCAGAGTCTATTTGGAAATCTTGGTGGAGACTAAATATCTCAGAAAGAATCAAGCTCTTTTTATGGAAATGTTTACAAAATGCCCTTCCCACTAATGCTAAACTTACTGGTAAGGTTAAGGATGTAACACCTTTATGTACAATGTGTAAGAATGAAATAGAAACACCAGAACATCTTCTCTTCCATTGCCCTTATGCTAAATCAGTTTGAAACTCCTCTCCTAATCCTGTCTCTTTAAACCTAGATAGCTCAAGTCCAATTTTAGAGCTCTGCAAAATCTGGATGACTAATCCTAGGACAGACATTTCCTTGGAACTTCTCATCACTAAAATGTGGTTTATTTGGAAGGAAAGATGTGATAGAATTTTTGGGGACAAAACTAAAAATGTTACTGCTTTAGCTTTGGAAATACCAAGGCATGTTGATTTTTGGTCTACAAAACAAAAAAAAAGCAATCCCACTAAACTTAAACATAAGAAGAAATTAGCTCCTAAATGGAAAACTCCAAGTTCAAATACACTAAAGATTAATGTAGATGCTACTTGGATCTCAGAATTACTACCTTCTACTTATACTTTTATCTCGAGAAATGATACAGGAGATTGTGAAAGATGAAGAGCAGGGTATGCAGTAGGTTTCGACCCACAAGAGGCAGAGGGTATATGAGTTTTGCAGGCGGCGATTTGGGCTAAAGAGAGGCAGATTCAAAATTTCAGTATTGAGGGAGACTGTGAAAGTCTTTTCAACTACATCCATGGACACAATGCAGACATCTCTTGGCGCGCCAAAGCCTGTATGAATGAAGCAAATAGAATAGCTCATCTATGTACCAATTTTTCGGGTTTTATCTTTATTCCTAGACTAGGAAATCAAGTAGCGGATATTTTAGCTAAGTTTATTAGACCTTTAAATTCACCTGTTGAATGGGGAACATCTCCACCGGTTTGTAGTATTAAGCAACTTATAGTAGATAAATCTAATATTTGGAACTCTTCCAATCACTGATTAGATGGCTCTACTTCTTTTGTAACCCCGATTCTTTCTGAATCCTAGTCTCTTAATACAATGTCTTATTTACAAAAAAAAATAAAAAATAGATTTGCTTCTGATTTCCGCTTCTGACTTCTATTTCTGGAGAAGCAGAATGCGCTATAGCTAACTCTTTGAAATAGATTTTCTCCTTTTTTTTCTTTCTTTTTTTCTTTTCTCTACCTCAGTAATGCTCTTAGCTATGGAGTGGCCAGTGGCCACAAATCAAAGAAAAAGAGCACCATGGTGCTTGCTCTTGGCATACTCCAAGAGCTTAGTATTTGATAATTTATATTGACCACTACCACCAACCCTTGATAATTATTAGGGGGAAAGCCACTTTTACTAAAGGGAAAGCTGATTTTGGGTGGATTTAGAAAAACTGGTTTTCTCCTTGTCGACAATTATTTTTAATTCTAATTTTTCATATCACCATCTATGTGTCCATAAAAGTATATTTTAAACTTAAAACCAACACTTGTGTTCTGTATATGTTGCATTTCTGCGCTTTAGAACGAAGATAATCTAACTGATAACTTAAACCGGCGAAGAAGGATGGAGTCAGCGCTCATGCGCTTAGCTTGAGTTTATTTGCATCTCGAGTTCTAGAAATTAGTGTTCCTTACAGGTAGTGTCTTTTAAATACATAAACCATAATCGGATGGTTCATTCTCCAATATCTACGACTAATGCTCAGTCAGTATATCCCGCTTTCATGTTGCTCCATTTTCTGGTAATCATTACTCTCTTATAATTTTTGAGAGTAAGCTTTGTCGGCGTTATTACAGTTTGTTCCTTTTCCATTGCGACTTTCAAACCATAGTGCAGTAGCATCAATATCTATTAAATTTAACAAAGTCTACATAACCCGTACAAGGCATTCGACAACAAAATTGTGATTCTTTTTGGTTTTCTATGATGTGGTTCAAAGTGACTTGGCGAATACATGTATATATAAAATCGACGTGCGCTAAAGATTGACACCACACATGTGCCAGACCATAGGGAAAGTTTATTGTTATTTTTTTTAAATCTACCGCAAAATTAGTTTTTTCTCCAATAAAAGTGGTTTTTCCCCGGTAATTATCCAACCCTTCGCTTAGAAGAAGAAGAAAAAAAAAAAAAAAAAAAAAAAAAAAGCCTAACAAACTCGAGAAGAAAAATACCCTACCAAACCGCATCTTCTTTTTTCTCCTCCTAAAATCTCTCTCCCATATCAAAACAAACAAAAAAAGAAGAAGAAACACTTATGAATCCCTAAATCTCTCCATTTCCACTCAACCATGGCTACCTTATCTCTCCTATCCCACACATCCTCATTGAAATCCTCCTCTAATTCCATCTACAACAATGGAATCAGCAGACTTATCCTACATACTCCATCAACCCTTAAACTACACCAATCCCATTCATCAATGTCAATCAAAGCTTTTTCATCACCATCTCCAACTCCAATCCTTACTCAAGATGACTTAAAAAAACTAGCAGCAGACAAAGCTGTTGAATATGTTAGCAGTGGTATGGTTTTAGGTCTTGGTACTGGATCTACAGCTGCTTTTGTTGTAGCCAAAATTGGTGAATTACTAAAATCTGGTGAGCTCAAAGGCATAGTTGGTATTCCTACATCAACAAGAACATATGAACAGGCGAAATCCCTAGGTATTCCATTATCAGTTCTTGATGATCATCCAGTTCTTGATTTGTCAATTGATGGTGCTGATGAAGTTGATCCAGATTTGAATCTAGTTAAAGGCCGAGGCGGGGCGTTATTAAGAGAGAAAATGGTTGAAGCAGCATCAAAGAAATTTGTTGTTGTGGTTGATGATACTAAATTAGTTGATGGTCTTGGTGGCAGTGGATTAGCAATGCCTGTTGAAGTTGTACAGTTTTGTTGGAAGTATAATTTGATTAGGTTACAAGAATTGTTCAAAGAAGAAGGTTGTGAAGCGAAATTGAGAATTGATGCTGATGGGAAACCTTATGTTACTGACAATTCTAATTATATTGTTGATTTGTATTTTAAGACTCCGATTAGAGATGGATTAGCAGCTGGTAAAGAGATTTCGTCGTTCCAAGGTGTCGTTGAACATGGATTGTTTCTTGATATGGCCACTGCTGTTATTATTGCTGGTAAAGTAGGTGTCAGTGTTAAAAGCAAGTGACAATGTGAGTGCATTTCTTCTGTCTTTTGTTATGTAAATTTCTCTTTCTTAGTTTTTACTTCCCTGGGGTAGGTTCCGTAATTAGCCAGTAGAGTGTGCTCTCTGTCAGACCTGAAGATGTAACCATTCCTGCCATCATCACTGATAGTATCCTCTCTTGAATACCCATTACTAGAAGAAATTTATAGGTTAGGGACAGCAACAAGTAGAACTGCTCAAAGACCAATCATTGACGTGTTGTCGGACCTCATTTCTGCTCATAACAGCCACTCAATTCTCCATGTCTTTAACCCCTTCACAATACCACATAGTTTCCTGATTAAGAAGTCTATGCAGCTGGTACATATGCTGCAACATGGAGTTCTGCTCCTTAACATTACATAGATAGTTACAACATTAAACTGTAAAGAACTTTGATGTAAGAGCGCCTAATGCTCGATACTTGGGAGCTCTAATTAGTCCAGAGAAGCCTCTTCACTCCCCTGTTGGTGCCAGTTGACTGCGACTATCCTGCATTTCAATTCCACTATCCAATCCATCACAACCTTTGTAGCAGCAACCTTGTCACCACCAACTTCTCTTCCGCTGGCTGTTTTCCGACAGCCTGCTCCCCAGAAATTACCTGAAATTTCATGAAATCTGGAGATATTGTTGGTTGAAGTAAATATTGATTTATTGATGTGCATACAATATTTTGAATTTTGTTTTATGTAATCTGAAGAAATAGTTGGTTCTCTTCTTAATTTTTTGGGATAATTTTAAGAGGTTTATTAATTCGTTTCAAGTCTCATAAGTTAGTTTCTATGTCATATGTGAATGCCTTATGAAGTAGCTTAATTGGTCAGATTTTCTTATGTTTCTGTTCTTGCAACTCAACGACTTGTAAGAATACAGGACAAACCAGTATCTTTCATGTGCTGACATTTCCGATGAGTGAATAGCAAAACTCGGCATCTCTCAGTCTGAAGCTCGGTTATTATCATACTGCAAAACCAGTTCATATCACCTTCCATAAACAGTTTAGTTGTCAGAGCTTAGGAGTTTCAGCCATGCTGGCAAAGTATGTTCTAAGCATACTCCAAGAGCTTATCAATGTCTGATCTTGACTTCTCTGCATTATCAGCACAAAAACTATCAACCCATTTTACAAATATGTAAAATCTTAAATTTTGTTTGAGATTCTCTTTTTTTCCCCTCCCTGGAACCTTTTTCTAACCAAAATGAGAACAAGATGGAACGTTTAGATGCACTATTTTCTTATACCAAGATTTTTTTTCCCCCTTTCCATACTGTATTTCTTGGAAGCTTCTTCCAGTAAGCCTTACCATGCTATTACTTGTTCCTTGGTGCCCTTTTATCTTCTTCTTTCTCATTATATTATGCTCATACTAGACTTTACAGCACTTCAACTGCGGCAACATCAGGACCGACATGTACAATTACAAATTCAGATTAGTAGAACGGAACAGCCTTAATAGGATTAACTGAAATAGTCTGCCATTTCACTCAGTTAAACAGTACATACTGCCGCAATTATATTATTGAAAAACATGACCATTATCACAATCACTGTTCGGCATTACTACAAACAACACTGAAAGAAAAACAAATACAATCTTACGGTTATAGATGTCTGGTATATTTCATTGTTTACAACTTTTTTAGTTTGAAGGGGGAGGTTTAGATCCAAAAGTCTTCTTAGCAAACTCCATGAGAGCTTCGGTTTCCGGCATTAAACCTTCGGGTAACGAAGTCGACAGGTTTAACTGTGTCATCAGCACAAAACTTGTCAGCCCATTTTGTAAGCCCTGGAGCTTTTGTTTCATCAAATAGTTTCAATCCATTCATTCTCTCTGTAACTTTAATTGAACCTATATAACAACCAAATGCAATATCAATATACCCAATTTTTTCTCCACCGAAAAAGTCTTTTCCTTCACTAATTTTCTGATAAGCTTCTTCAAGTAGGCTAAACGCTGCAATCATTTGTTCAATGGCTGCTGTATATTCTTCTCCATCCTTGCACTTTGTAATTCCAGACAAAGATGGAAAGAACTTGAACAAAAACCAACAAATCCCCAGTTTAGCAACACATTAGAATTGTCTGAAATCTTAAGTAAAGTTAAAGAGTTCTGAAAATGATTATTACCTTGTCATCAATGTAAGTTGCCCAGAAACGAGCAATGGAAGCATCATAAGGATCAGAAGGCATAATAGAATGTCCAGAAGAAGACTAAACATCATCAATGTATTGAACAATGTTCATTGATTCACAGATGGGTTTATCACCATGAATCAATACAGGAACTTTCTTGTAAACCGGATTTGATTTTAAAAGAAGTTCACTTTTAGTACCATATGGCTGTTCAAGAAATTCATATTTGACTGATTTTATGTTGAGTGCAACTCTAGCCCTCATCACAAATGGACTTGGCCATGCTGGCCATCCACCTAAAATCTTTACCTCTTCACTTTCTGATCCTGCCATGACTCTTTGTGTGTGTTTTTTTCTTTCTAATGAACAAGAAAATATTTCATTTTTATTTTTATTTTTTTTGAATGATTCTTGATATTTATGGGGTGAGTTGATATTTAGGCAATAGTGCAGTCAACATACGCGCAGGAAAAGGTGATTATGTCAGTTTCCAGGATATTGTGTAATCTGCCGTGGACTTTAATCAATCAAGGACCTACCTTCCTAGAGACAGACCAATAGAGGGGACCGAATATGGACCACACGATACAACGAACAACTACTCTAGCACCCAAATTACATGGTTGCTAATAGGAGTACCAGTTTGCTTGGGGCTGCACTGTCATAAAGGGCAAAAAAACGTTTTGTTTTATATAGAATTTGGTGCACCCCAGGTAAATCGGTTCCCTCTATTAGCAATTTTGTGAAATTACACCCTTTAATACATAGCGCACGCACAAAGCTTCCCAGTGAGGCAAATCAATTCACTTGATTGGCTCATATGGGATATTACCCTGTCAAGAAATGTAACATGATTACACCAAAAATGCATACATAAGTTCTCGTTGAGAGAAGTTTTGATTTGGGTGTCTAACCTTCTTAAGTCTATCAATTTCTTCAAATTGTTTTAGCTTCTCGGCAACTTTCTCCCCAACCTCTGAACTGCAACTTGACTCCCACCTTCCAAGTAGTCTAGTAATTGTTTTAGCTTCATGGCTTGTGTGCATTTTATTCTATTCTCTTTGATCGATCCAACAACAACAAAAAAGTACCGGACTTACAAAAATTTACATTTATATATAGGGTTTGAGGTAATATTCTTGAAATGTATCTGATGGCAAAAATAGTTGATCGGAGGAAAGCATATTTTTAAATCAACCGCGTGTTGACCCAAAGTTAAATAAGCCAAACCAAAATTAGCTTTCCTACTGGTAAAAGTAGGGTGCGTTGGTTTGGAAAATGGAGATGTTTGAAAAAAAAATGAACGGTTTTTTAGTAGACTTGGTTTGAATAAACATTGCACTTTCCAAAGAAATCTACCACCACCCAATAAGAAGAACGAAAAATGTGCACTACTAGTTTCCTTCTGATAAAATCTTTGTAATCCTAGAAATCCATATGCAGAGCATTGGATTATTCGTTCTAGTCTCTATCACCCTTTATAAAAGGCAATTATGAGCTTTTAGTCGGTCTTTTCATCTATGTCTATTATGCCTGGGTGATGCGCAGGCGCAGCGGTGTATTAGTGTTTATGTCTGTCTATATTTCAAGTTTGTATGGTCGTGAATCCAAGCTGTTTGTTACTTGCATATATACGAATATTATTATGGATGTTTTTGATGCCATGGTTAACCTTCTGTTCTTGCAAGAGTTAGTGGTTTGTTGTTACTGCAACCACACACTGGTGATCCCATTTTTTGTTCCAAACTTGTGCGCAGAATGTAAACACATTGCGTACGCGCAAGAGTTCACCTATCCTCCTACAATAGGTGTGAAGGGAGGGTATCAAGTTGGGCGAGAGGGAATTACCAAATCCAGATAAAACTCGCATCCCTGGTTGGACCAGCTCACAGGTCCGCCCTTTAATGGTGATTGGTGATTAATTCTCTTAAATAACACAGTGTGACATTTTAAACAGTGCATACTACTACAGTACTACAATTTTATTATGAAAAACAAAATTAGACAATTAAGCACTACTACAAACAACACCGAAGGGGAAAAAAAAACACAATCTTAAAGATCTCTAAGATCGTTTACAGCTTTTCTAGTTTGAAGGAGGAGGTTTAGACCCAAAGATTTTCTTAGCAAACTCCATGAGAGCATCAGTTTCAGGCATAACGGATTTAACTGTTTCATCAGCACAAAACTTGTCAGCCCATTTTGTAAGCCCTGGAACTTTTGATTCATCAAATAGTTTAATTCCGTTCATTTTCTCTGTAACTCTAATCCAACCTATGGAACACCCAAATGCAATATCAATGTATCCAATTTTTTCTCCCCCAAAAAAGTCTTTTCCTTTACTAGTTTTCTGATAAGCTTCTTCAATTAGAGCAAACCCTGCAATCACTTGTTCAATGGCAGCTTTTCTTTCTTCTGCATCCTTGCTTTTTGCAACACCAGTTAAAGATGGAAAGAACTTGACACAAAAACAAAGAAAACCCCAAATTAGCAACACATTAGAATTGTAGACCAAAATTGAAAAGTTAGGAGTTGTGAAAATGATTATTACCTTGTCATCAATGTAGGTTGCCCAGAAACGAGCAATGGAAGCATCATAAGGATCAGAAGGGACGATAGAATGTCCAGAAGAAGCCCAAACATCATCAATGTACTGAACAATGATCATTGATTCACAGATGGGTTTATCACCATGAATCATAACAGGAATCTTCTTGTAAATAGGATTTGATTTCAGAAGAAGTTCACTTTTGTTACCAAATGTCTCTTCAAGAAAATCATACTTGACTGATTTAATGTTGAGTGCAATTCTAGGCCTCATCACAAATGGACTTGGCCATCCACCTAAAATCTTCACCTCTTCACTTCCTGAACCTGCCATGACTAAACTTAGTGTTACTTTTCTGATGGAACAAGGAAATTTTGATCTAGTTTTTCTTGCTTTCTCTTTGATTCTTGAATTGATATTTATGAACCCTGAAAGTGTGGTGAAAAAGTTAGGGGGGTCTGTGTGGTTATAAATAGGGTTGAAAAATGTAGTTGAGTGTGAAAGGATGAAGTTGGACAATGTGAACGCTCTAAATATAGGCTGAGGTATGAAGTGACGAACGGCTACACGAAAATAGACACGGGATGGGACAACATTTTAAGCGATCCCCTTCTAATCTCGAGTCCTTGACCGGCACACTAGACGGATGTGGATTAATCTATATTAAAATAGACAGGGAGGGAATCAAGAAACGCTATGTAAAATGTTAAATATTGGTGATATCTCGGAAATCGGAGGTGATCACACATTGAAAGTAAATCACCGGTTATATTACGGTGTTCTTTCAATATTTCTTAGATTACTTGCAAATTTTACTGACATATAAAAACGTTCACAAGTAATTGAAGTTTTTAGTTGAATATTTTGAATCAAGGTTTGAAAAACGGTCGTTAAAACGCTCACGCCTATGTAGCGTGTCCATGAGGGTCACCGATGCGTTTGTCTAAATGACACCGATAAATAGTAAAAAACGGCATTATTTAGACCCGTTATATCTGTTTTCACGCATGTGATAACCCTTTTTCTAAAATTGATTTTTACGTTTTTTTCGTCTAAAAAACATTTTGACGTAAGTTTTTTAGACTGTTTTTTCCGTTTTCACACCCGTTATACCCATCTATTAGAAAAAAGAATATAAAAATATTATTTTAATCAATTTTTTATTTCTAAAATAAAAGATTAAGAATTACAATTAAAAAAATTAAAATAAATTAATAAACTAATAAAATTAAAAAAGTAGTAACAACATTATTTTGATCTGATATAATCGTTTTCACGCATGTTAAAACCGTTAGATAGGAAATTCAAATTATAATTTATTTATTTTTTCTATTTAACCGTTATCACGTCCGTTATTTCATAAAAACTTTAAATAAAAGCGTTTTTTCCCTAAACAACACGTTTTTTGCTCAAAACATGTTCACACCCGTCAAAATATGTTATGACGGTCACGCCCTATACCGTGACCCGACCAGTGACACGCTTTTCAAACCTTGCTTTGAATGACTTGATGGTTTGTCACTTGATCTCCCCATGGTTTTTTTACCTTTGGATTGGGCAGGTTGGTAGATTGCATGGCTGTAAATTTATTTGAGCTAACAAACGTCATTGATGACGGAGGGTACCGTGGTTGACCCACCATCCATTACGAATGATTGAATGTCTTCAGCTTCCGGAATGTTCTCTCTTCATGGGTTGGTCTTATCATTTCCATAAACAAGCATGGAACGAACCCAAAAGTGCCTTTAAAGGTCTTCTTTCTGCTGCGGACTTCATGTTATAATAGTGCATCTACTCTGTGCTTGCTTTCTCTATGCTTCCGCCACAGAAAATAACTTCTGCCAAAGAAACTAACCAACAGATGATCCCGAGTTCGAGAAACAATTGGTATGGGCTCCACCCTAGAACAGCCCCCTCGTTTTATCCTGGTAGAGGCCACCAAATTTTCCTCTGGTACAGCCCTGGGATCGTCCCGCGATACCCAATATGTGTAGAATCATTGTGTTACTAAATTTAAAAGAAGCAATAAAGGTTTGTAGGAAATACCAGTAGGTCCTAGAAATAATATATTAGAGAGAATTTGGTCCAGTTGATTGAGTCAACTATCTGTTTGGTCCAGTTTAAAAATATTTTTTTATAGTTTGGTCCTAGGGTTTTGTCCACCCACACGGAATATCCTTTTTCCGTTACTAAAATACCCCTTCACTACCGTATATAATCAGAAAAGTCAGAATCAGTTTCAGTTTTATTTTCTCTCTCCTACTTCATCTGTTGTTGTCGTCTGTTTTCTGCTGCTGCAGAACCATTTTTCTAGGGTTTACGAAGATTCATTCGATTCGATTTTGTTTTTGATACGAAGATTCACTCGATTTATAGCAGATTAATGAGGAAGTCATTGCTACGAAGACTAATTTGATTTACGCAGTTTATTTCTGGTTTTAGAAGACTGATTCGATTTTAACGGAGTTGATTTTGGTTTTCGAAGATTTATTCGATTTGACAGAGTTGATTTCCGAATTACAGATCAAATTTACGAAGATTTGATATTCGAAGATTGGAGTTGATCTGAATTCTTCTTGTTTCTGGTGAGTTTCATACTAATTCCTTTTCTGATTGTATTTTTATTTGAAGTAATTTTGTAGATCGGCTGCGTTTCTCTTCTTATCAGGAGTTCATTAGGTTTGGTGAAGTAACGAAACCTAATATGTGTTTACGAATCATGTTTAAGTTTATGCATTGTAGATTAGTTTGTTGTTTGATTTTAAGAGCAATGTGAATGAACTCTGTTAAGGCTTCATTTTTTAGAATGAACTCATTATTTGTTTAAGAATAAGTATCCTCTGCTGCTTGTTTATCTTTTACTTTGTTATTTTGTTAAGAAGAAGGTCTTCATTTTAAGAATGAACCTTTATTTTATGCATTGTAGATTAGTTTGTTGTTTGATTTTAACAACAATGTGAATGAACTCTGTTAAGGCTTCATTTTTTAGAATGAACTCATTATTTGTTTAAGAATAAGTATTCTCTGTTGCTTGTTTATCTTTTACTTTGTTATTTTGTTAAGAAGAAGGTCTTCATTTTAAGGATGAATCTTTATTTTGTTTAAGTTTTTTAGCTGTTCATATGTTGGAATGAACTCCTTTTTTTATTAAGAATTTTAGATGTTCATTTATTGGAATGAAGTTCAGCTTGTTGTGTGTGTTCATTTGTTTATGTGAACCTTCATTTTTGTTTTCCAGGTTCAGTATGGCCCTATCCAGTTGTTATGCAGTTGTGTACTACAAAGGGAATGGTATTCCATTGGAAGTTTCTTTAGATATGATGCTTCGTGACCTGAAAATATATGTTTGTGATTATTGGAGAAACTTGACTCCTCGGAGCATAAGATTTAGTCATGGCGAAGGTTGTGATAAAGTGTTCATCAATTGTGATTTTTCTCTTCAAGGTCTAATTGTTGTTTCTTGTTCAAAGCGATTGTCACATTTTGATTTGTTCGTTGAGGAGGCTTCTAATGGTGGTGCTTCTAGCTCTTCATCTGGTATTTCCACGCAGTCGCTTAGCGACAATGAATCATGTAGTGAGTTCACTGAGACTTCAAAGATTAAATACCTTACGGAAGGTTACGAGGAATTAAAACCTCTTTTATCTGACAGTTGGGAGGATATTTTTAAAGGTGTTGGTCAAGTTTTTCATGGTGGTGTCGAAGAGGTGCGCTTAGCTGTCAGCAAATATTGCAGCAAGTCTGGTTATACAGTTGCAAAGTTAAGAATGATTTACTTAGGTACACAGTCAAGTGTGGTAGGAATGCAGATTCTCCTTGGTATCTGCACACTATTCCAATCGATACCGCTAAAAGTGTCTTTGCTATCAAGGAATTCAATGGGAATCATACATGTGGTGGTGCTTATAAGCTGAAGGATCCCCCTGTGAAGAATAAATTGATTAAACATCTATTCAAGGATCAAATACAGTCAAATCCGTCGATAAACCCTTTAGATGGTTGCTCAGGTGAAGAGTTGTTACGGTATTAACATAAAATATCATCATGCTTATAAAGGGAAGGAAGCATCACAGGAAGAGATATATGGCGATGATGTAAAAATTTATACAAATATTGTTTGGTATGTTGAAGCAATAAAGGCTACCAATCATGGCAGCTATGTTAATTTTGAATATAATAAAGAGAATAAACGGTTTGAGAGGCTTTTCATATGTTTTGCTGCATGTATCAAAGGATACAGGTTCATTCGCCCCATGCTTTACTGTGATGCAACATTTCTCACTGGGAGATTCAAGGGAACATTGATGGCTGCCACTGGCGTGAATGGGAACCAAGGTAATTTTTCTTTGTTTTCTGTATAACTCATATTAGTTTGTTGTTTGATTTTAAGAGCAATGTGAATGAATGAAGTTTCTCTGTTAAGGCTTTCATTTTTTAGAATGAACTCCTTTTTTGTTAAAGAAGAAGTATTCCTATATGTTACTTTGTTAAAAAAAATTAAGAAGAAGGTCTTCATTTTAAGAATGAACCTTTATTTTGTTAAGTTTTTTAGTTGCTCATAAGTGGGAATGAACTCCTGCTGCTTGTTTATCTTTTACTTTGTTAAGGTCTTTCATTTTAAGAAGTATTCATGTTGCTTGTTTATCTGTTACTTTGTTATTTTGTTAAGAGGAAGGTCTTCATTTTAAGAATGAACCTTTATTTTGTTAAGTTTTTTAGTTGTTCATAAGTGGCAATGAACTCCCGCTGCTTGTTTATCTTTTTACTTTGTTAAGGTCTTTTCATTTTTAGAAGTATTCTTGTTGCTTGTTTATCTGTTACTTTGTTATTTTGTTAAGAAGAAGGTCTTCATTTTAAGAATGAATCTTTATTTTTATGCATTGAGTTCTTAACGAACCGATAGTTTTTCTCAATGAACTGACAGTGTTAGTTCTTTTGTTTTCTTTCATTATGTAGGTTTTTTTCCTTTCGCGTTTGCTTTAGTTCCTTCAAAAGACATTGAAGGTTGGGAGTGGTTCATGGAAAACTTGCAGTATTGTGTCGACTCTCGTCCTATCACCTTTATCACTAATCGTCATGAAGGGCTGAAGCAAAGTATTCCTAAGTTTTTTCCTAACTCGCATCATAGTTACTGTTTTTATCATTTGAAGAATAACCTCCCTATCAAGAAAGGACATGAGAAGTATAAACAAGTACTGGATTTGTTCCATAAAGTTGCATACTATTACAGCGTTGATAAATATGAGTCTGTTTTGAATGAGATGTGCATCATTGGATGTGGTTGGGTTGCCAAGTACCTCAGAAACATCGATCCCAAGCACTGGGCAAATGCTTTCTTCGTAGGATGTAGGTATGGGACACACTCATCAAGTATTGCAGAATCTTTCAATAACTAGATTCATCGTGAAAGGGATTTTCCTCCAGCTGCTCTTGTTGATGAGCTCAGGATAAAGATTATGAGGATGAGTTCAAAAAGGCGTGAGCTTGGTAGAAATTATCTAGATAGTTTGACTCCCATCTATAAAGCATTACTCAAGTCACATGTCAATATAGGTCGTCCATGAAATGTTACCGAGTCAGGTAACGATATCTATGAGGTGCATTCTCTCAGTTCTCATGTTGTTGATCTTATGCAGATAACTTGTACTTGCCAGAGATGTAAAGTGTTTGGTTTCCCTTGTGCTCACGCCACTGCTGCTATTACTATGAAGGTGCTGAGATTTTGAAGTATATTCAGCCTTACTTTGGTTCACATCATTTTCGCAATTCTTATGCTCCTGCAATTCGACCCATTCTCAACTTCGATAGGACTGGAGTGTATGAACCTGAAGACATCGTTCTACCTGGTATTCCAAGGCCAGGTCCAGGAAACCACCAAAGAAGCGTATTCGCAGTGTCTATGAGAAGGAGATGAGGCCTATGAAGTGCTCAAATTGCAAGAAGATTGGGAATCACAACAAAGCTACATGTTGCCAATTACTGCTGGAGTAGTATGCCTGAACTTTTATTTTTAGTTTATGTTTTTTTATGGTTTATGAACTACTATTACTTTTGATTATGAACTGGTGGTAGTTAACTTTTGATATGCACTTCATTATCTGGAATGAACTCAATTTTTATTTTATTTTGTAGAACTGCTTTTTTAGATGTTATTTCTATGGGAATGAAAAAAATTGAATGAATATGTACCATATATTCTATCAGTTCATTTACTGGAATGAACTTCATTTTCTGGAATGAACTCCATTATTTTTTTCTAGAACTGCTACTGAAATGTTGATGTTATTCAATGGGATATGTACTTCGTTTACTGCTATTTGTATCAGTCCATTATGCATTTGAAATGTTAATGTTATTTTACTGCTACTTTGAAATGTCATTTATATGGGATATGTACTTCATTATCTGGAATGAACTGCCACTCTATCAGTTCATTTACTGGAATGAACTTCATTTTCAGGAATGAACACAGCTTTTTCTAGAACTGTTATTGAAACGATATGTTATTCAATGGGATATGTATTGATATTTGTATCAGTTTATTTACTGGAATGAACTTGTATTCTATAGAGTTTGCACTCTCTATTAGTTCATTTACCTAATGAACTGGTATCCATAAGACAGCAAGACAAAACATTGAAGTTAAAAACAGAACATAAGACAGAACATTGAAGTTATAAACATAAGTCAAAGTATTATCTACTAGTAATCTACTATCCAAAACGTCATTAGAAGCTAATTCAGGTAACAATAGACATAAGAGTTTTTCTGTCTAATCTGTTCCACCATTATCAAGTACGCAATTTCTAAGGTATTCTGAGTTGGTAAATTCACCCCATCTCTCTTCATCTCCTGATGCAGTAAGAAGTTTGTAGGCCATCTCAACTCTTCTTGCTTGCATCTTGTTTACCATATCAGTTTTCTTCATCATACTCTGCGACTTGGTTGTGGTTGGCTTGACACTTCTCTTGATCCAATAGCAGGTGTACAGTAGGCAATCTGGGTATCTCCCTTGATCTGGCACTCTTGACAGATTTTCAAAGTTAATGCTGGTGCATATTTCCCTACCCTGAGCATGTAGCCACGAGTTGATGTGTCTCATGCAGTAAGCAGCCATTCTGGTTGCGTCAGTCTCGCATTGCTTACCAAGCACTCCCCTTTTGATGGAGTTGTAATGCTCCAATGTGTAGTTGGTGACGTCAAAAACCAGCAGATGCCAGTGTTCACCTAGAGGCCTTTTTCATTTCACGTTACCACTGTGTGGGTCAGTATTCATAGGAATGAGCAGCTTCTCGGTTTTGTGATGCATGTCTCTTATAAAATGATCAACTTCCTCCATTCTCTTATGTTCATTGTGCCGCACAAAAAATGTCTAAAAAAAGAGAGAAATGAACTAGATAGTTCATTCTATGCATGTCTAGATAAGTTCATTGTACAGTTCAAATAGATAAAAATCAAATAACCTCCATAGCGATGTTTTTTTCTCTAAATCAGATAAACTGCAAGCAAACAGTTCCTTTATCAAATGAATATGCATAAACACACTTACGAATGCTGTTGGATTCATAATCTCGAAGTTGATATACTTTCTTCGAGTCTTACTGTCCTGGCTCTCTCTGAACATTCTCTCCTTGTTTGCAGCTTTAGACTTTCTGTATATATAGTAGTCCAACAAGGTGGTGTCCAAGTATTCATTGGACAACAGAGAAACACTTTCACTCCCTTGGACTGATATTGGAATTTACTTGTGATTCTTTGCTTTCCAAGATGTTTGACTGCAAATACAAAGAAAAATGAATTGTCAAAAGTTTATACCAAAAAAGAATTGTTGAAGAGAAACATATAAAGAGTTAGTAAGAGAAACATACGTAGTCATAGCTTTGCGGAAGAAATCACCAAATACCGCAAACGCAGCATTATCAAATTTTTGGTAAAAAGGAGATCTCCTCAGTTCTGATAGATTTGGCGTGATTACTTCTCTTACTCTTCTAGGAGCCTATGGTGCTGCTTCTTGAATCTGATCTTCTTGCTGCGCCTGTGGTGCTTCTCCCTGAACATTTGCAGGCTCAAATCCTCTTTTCCTCTTACCTACTTTTACAACAGGGTTCTCCTTCTGTATATTATTCTTCTTCTGTTTTTCATCTATATCAACTTCAGGTGAAATCTTCGACACTACCTTCTTATCCTTGTTTAACTTCAGTCTGATTCTTGTTTTTTTTTCCACTGAAATCTGATCCAGATATAAAATCAACCCCTATTAGTTTCACTGGTTTGTTTGCTCTAGTAGTCATTCTATTACTTTCTTATGGTACTGGTACAGGTATGTGCTGAGTCTGCTCCATCGATGAACCAATGCATGTTTAATTCAGTTCTGCAACTATTTGCGAAAGCTGTCTCCACATGTGCGGCAGTTTTCCTTGCTTTCTTTTATCTAGTAACCACTCCAGGTTGTTCTTGCGACACATGGGTGGGTTGGAACTGTGACATGCCAATCGAAAAACTAGGACGACTACAGTTGATTTCGTTTACTGTAGTTTTGATGATGGTGTCAGCTTCATCTTCATTCTTATGATTCTTGTCATCAATAAGCTGCAGACTCATACGCTCTTCATTGACAAACATATCATCCTTGTTACTTGATGTTAAAAATAATTCAAGAAGCATAAATCAAAAATAACTCAATAATGGTCTTGTGCATCAAAAGTCAGAGTTCACCCCTCAGAATGAACTCCAACTTCTATATTGTATCCAGAGTTCATCCATGAGAATAAACTCCAGCCTCCGCATTAAAAGTCAGAGTTCACCCCTCAGAATGAACTCCAACATCTATATTGTATCAAGAGTTCATCCATGAGAATGAACTCCAACCTCTGCATTAAAAGTCAGAGTTCACCCATCAGAATGAACTCAAACATCTATATTGTAGCCAAAGTTTATCCATGAGAATGAATTCCAACCTCTGCATTAAAAGTCAGAGTTCACCCCTCAGAATGAACTCCAACATCTATATTGTAGCCAGAGTTCATCCATGAAAATGAAATCCAACCTCTGCATTAAAAGTCAGAGTTCACCCCTTAGAATGAACTCCAACATCTTGATTAACAGTCATAGTTCATCCCACAGAATGAACTCCAACCTCTAAATCTAAAAAATTTACAGAAGGAAGAAAAATATTTGGAATTTCTTACCTAGGTTTACACATTCATCAATACTTAAAGGAACTGGGGTGTTGTCTGTTGGAATTGAAGGAAGCTCTTCTTCAGTCATTTCATCAAGGAGCTTTTGTTGAGTATCACTTGCATCGACTTCAATAGAAGGATTTCCAACAGATAAGACGGGAAAGAGATGATCAGAACCAGATCAACCAGCAGCTTCCATATCATCAGTCCCAATTCCTTCATTAACAGCATCTGGTACTGCAATTCCTTCTGAAAATGCGGGGGTACAACAACCACACCCAATAATTCGTTTGGCAATCTGAGAGGACTTACTCTAATATATTTTCTAGAGAATCAACTAGACAGTCAGACTCAATCTAGAGAAAAGTATATCAAAGAGTTTATATCTCTGTTTCACAATGTAATCAGCAAATAAAACAGATAGAAATCTGCGAGCCTGATTATTATGTGAAACAACTTGAACGGTACCAAAGACCAATGTTAAAGTGTCAATAAATTTAAATCAACAACCAAAGGTTTGATTATCTATTGATTGATCTTAACGCATAACCTGTGATATTTCAATTATATAACAAAATATAATGCGGAAAAGAAATAACATAGACACCAGAATTTTGTTAACGAGGAAAACCGTAAATGAACAAAAAACCCCGAGACCAAGTCAAGTTTGAACACTACACTGTATTAATCCGCTACAGACACTTGCCTACTACCAATAAACTTCGGACTAGACTGTAGTTGAACCCTAATCAATCTCACACTGATTAAAGGTACATTTGCGTTCCTTACGTTTCTGATCTCAGCAGGATACTACGCACTTGATTCCCTTAGCTGATCTCACTCACAACTAAGAGTTGCTACGACCCAAAGTCGAAGACTTGATAAAGAAATCTGTCTCACACAGAAAAGTCTATAGAATGAATAAATCTGTCTCCCACAGAGATACCCAAGAGTTTTTGTTCCGTCTTTTGATAAATCAAGGTGAACAGGAACAAATTGATAAACCGGACTTATATTCCCGAAGAACAGCCTAGTATTATGAATCACCTCACAATAATCTAAATCGTATGATGGCGAAACTAGATATTGTGGAATCACAAACGAGGAGACGAAGGTGTTTGTGATACTTTATATCTTTCCTATCGGAGATTAAATCTCGAGCAAATCTTAGAGAAGATAATACTCAAACGATAGAATCGGGTAAGATCAGAACACACAACACAAAGAAAATAGTTGGGTATGGCTTTACAATCCCAATGAAGTCTTTGAATTCGTTAACCTACAGGGTCTCGATAGAAACCTAAGGTTAAAGAAGAATCGACTCTAGTTTATGGAACTAGTAATACAGGAGGTGTGGGGATTAGATTTCCCAGTTGCTAGAGTTCTCCTTTATATAGTTTTCAAATCAGGGTTTGCAATCCAAGTTACCTTGGTAACAAAGTATTCAATATTCACCGTTAGATGAAAAACCTGATTCAACCAAGCTAATTTCTTTCAACCGTTAGATCGAACTTAGCTTGTTACACACAAATGAAATGTACCCTCATTTAGGTTTACGTAACCGTACCCAAACGTGTACACCATGTTGGCTCAACAATAGTTACCCGAAGTTAGCCATATGATTACTCTCATATCAACTTATTCATCTTAACCATAAGTAGTTCAAATGACTCAAATGAAACTAGTTAAAGAGCCGTTCAATTGCTATATTCTCATAGAAGTATACAAGAACACAATTGAAGAAAAATCGGTTTGATTCACTCGAATCAATTCATGAACATTATAGCCACGGTTTGCAAAGATTGCATTCCTTATTTTATAAAAATTTAAGTTCATGTACAACCGATTTTAGAAAGTAACCAACTCAAGTATGCAAACGGGTACGCATACATAAATAGCCGTACCGAGTTTGGTTATGCCAGTACGCGTACGAGTGTGCATACCAATTCACACTTCCAAACTCCAACAGAAATTCATGGACGTGAGACTTCCGCTAGTATGCGTACGGGTACGCATAATTTCCCAGACATCCAACAACCGCCAGTACGCGTACGGGTATGCATACTTCAGGTTCCCGGTTTTTTACTTACACACAAATGTGAGAACACACTATGTTTATATCCAAACATGGTTACTTGATTCTAAACTCTTTATTTCAATCATTGAAACTTTCTTAGAGGATGACAATAGCCATTTTCACTCACTATTAGCATCAAAGTAATTTTCAAGATATTGAAATAATCATAACGAAACATTCCAAGTCTACACCAAATGATTGTATCACACAAACTATGTAAGATGTTACTCAGCAATTTTCACATGCTCATATTCTGACATTCATCAAGAATATAAGATGAACTTGGTCGAAGCAAAAGCTTGCCAACACATATTTTGAGAAATATGTAAGCCAGATAAACTCATCTCGAAATCTCAAATGTATATAATAGAAAACTATATCGTAATACGACTTATGTCTTAATATAGGAGATAAGGTAGAAATAGACTTTCCAAGTGATGGATGAGTTTTAGTCTCCACATACCTTTTGTTGATGAAGTTCCATAAGCTCCCCTTAGTAGTTCTTCATCTTCAAATGATGAACGTCGTGAAATCTAAAGCTCGACTACACAATCTATGTCCTAGTCCGAGACATCTATAAATAGGCTAGAAATCAAGACTTATAGTTTTGATAACTAACATTGACAAACATGCTTGAGATAGCAACGCATGCGAGTTCGACCGAGCAGTGCTCTAACAATATCCCCCTTTGTCAATTTTAGTGAAAAAACTATCAGTACATATGGATTACAAAATAAATAAAACTTTGTAGCTTCTCATCCAAATGCTTGATCTCCTTGGCATCTTCAACACGACTCGGAATCTTCGTCACGTCCAAGTACTCCATGATTCTAAACGTGTTCAACTCAGCATCATAGTTGTTCAATATCCGTAGCGATAACAATGAGAAAACAAGTGCTTTCGATCATTGTTATACAGTGTCATAGTATTATTACACAGCATCAAAGTTCAATTGTATCACAACTTTGAAAACAATACTATGGTGATATGTATCACTCCCCCTTAGTCAATACTTCATCTCGACATGAAAACCACTCCCCCTTAAATAATGATCCGTAAACCATATGTATTTGTAGTATGAAACTACACATTAATTCTCCCCCTTTTTGTCAATATACATTTGCAAAAGTACGAAAACTAGTGGGATCCTCATGAAATTTTCATAGAGATACTTCATGACCAAAAGAGAATAACATACCAACTTATTTAGATGCAATCATAAAGCTGAAGCTAAATGCATTCATCAAGGAAAAATTCCACAGCCGCACTCCCCACAAAGATTTGGCAATAAAGCACAAGTTCAAAATGAACTCTCCCCCATATAATGTCATTCCCGAAAGAACAACAAAGGCGACCTTGCTTTTACAAGAAAAGAATGATTTCTTTGGACATAATCAAATCACATGATTAAAATATGAGGGTACCCAAATATACCTCAATCTAAAACTTTTCCACCTATAAGTCCTTTTCCGAAAGTGATTGTCTATGGACTGAGTCGAGACAATACAACTAATGGGTTAAAACATCGTGTGATCGTCTATGGATACGAGATCGAGACAATACAACAATGAAGTATGTTTAGTTGATAATAGGTTCGGACTTAACCAAACTCTAGGGATTGTCTATCAAGTAAAATAGGAATTAACGTTTGTGTATTTTACTTCTAATTATAATAAAACAATTGCATTTATAATTGCGGAAATAGAAAAGTAAAAGACACAACAAGATTTTGTTAACGAGGAAACCGCAAATGCAGAAAACCCTCGGGATCTAGTCCAGAATTGAATACTCTCAGAATTAAGCCGCTATACAAAATATAACAAACTTCTTATAGTTGAGACCAAGCAACTAAACCTATAGTTCACCTAGTTTCCTCCGTATCCCTGCGCCTCCAACTTGCAGTAAGTCACGCACTTGGAACAATTCCTTTGGTTCGTATTCCAAACAGTAAAGGAAAAACAAATCTGTTCGGCAACAACTCTTTTCAAACAACGTGATATGAGTTTGATAAAGGCTCTTCCGTTTAACCAATAAACTCCTTTGTCGGGTCCTTAGATCAATTTCTCAACAACTACCAAAGTAATTTTTAGACTATGCAATCAATACTATTAATCACAAAGAAGTGTATTGATGCTGATCTACTCAACTAATCAATCCAATCTATTACAAAGATAAACTGATTATAGTTGGATCCCTTTCCAGCCGAAACAAGTATTGTGCACACCAAAGATTATGAATCCAAAAAGTCTTCTTGTCTTCAAATCTTATTTGATCTTCAATTAGCACCTGCACACAATCAACTTGAATTTCTTGTGATCAATCACACACAGAACGGAGTCTGTTAACGTTGGATTATCACAAGACGTCTTTAGATCTACAAACAGTCTAAATATCCCCGTCGAAACTTCGATCTAGTTTGAGTGAATCTTATATCAGAAGAGAAGGAAGTTTGGACACCAAGGAATTTCAAAAACCGAATATTCTCAAAGATATGCAATAAACACAAAATCGGTTTTCATAACTCCTGGAAATGCACTGTCCAAATATTGACCGAAATTCCAATAGAAAAATCTATAATTAGTAAATGCACATTACTAATTATTATTTTCTACAGATATGATTTAATTGCTGGAAATTAAATAGCATATAAAAACTAAGAAGCCTTAATTAAAAGATTCTCAATTTATTTCTATCGTGGGATTCTCCTTTAGCTATTAAGGAATATCTTTGAACAATTAATGATAAGCGTTATTGCACATGTTCAAAGTATGTCGACATATTTACTTTGCAAGTCCTTTTTCATACTTACAATCTTGGAACCGATTTGCCACACTTCCAAACGAATTTAGAATTGGTTCATCTGACTTCCAAGAACTATGTGATTGATTATCCTATCAAATCACCAATCATGGGTTTCACGGTTCTACCAAAACAAGTTCGGTTCTACCTCCATGTGAGTACTATGCATAGTCACGCTAGTTACCAAAACTAGGTTGACTAGGTACTAGGATTGGTTCCCCACATACTTATTGTAACTACCTGTATTTGGTGCACATGTCCATAGGATCGGTTCCCCCAAAACTACAAACTTGTTGCACATGTTCATAAGATCGGTTCCCCCATCTACTAAAAACGTGTTGCACCTCTTACAAGGATCGATTCCCCTCTTGTAAATTTGTTGCACCTCTTACTAGGATCGGTTCCCCAATGGCTAGATAAAAGTTGCTATTTACAAGGCATCGATCATACCATCTTGAGTGATTACTTAAGATCGGTTTCACTAATAAAAGTCATACCAATACATAAGTCAGGCCTTGTGAATAGTTTTACCAAGTTACATAAACAAGTTTATGAGCGGTTATACTAAACACACATATTGGTAATTCAAAATAGATTTGCAATGAATAACAATACCAATAAGCCTAGCGATTTCCCTTTCGATTCACAAAACAAGTTTATGAACTTACTTCCTTTAAACGAATGTAAAACATTGTTTCCGAGGATGAAATCTTCACTCATACCCATACATAATCACAATAGCATTCATATGATCATGTCGATGTCTTATATATAAAGTTTAATGGTTTAGCAATAAACCTCGTATTGTATTCCTTAATACTATGTCTAACTAGAGTATCATACACAGCTTTGCAGTTATGTTTTCAATATGCACGACTTGAAAGATACGTTTGGGAATGAAACAGATCAAGTCAAATATTACTAACCTCAAGAGGAAGGATGATGTTGTCGTTGTAGCTCTATACTTCTTTGCATTCTTCAAGTCTTCATGTAATACTTGTATGTCTCATATCCTAACACTTTCAAGCTAACCTATACAAAGTTGACTTTAGTATATAATCAAGCGACTCTGTAAATGAGTTTTGATTCACTAAAATATGACAACCAAACTTGACATACCAACGCTTGGTGGGTTCAACCGAGCTATGCTCTAACAATCTCCCCCCTTGTCAATTTTAGTAACAAAACTCTTACATCATATGGATAAACAAATTACAAAAAATCATTATACACATACGCTTGATTCCAAGTTTAACAACACAAAACCTGCATTAAATTCAATCCTTAAATGCCGCTGCTGGCATTATAAAAACAAAGCTAATACTCCCCCTAAAGGTAAGATAGGTAGATTTTCAATCCGCACGTCTTTGTTATTTTCATGTAGTTCCTCATAACTACGTATCATATGATATGTAACTCCCCCTTTGTCAATTTTAGACCATACTCTTTTTTATAGTGGTATTGTCTTATCTTTGGAAACTAACTTCTTCGAAAAAGATAAAATCTTACATACCTCAGCGGTATTTTGCACAAGTTTGAGCTTGTTTGCTTGTCGATTCTCTCTTCTTTTAAGTTTATTGACATATCTCATCTTGTGTTTGTACTTGAAACACTTTGAAAGTTCATAACCTTTGAGTGAACAATAAGAGCATGTCAACGGATAAGATAATTCAGACGCCCGAGATGTGCAAGATGCTAGACACAGAGTGGAACCTGAAAAATCAGACAAAGAGTTTCCAACAGAAAGGTCAATTTTTTCTTCCAGAATGTTTGAGTCTTCTTCTGAAAGAATATCAAGATTGATGTATGTATTGCTATAATTATCAAAATCAATATCTTCACAAAGAAGTTCAACACTTGATTTTTCGTGTTCATTGGAATCATAGTGATCAGACATTTCATCAAGAGTTGCAGCAAGACCTTTGTTCCCAGTGTATTTTCTACGGTTCGGACACTCATTTGTAAAATGACCAAAACCTTTACGCTTAAAGCACTGTGGCATATCCTTGTCATCAGCCTCATCAACATCCCTATTTTTAGGAGTAATGCGATTGTGAGGTTTAACTGATGATCTGGGTTTGTCTCTTGAGAACAGTTTACTTCTCTTCAATAGAAGATCTCTAAACTGTCTTGTTATCAAAGAGACTGACTTGTCAAGATCTTCATCTGAATAATCAGCCTCAGAAAAATCATCCTCAGAGACGCAGACACTTTTACTTTTGTCAAGTAATTTAGTGTTCTTTTGTGCTTTAAAGGCAACATCCTTTCGAGTTATGGATGTATGCTCATGATTAAAGATCATTAGCTTTCCAACCAATGTATTTATGGAGAGAGCATCAAGGTTATTTCCCTCAACGATGTCATGCTTCTTAGAGTCGTATCTGGATGGCAGCGATCTAAGTATTTTCATCACAATGTCCTTTTCAGGAATAGTCTTACCCAATGCAAAAGATGCATTAACAATTTTAGACACTTTGTGATTAAACTCATCAAATGAATCTTCATCTGCCATACGAAGGTTTTCCCAATCGAAATTTAGGTTTTGAAGACTGGCTTCCTTTTCACTGGTATTCCCTTCAAATACGGTTTCTAAGATATCCCAAGCATCTTTAGACTGAGTGCACGTGGTCACATGGTGCTGAAGATCTGGGGTAATGGCATGTATGATGGCATTCAAACCGTCGGAATTTTTCTTTGCAGCAAGTATCTCAGTAGCGTCATATGCACCAATATCATTCGGAACGGTCGCATTTCCTACTGCCATAACGGGAGCATCATAGCAATTAACTACATAAACCCATGATTGAAAATCACGCGCTTGAAGAAAGGCACGCATAGCAATTTTTCACCACAAGTAATTTGATCCATCGAAGACTGTTGGTACGGTTATAGAGATAACACTTTTGTCCATCATCAGATCGCTACAAACACAGACTTATGAGGTCTTTAATGTGTTTTCCTGCTCTGATACCAATTGAAAATGCGGGGGTACAACAACCACACCCAACAATTCGTTTGGAAATCTGAGAGGACTTACTCCAATATACTTTCTAGAGAATCAACTAGACAGTCAGACTCAATCTAGAGAAAAGTATATCAAAGAATTTATATCTTTGTTTCACAATATAATCAGCAAATCAAACAGATAGAAATCTGCGAGCCTGATTATTATGTGAAACAACTTGCACGGTACCAAAGACCAATGTTCAAGTGTCAATCAATTTAAATTAACAACCAAAGGTTGGATTATCTAATTGATTGATCGTAACGCACAACCTGTGATATTTCAATTATATAACAAAATATAATGCGGAAAAGAAATAACATAGACACCAGAATTTTGTTAACGAGGAAAACCGCAAATGCAGAAAAACCTCGGGACCTAGTCCAGTTTGAACACCACACTGTATTAAGCCGCTACAGACACTAGCCTACTACCAATGAACTTCAGACTTGGATGTAGTTGAATCCTAATCAATCTCACACTGATTCAAGGTACAGTTGCATTCATTACGTCTCTGATCCCATCAGGATACTACGCACTTGATTCCCTTAGCTCATCTCACCCACAACTAAGAGTTGCTACGACGCAAAGTCGAAGACTTGATAAACAAATCTGTCTCACACGGAAAAGTCTAAAGAATGAATAAATATGTCTACCACAGAAATACCCAAGAGTTTTTGTTCCGTCTTTTGATACAAGGTGAACAGGAACCAATTGATAAACCAGACTTATATTCCCGAAGAACAACCTAGTATTATCAATAACCTCACAATAATCTAAATCGTATGATGGCGAAACTAGATATTGTGGAATCACAAACGATGAGACGAAGGTGTTTGTGATTACTTTTTATCTTTCCTATCGGAGATTAAATCTCGAGCAAATCTTAGAGAAGATAGTACTCAAACGATAGAATCGGGCAAGATAAGAACACGCAACTACAAAGAAAATAGTTTGGTCTGGCTTCACAATCCCAATGAAGTCTTTTAAGTCGTTAACCTACAGGGTCTCGATAGAAACCTAAGGTTAAAGAAGAATCGACTCTAGTTTATGCAACTAGTAACACACAGGAGGTGTGGGGATTAGATTTCCCAGTTGCTAGAGTTCTCCTTTATATAGTTTTTAAATCAAGGTTTGCAATCCAAGTTATCTTTGTAATAAAGCATTCAATATTCACCGTTAGATGAAAAAACTGATTCAACCAAGCTAATATCTTTTAACCGTTAGATCGAACTTAGCTTGTTACATACAAATGAAATGTACCCTCATTTAGGTTTACGTAACCGTACCCAAACGTGTACACCATGTTGGCTCAACAATAGTTACCCGAAGTTAGCCATATGATTACTCTCATATCAACTTATTCATCTTAACCATAAGTAGTTCAAATGACTCAAATGAAACTAGTTAAAGAGCCGTTCAATTGCTATATTCTCATAGAAGTATACAAGAACACAATTGAAGAAAAATCGGTTTGATTCACTCGAATCAATTCATGAACATTATAGCCACGGTTTGCAAAGATTGCATTCCTTATTTTATAAATGTTTAAGTTCATGTACAACCGATTTTAGAAAGTAACCAACTCAAGTATGCAAACGGGTACGCATACTTAAATAGTCGTACCGAGTTTGGTTATGCCAGTACGCGTACGAGTGTGCATACCAATTCACACTTCCAAACTCCAACAGAAATTCATGGACGTGAGACTTCCGCCAGTATGCGTACGGGTACGCATAATTTCCCAGACATCCAACAACCGCCAGTACGCGTACGGGTACGCATACTTCAGGTTCCCGGTTTTTTACTTACACACAAATGTGAGAACACACTATGTTTATATCCAAACATGGTTACTTGATTCTAAACTATTATTTCAATCATTGAAACTTTCTTAGAGGATGACAATAGCCGTTTTCACTCACTATTAGCATCAAAACAATTTTCAAGATATTGAAATAATCATAACGAAACATTCCAAGTCTAAACCAAATGATTGTATCACACAAACCATGTAAGATGTTACTCGGCAATTTTTACATGGTCATATTCTTACATTCGTCAAGAATATAAGATGAACTTGGTCGAAGAGAAAGCTTGCCAACACATATTTCGAGAAATATGTAAGCGAGATAAACTCAGCTCGAAATCTCAAATGTGTATAATAGAAATCTATATCGTAATACGACTTATGTCTCAATATAGGAGATAGAGTAGAAATAGACTTTCCAAGTGATAGATGAGTTTCAGTCTCTACATACCTTTTGTTGATGAAGTTCCACAAGCTCCCCTTAGTAGTTCTTCGTCTTTAAATGATGAACGCCGTGAAGTCTAAAGCTCAACTACACAATCTATGTCCTAGTCCGAGACATCTATAAATAGGCTAGAAATCAATACTTATAGTTTTGATCACTAACATTGAAAAACATGCTTGAGATAGCAACGCATGCGAGTTCGACCGAGCAGTGCTCTAACACCTTCATCTACAGCAGCATCTGGCATTGCAATTCCTGCAGCATCTTCATTCACAATGCCTCCAACAACTTCCACGGTTTCATCCACTGGTTGATCCAATATAATTTTTATTTGATCACTCAACAATGAACTCTTGTGCTCATTAATGAAAAGAGTACGCATGAACTCCAATGTTTGGTCTGCCATGAATTTCACCATATTCCCACCTGTAGCTAGCAATGCATCAACTTTAGTTTGCTTAGAAGCCAAGTGTAATACATTAAATTCCATCTTTCTATCAAAAAGTGACTTTGAAGTTGTCGCTTCTGCAAGTGATTTGTCAAGGTCTTCCTGCTTTAACAAAAGATTCCTCATCTCCTCAGCATGCTTCGTTGTCAACTATTATATCTCTTGAGCATGTTTACCTCTTAGGTCCTCTATTTCTTGAACATGTGTAGCTTTCAAACTTTCTATCTGTGCGGTCATTTGATTGAATTCTTTCTCAAACAACTCAACATTTGTCTTGGCTTTTCGCTTTTGCAGTAGCTTGTTTTCAGCGTCAGTATATTCATCCAAGAAATTTTGTGATAGTTGCACACACAAAATTCAAATAATTAGATATTATCAACATTTTTTTAGAGTCCATTTCACACAATGAACACACAATTTCATACTCATTAAACATTCCTTGTAGGAATCCATTACAAGGAATGAACTACAACGTCAGAGGAATCGATATTAACAGTCAGAGTTCATTTTGTGGAATGAATTCCCAGTTTTATCTTAAAGCAGCATAGTTCATTATGTTAAACTAGATTTTTACCTCTCCAAAATCATCAACATTCATCTCTAAGTGTTTGCAAATGCTATCGATTTTCCACCTTGCAAATCTTGGACGGTAGTCTACTATTTCCTGCACCTTCCACTTGGGTTCCAATGCTCAGCAAACCAAGGATGTAAAAAGAAGAATCATACTAGTCAGTTATCAGTGACAATTCATTTCAACATCAAACATCAAAATGAAGAAACATAATTATGAACAGTTTTTCATCTCACCAACAAATAAAGGTAACACCCTTCAGAAGAACCTCTTCTCAAGCTTTCCATCAAATGCTTGTGTATGAGATGCGGCAAAGATATTCTATCTATTGACTCTAGGAAAGCTAGGTACTTGGTGTGGATGGAACCTCCATCACCACTAGTAAGAAAAATAGCATACAAGACAAAGAGTTCAAACATGGTTACAAGATCTTCAATAGATCCTTTATTCCTAATCAACTCAACGATTTTCTCTTTCAATTCTGTGTTCTTTATATCAGAAGGTTTCCTTTTTAGTGGAACAAAATTATAGGTTGTATAGAACCTTCCAGAAGTGTAGTCTGTCAGGTTTCTTGAGTCTAAGAAATATTTTTCTATTCCACCTCCAGGGATACATGGTATTCCAAACACTAATGACAATTGTTCAGGTGAGTATCTTAGCACATATGTTTGTCCCCCTACTTTGAAAATGAACATATGATCATTTGTATCATGAATGAACTGGTGCACATTGCAGACAACTTGGACAGCAGGTGTTGTCTTATTCCATTTAGTAGGAACAATGGCGTCTTCCAAAAATACTTTTGCTACATTCCCTAATGGACTCCCATACAAAGCCTTTCTCTGTTCTTCATTCAAAGCCTCTTTTTCCTTCAGTGCTTTAATCTTATCAGCAAGACCAATCACTCCAGCAAAGCTACACTTTATCTTCTTATCTACATTTTAAAAAGAAAAAAAAAAAAAAGATTAATAGTTACTTTTCACAAATATTAGCTGATAAAAGAAGATAAAGTGTGGCTTGAGAAGGACCAATACTTCAGTTCATTCTACTGGGTGAACTCTCAAGCAGTTTGAAGTTCATTCAATAAAATGAGGCTTTCAAAGAAGAACTAACACAATAGATAATGGACTTCATTCTACAAAATGAAGTCCATTATGTATAATGAACTGTAAAATCTAGATCTACAATTTTTCTAGACTTTATTCTAAAGAATGAAGTCCAACAAACATCAAAGAAGAAACATGTTTCATTGTACAAAATGAACTCAGTCAAAGAAGGACTTATTATGCATCAAACGTCAAACAGATATACAACTGCATTCTAAAGAATGAACTATGACAATATATATGCGATTTACAACTTCATTCTACAACTTCATCAAATAAATCTAAAACTTCATTCAACAAAATGAACTCCGACAAGACATACCCTACCTAATAGATCTACGATTTCATTCAACAAAATGAACTCCGACAAGACATACCCTACCTATATAACTGAATATAACTGAAATCAACATGCAAATAGCAGAAATCATGATGAATCTGTATTCATATGAACATTCAATATCAAAAATCAACTTCAGAAGAACAATAAACATCAAAAATCAACTTCTAGTACTTCGAATTAGGGTTATTTGTACCTTTCGCTAGTTTCTTTGCTTTTGATTTCTCTGAAACAGGTTCTTCTTCAACTTGATTAACTCCTTCAAATACAACTAATTGGCTGTTTCCTTCTTCAACTTCTTCGTCTGAAGATGATTCTACTACTGCTTTCCTCCTCGTTCTCCTGATTTTATGGTTTTGATTTCGTTAATTTTTCTAGGGTTTTCGATTTTGGGGTTTTTTTTTCTAATTTTGAAGACTGATTTGATTTCGTTTGTGAAGATTAAAATGATTTCAACTGATTAGTTTACTGTCTTTGGTGGATTTTGAGTTGATTTTCTGGGTTCTTGAAGAGAAGAAGACGAAGCAGTTTCTTTCTCTGAAAATGGAAACGAAGAGACTGAAAATGGAAAAATGAAAGAGAAAGAGAAGGTTAACGCGTTTTTAGGGAGTTCGTGTGTTTATGGCGGTAACAGTTAGGTAAGGGTATTATTGTCTATTTGGTATTTTTAATTAATTATGGACCAAATGGAAAAGGTGGTTTCTAAAAGTACCAAACTGATGTGGGCCCGGACATAAAAGGACCAAACGATATTTTTCCCTAAAGGTTTAGCATTATTTTCGAACAATTAATTGGGGGATATTTCACTGTAGCTGCCAGCATGGTTCCTCAATGGCGGCAGTCCATCGACCATACAGATTTCATTGAAAAACCAAATCGGCAGCTTCGGTAAAAATATCCCCCAATTAATTTATGTATCCCCAAATTACATGTCCTTATTTTATGGATAGTTTTGATTTCCAATGAGTTTTTGTGAAATTATAAAATCAAACATACGAGAATGTTCTTCAAGGAAGAACAAGAATTTGATCAGGAATAGTTGGGATCTACCACCCATTTGCCAGATTAACTCATTTGTCATATGTTGGACTATTTGTAAGAAACCTAATGTAAGGGATTCATATTCCAATAGAGGGGCTTCACATGGATTCCTAGTGACTAAAAATTTGGTTATGGGATGTCTTGATGCAGTAGAAAATATCTAAGTTACCCTCCATCTAAAATAAAAACCTAAAAACTAAAATAAAAATCTAATTCTATATCAAAAATCTGCTTTTCTTCTTCTAAACTTCCTCTCATTCATAATGTAAATCCTTCCCTCTTTTTTCAATTGAATCATTCCATCATCTTGATTAATCCGTGATTCAAAAAAATTATAATCGTCGATTGGAATCTCTATAACCACAACTAACTAGCAAGACATTAGGATCATGGGATACTAGGATTGAATTGGTTGAAATAGGAAAAAAATTTAGGGTTACACGTTCACTTAGCGGTTAGGTATTCTTAATTTCCTAACCGTGAACTTGTGATCAGAAGCTATTACGATTAGGAAACTAAAAACTCCTGACCATAAATTAAAAAAATTAAAAAAGTTATACTTTTTTTCGGTTAGGTTCGTAACCGTAAGTAGATTTACGGTTGGGTTTGGCTCTTCTAAACCTAACTGTAAGAAATCCTGTATTGAAAAAAAATCAAAAGTTCTTACGGTTGAGTATTTTTAACTAACCATAAGTTCTATACTATTTGAAAAAAAAAAATCGTGAACAGTCTTGCGCACATTTAAGGTAATAGGAAACCTAACCGTGCGGGACCAAGAAAAACTCTTTGATTTATCCTAAGAAGACTGACCAAAATATTTATTTAAAGGTGACACGTTTTACTTGAACACCTTTTATTGAAAGGGATTACTGCCATGTTTCTGATTTGATAGATCAAGATACTAAAACGTGGAAGGTGACTATCATCCAACAATTATTTGAACAAGAAGATGCTAGGAAAATCCTGCAGATCAAAATACCATATGCTGAAGAAGACAAACTTATTTGGACTCTCACCAGAAATGGAGCTTTTACAGTAAAATTGGCTTACAACAAGATACTGGAATTAAAAGATGGAGGTGCAACTACGGATGCATCTACAACTAGTTTCTGGAGAAAACTATGGAAGATACCAACACTACCAAGAGTAAAGCACTTCTTGTGGAAACGTCTCATAGACATTATTCTATCTAATGAGAGAATGGATAGGAACATGAATCACACAGGAGGTCAGTGTTCAATTTGCAAATAGGGTATAGAGACAACTTGACACCTGCTTTGGGAATGCCCTTTTGCAAAAGAAATATGGTTCACAACACCATGAGCAACGAGAAGCATGGCCAATATGGATGCAACAATTCAAGATTTGATAAAAAGCTGGTTCTCTAATGATTTTAATAACCTAGTTGATGACTGGGTTGTTAAAATTGCTAATACTCTATGGTAAATATGGAAAACGAGGTGCATAAGCGTCTTTGATAACATCAAGCCAAACCCAGTGTAAGTCATCAGAGTCATTCAAAACTTAAATGATACTACAGGAAAACAAATGATACACAAACAACTATCAAACATAACTATTGTGCAGCATCATTTAACTAGATGGATACCACCTACTAGTCCATTTCACTCTTTTTGCTGTGATGCTTCTTTTAAAATTGTTAATTCTGTTAAACATGTTGGATGGGCTCTAATACATCGTGACTTTGCAGGAAACTTCATCAATGCAAGATGTGAGTACGCCAATGATCTCTTAAATGCTGAAGCAACGGAATGTAGGGGACTTCTACATGCAATGAAGTATGCAGAAGAGTTAAAAGTTCAATTTGCGTGTTTCGAAATGGATGCAGAGTTAGTTATCAAAGCAGTCAATGGAGACATCCAGCACACTGCGTGGGAAAATCATTCTATGATATTAGATATGAAACACATTCTAGCAATGCATCCAGAATGGATATGCAAATATATAAGTAGGAAAGTTAATCTCAGCTGATAAGCTGGCAAAACATGCTAGAGTTTTCAACATTTCTCAAGTTTGGTTTGAATATCCTCCAAGTTTTATTGCAGGAGCAATATTGGAGGATATAGACAATGCAATTTCTTCAAGTTATAATCAATAATAATCCCCTGTTTTCAATCAAAAAAAGTGAATTTTATTTACCTAACTTCCTTTAATTACCCAACTTTGCAGGTCGCTCACAGGTTCTTATTAACAATAAAACTCTTCTTGAATATACAATTAATAGTTGGAAATTAATGTTTGTAATTACGTTTTTTTTTTACCGATCCTGGCCGTAAACAAATCTTATGATTGGTTTTGTTTTTTACCAACCGTAACTGGTTTCCTTCAACTTTGATTTTTCCCAGTTTTTCTCAGTTACGGTTAGGAGTTTATCCCCACCTAACCGTAAATTTCTCTTACGGTTGGTTAAGAAGGTTAAAAATCCAACCGTAAACCGGTCTGAAAAGGAAGAAAAATCTTCTTCTTTTTTGTGTACTTTAACCAATTTGATTTCTCTTTATCATGTAAGGATTCACTCACTTGAAATTTCACAATGAAGTCACTCGTATTATTTGAGTACATCAAAATCTATGTTTTTTCAAAAAATCTACTTTTTCTTCCCTCCAAAAACCTAGAACAATAACTATTAATTTTCCATCTCTAACTATAAATCAAATCATTAATCTAATCTAATAACTAATAGTACTAGATCAGCTAATTTAACTAAATGAGGGTTGTTTAGCCATTATAAAAATATTTCAGATAAGGGGTTTTTGAAATTATTAACGAGTGACCTGTTTTTGTCCTATTATTGAATCCCCTCTATGTGAATGTGAAGCCCCTATACTAGGTAGAGCTGCACATGGGTCGGGCGGGGCGGGTTTTAGCTAATACCAACTACCAACCCAACTATAGCGGGTTTTTATTTTCATAACCAACCCCCGCACTCACAAACATCGGGCGGGTTTCTGACCCGCCCGCTACGGGTCGGTCGGGTTCGGGTTTAAACCCGCTTCAGATTGTAGTTCAATATTTTCTGCAAGTTTTTCACCTGTAGTGTTTATATCTGTACCTGCTTTATATTCAATGATCATTCACACACACATGTTTTAAAGTTTAAACATACTTCTCACTTAAGATCTTAATTACTTAAAAAATCAAACCATAAACATAAGTCTTCGTTGTTAATCTTAAACAATAACAGACGGCTAGGATTAGTTTTATCAATGGTGTATATTTAGCGGGCTTTTTCGGGCGGGTTTTAGTTAATATCAACTACCAACCCAACTATATCGGGTTTTTATTTTCATAACCAACCCCGCACCCACAACGAGCGGGTTCGGATTAAAAACCCACAGGTTTAACGGGTTCGGGTTAGTTGGGCGGGTCTTGTGCAGCTCTAATACTAGGTTTCATTTGGAATGGATGTAATGATAAATTATTTGCATAAGATTATTTTTTTTAAGACACATCTTTTGAGATTTTTATGCATAATTTGCGAGTTTTATGAACTTGTAATTTATCTTCCCTTAACTTGCACATGACGAGAATGCTCTTGAAGGTATAACAATAATAATTTGATTAAGAATGGTTGGGGTGTACTACCATTTGCGATGTTATGGACTATTTGGAATGCACATAGATATATATTTTATGGAGATAGCAAAGAAGTATGGATCAATTTATTGTTATTATCAAATGCACTTTGTATAACTGGTTTAGCCGTTTAGGAACACAAAGCTGTTTGATGGCTCAATTCGTAGTTTTGTCAATAATAATAGCCAGTTTGCCAATCATTTGTCCAAACTTTTTGTCAATATATTCTAATTTCTTTGATGATTCTATGATTTTTGTCTCTTAATCAAATTTTCCCTTTTGCTTTCAATAAAAGAAATGGGACAAAAATAACTGGAAATTAAATTCTTTAAGGCAGCTCCATTCGAATTTGATTTTTTTTTTTTCATAAGCGAGGGAACCCTCGGAACATTACATAATACAAAGAAGTGATTACATAAATTTTTAAGATCATTACAGAATCATCATATCCATAGTATCTCCACTAATTCTTGACTAACCATCCTAAGTTTGCATACTTAAAAACATTTTTAGAAATCTCAAAGGGTATCACAGGACCTAATTAATTTTGAATCAAAACTAATTTGTTTGACTGCATAAAGCGGTGGTTGGATCAAATCCAACCCCGTGATTTCAAGAACATGTAAGCTAGGCTTACATGAACTAAGGTTTTTATAGTAAAAGTGTTTTACCACTAATTCAAAGTAATAGGAGCAGTAGTAGTGTCTTGAGTAACAGAAACAGTAACTGAGTCTTCGGTAGCAGGAGCTAAAGTAACAGGGATTTCTTGAATCAGTCTTTTGAAGTCTGGATCGGGATGAATCGGCCCGACTCAGCGTTGGAGATTTTCTAACAATTGATATAATCGATGAACTTGATGATGATCTTGATTTTACTGCTTTTGCCTTTGTTTTCTTAGTTTTTGATGTTCTTGTTGAGTAAAGAGCTCGCCGGAGAAGTCGTCGGAGCATCAGAACCTTCCGGAGAAGATCAAGCTTAGAGAAAATGTTGAAATAACTGCGACCCGAACATAAGAACACCATCACTGAGACTAACAAATCCCCCAAAATATAAAGTACACAGGCAAACCAGTAAGTGTTAAAACTAATCCTAATAAACAAAGAAAAAACAGATCTATAAACTACTAGATTGCTAGAACAACCCAGAGCATCAAGATCACATAAAACTAACAGAAGCCGAAATAAAACCCAACCACCACCATACACAGTGAAAAAAAAAGGGTGGGGATGAAGCCGAATCAAGATATCTTGGATTTGCTTTGTCTTCTTCATGGGATAGAAATGAAAAATGATTGTATGGATTGCTTTCTTCCCTGTGAAACATCACAGCCCATACCTATATATTCATCCAAAGATCGATGAAGAAAACTATAAAAATTGCAAACATTAACAGTTCCGATGAAAAACCAAACCGAAACTAAAACTTAATTTTCTAACAGCAGACAAAAGATCAGGATGAAAGAGAGCGAGTTATGGTGCTTGATCTTCTTAGATCAGCTCCAATAGAGCCGATCTGAGTAGAGAAATAATCAGTTAGAGGAGGTCTTCGTTGGAGAAAAAAAATGGAGAGAGAAAGGTAAGAGAAAGATCACTTGATTCCGATACTGTGGATAAATATTGATGATTCGAAAACTGGTTTTGCCTCTTAGGAAAAACATAAAATATTAATGATTCGCTAAGAGGTAGGAGTGTGGTCGTACGACAATAGTGTTGCCACCCGGCAATATTGGCATTGACACAAAATTCTAGGTTTGTCCCTACATAGTGGAGGAAAATAACTCACTCTTATTACTACTAAGGGTGCAGTAGTTCAACATTGCAACTTTTTTTTATAAGAAAACAAGAAAACAACACACTTATAAATTATCAGTCCTTCCTTCCCCGTAATCAACGCACAGAGTAGGAAGGAACCAAACTGGTGGAGCATCCCAAGCCATATGGATAGCATTTTCCTTGCCCCATTGAGCTAGGTCGTGGGCAGCCCCATTACATATACGATTGACATCTTTAAAAAATAACGACTGGAAGCTAGAGATTATGACTTTAATATCTTGGAACAGACAATGAGTTCGTAGGTCCCCCAAGAAGAGCTTCCTGTTAATCTTCTCAATACCAACTTCGGCATTAGCTTCAATTATGATCTGGTCCAATTTCCTTCCCTTTGCAACTCTTAACGCGTCTCTGATTTTACGAACTTCTGCTTCTTTTGCTGAAAGAAAAATTAAATTTGTCGATTCTGCGTATATAAAATTGAGTGTTGAGTCTCTTATTAAGAAACCTGAGCCCCCAATTTATGAATTCGGGTTCCAAGCGCCATCGGTGTTAAATTTTAACCAATTCGTAGGTGGAGCCTCCCAATAAGATAAGATTGACTGATTCTGTGTAATTGTAGAGATATGGCTGATTATAGGGGTTTTAGGTGTATCCATCATCATTAAGGATGCACAAGAACCTGTCTGTAGTACCTGTACCGAACTGGAACCGAAAAAACCGAACCGGAACCGGAGTAAACGGTACAGGAACCGGGACTGAAACTTAGGAACCGGAGTAGACCGGTACAAGCACTGGTTCTGGGGGAGTACCGGCAGGAACCGGACCAAAAGAACCAGTTAATATCAACCGTTGAGATCTTCGTTATTTTTAATCCTATCCGTCTAACCTAGGTTTAGAGAATCCTATTATCTTCGAGAGTTACTATTTCACTCGTCATTTTTCTTCTTCTTTTTTTCTATGAAGAGCAACCTTCATTCATTCATTAATTTGAACCTTCCCTTCTCAACAAATCTTTCCCATCTTCGCTCGAGAACAACATCCACACCATCAGAACACCTAATTCCTCTTCTTCTTCTTCTACCTGATTCTTCAGTCAAGAACACAAAATCGATCCAAACTGGAATCTGAGTTAGGTACTTTGCTTATTCTTCTTCTGATTTAGGGTTCTTAAAAATCTAACTGAGTTCGATTTGATTAACTTAGGGTTCTTAAAAATTGATTGCATGTTTAATTAATCTGTTTAATTGCATGTTTGAATCTGATTTAGGGTTTATTTGAGATCGATTTGTTTGATTGGGCCTAAATTCTTGTCTGATTGTTCGTAATCATGGATGCTTACTGTGAAAAATTCATGTATGAGATAATTGCAAAGATTGGGTACTATTTCGATTTGCTATTTGTGTATGCAAATGTGTCTTTATTAGGTAAAAAGGTGATAGTCGTGCTGTCTTTGTTTGATAAAAGTCCTCAACAAAGCAGTATTGTCTAGACTAAATTGATTCTTCAATTGCCATGACAAAAAGAATCTGGCAATGAACTAGATATGTTTGCTCAGTTTCTTGCTTTTTTTTTTTTTTTTTTTTTGTTAGGGTATTTAGTTTTGGTTCTTTCATTCTTAACATGTGTTCAATTTCAGTGGAAAATATGTTCATGAGCTTATTAGAGAGCATGGGTTTGAGTCAGGTTTTTTGGCTTTAGTCTAGAATTGCAGGCTTGCAGCATATTTTGCTTACTTTGTTTCTGTTTTTGCTTTTTAGTATAATGAGTTATGTTTCCAATTGTAACAGGCCAATCACTTGAGTTGCTAAATGGGACATCTATGGGAACATTTTGAGAAACTTGATTCTACAAGAGCAAAGTGTAGGCACTTCTCAAAGGTATATGCTGCTGATGCCAAGCGAAATGGGACAAATGGTATGAGATTTCATATACAACAATGCCCAATCCTTCGAGTAATGAAGCGTAGATTCAACCAAAAAGGGAAAGAGGAATTAAAGGGAGCTTGATATTCATTGTCGCTGTCTTGCATATTTATGGAATGGAAGTGAAAGTGATGTGGAACTATTGTTTTAACTTTGTTTTAATGTTAAACACAGAACTTTGAACTGCTTGTTTCGGGAGTTTAAGTAACTTTTAACTTGTTTTAAACCTTTGTTCATCTTAAGAACATATGATGTATTTAATGTGTTAAAAACAATTAGATAAAGAAAATATTATGTTGCATATTTTTTTTATAGGTAAAAACCCGGTACCGGAGTGGAACCGGACCGGTCATACAAGTCCAGGTACAGGTGCCGGTCAACACCAGGTACAGGGACCGGTTCCAACAAAAAACCAGGCCGTACCGGCTCATGTGCATCCTTAATCATCATGGCTTTGGCTCTCGAAAGAATAACCATTGGTTCCTCCTTCTTATTGTTGTGCACCATATCATTTCGGCGTGTCCAAATTGACCAAATCACGCAAGCAATCAAAGGAAATTGCTCAGCTCTTAAGGAAAGATCTTGATAAGGATACAGATGCAACCAAAACTTGGTCCATTGCATAAACGTAAAGTCCTGGAACTGATCACATTGGATGTTTAGTAAATGCCAAACTCTTGCAAGCTTTTTGCAAGTTACTAAAGCATGCATGATTGATTCAGACTTTATCTTGCATTTTGGACAAGAGTAATCAGAGATGTGGATTCGTTTATGAAGTATTTCATTCACTGGTAGAGCTCCTTTTAATGCCTTCCATACAAATAGTTGAATCCTTGATGGGACTTTTAGTTTCCAAACCGCTTTCCATATAACAGAGTTAGATTCATCCCCTCTTACACTTAGGGTAGAATAAGCAGACTTTGTAGAGAAGACTCCATCTGCAGATGGAGTCAAAATCCTTCTATCATTTGAAGGTTCAAAGCTAATAGGGATTTGTTCAATCTTCTCTATTGAAGGTTGATCAAAAGCAGCACTCAATTTTTACGCATACCAAGTTCTTTTATCCGTGTTAATAAAATCCTTAACTTTTAAGTTCTTATCAGGGACAGAGTTTTCTCTTGGTGTGGAAACCCCTTTTCCATGGATCCAGTTGTCACACCAAGGATCAATAAAGTTTCCTTCCCCCACAACCCATGAGATAAATGGTTTTATTTTACTCATTATATTGTGGAGGCACTTCCATGCCCAAGAAGCATTATCAGGACAGCTAGAGTTCAACACATCAGAATTATCACAATATTTTTCTTTTAGCACTTGTGCTAAGAGAGATGATGGATTTTCCACCACTCTCCAAACACTTCTATCCATCATAGCCAAATTATTGATCTCGCTAATTCTATAACCCAAGCCTCCTTCTTTCTTTGATTTGCAGATGTTCTCCCACGCAATAAGATGAAGCTTTCTCTTTTTTGAATTTGGATCCTCACCCCACCAATATCTATTAAGGTGAGAGTCAATTTTATGACACATGATTTTAGGAATTAAAAAAATGGCCATTTGATAAAGTGACATAGCTTGGCCAACCTGTTTCACCAAAGTAGTCTTGCCAGCCTGAGCTAAGAATTGAGTTAACCAACAATTTACTCTCTTCTCCACAACACTTAGGAGAGAGAGGTGGGTTTTAGTCTTGGACCTTAAAATGTTTATTAGCACACCCAAATACTTCTCACCGAGACTGAGGTTAGTGATATTTAGGATTTTGGCTAGCATTTTCCTATGCCTTGGATGAACCTTAGGGCTAAAGAACAATCCTGATTTGTTAAAATTTATCTCTTGACCACTTGCTTTACAATATTTTTGCAAGTAATCTCTGACAGCATGAAAATCAGGGATTGTTGCCTTAGTGAAGAGAAGACTATCATCTGCGAACAGTAGGTGACTAATGGATGGGCCAAACTTGGCACATTTTATGCCATGCAAAATGTTTGAGTCTTCCAAGTGTTTAATATAGGCGCTAAGGGCTTCTGCACATATGATGTACAGGTAAGGGGACATCGGATCCCCTTTCCTTAGGCATCTTTCAGGTTGAAACTTCCCGACAGGACTACCGTTTAATCGAATAGAGTAGGATACGGAGCTTAGGAAGTTTAAGACCATTCTGATCCATTTAGAGTTGAAACCCAATTTGGCCATTACCTTGGCCAAAAAAGACCATTCCAGTCTGTCATAAGCATTATACATGTCTAACTTAGTGGATGCAGTCCCAACTTTCCTTTTTTTTTTAATTGTGTCTATCATCTCATGGGCTAGGACAACATTTTCCGCAATTTTCCTCTTCGGGACGAAGGCACTTTGATTGGGAGAGATTACTCTATCCATCAAAGGTTCCATACGATTGGCTAAAGTCTTTGATATCACTTTGTAGACAAAGTTGCATAGACCAATAGGTCTAAACTGATCTACAGAATCATCCATAGGACTCTTAGGCACTAAAACTATGTTGGTGTGGTTAAAATGAGTTAGGAGGTGCTCGGTTTCAAAAAAAAATAACCATTTGAGTTACATTGTCACCCACCACATCCCAATAAGTCTGAAAGAAGATACCAGTGAAGCTATCAGGCCCTGGGGCTTTTTTAGCCCCTATTTGAAAAGCGGCAGCTCTAATTTCTTCATCAGTTAAGGGGGCCACCAGAATATCGTTATCCAAACTAGACAATTTTGGCTTGATAGAGTCTATAACAACATCTTGATCTTGGGGACCAGATGTGCTATAAAGTTGTTGGAATTAATTCATCTCCAATGGATTCTCTAGTAGTAAACCAGGTTTCGTCTCTAGATTTTATCCAAGATATATTGTTCCTTTTCCTTCTAAACATCGTGCATTTGTGGAAATAAGGCATGTTTTTATCCCCTTCATTTATCCAAAGCTCTCGGGATTTATCTTTCCATAAGATTTCTTCCAAAGAATACAAGTAAGATAGCTTATCAGTTAGCTCAGCAATCTTTCTTGTATCTCCTGGGTTGTTCGATTGAGTTATCTGGATTTCAGTTTTAGTGTCCTGTAAAGAGACATTTACATTGCCGAAGGAAACTTTATTCCATATGCTTAGTTTTTTCTTGACATGACTCAATTTTTGTTTAAGTTGGAAAGCTTTTGAGCCTCTAACTTGCAAAGACCAAGCTTGCTCAATGATGGATTTGCATGAATCGTCATTGGCCCACATGGACATGAAATGGTAAGGTTTATGCAAATTTTCAATTCCAGGATTTAGCGAGACTAGAATAGGAGCATGATCAGAGCTAATTCTAGGGAAGTGTTGGGTGTGGTAATGAGGAAATGAATCCTCCCACAAACAATTGACAATAGCTCGATCAATGCATTCCATAACTAGGTTTTCTCATTCTTGTTTGTTGCAATGTTTGTTAGTTCAACATTGCAATTGTATATTCATATTATTACAGAAGATGATAGCTACAAGTGATCTAAGAATATTATAATTCACTACACATGTGCGCTTCATGCAAAGTGGCGTGGGCTCTAAAATGGTGGGTAGCCACAATTTTGAACCTACTTAGAGCAATTCCTATGGCAATGTTCAAATGAATTTTTTTGTTGAGCCAGGTGATGTGTTTTGTAGTTGTAATGAAAGTGGTAATAAGATTCGTTCAACTCGTACTTGTGAAGAATAATTTTTAGACTTAATTAAGAAAACTAGAAAAATCAAAATAATGTTTTGGTCAAGATTATAAAAAGCACTGAGACTCAGGATTCCACCAAATTCCATTCATGTGATTCAAATAATAATTCCAATCAATTATAGCTCAAATATTAAAAATATGGACTCTTATTCTTTGCCAAAAGTAGATTTTTGAAAAGCAATGACTGTAAATCAAAAGAATGATGTATCAAAAATACATTGACCAAGCATACATCATCAAACAATATCACACCCATTCAATAAAAATCATAAATCGATTAAAAATCAATGCAAATAGTCATAAAAGAATTTTTAGAATTACCACATGCGTGAAATAGGGCTTCCTCCGTCATCCCAGTGTTGGGGCTTAGCTCCTCATGGTAAAAACATGCTCAAAAGATAGAAACATGGCTCAAAAGGTGTTTTTATTGAAGTAAAATAATATTACAGCGAATCTACAATGCTTTTCTGGCGTTACAGAATCACCGATACAACTTAAGTGCTGTTAATAAACGATAAATCAGTTCTGTAGTTGAATATAAGACTGCTTCTGTGACGGTCCGGTGTGGGTCGAAGTTCTTCTTGTTCTTCAGCAGCAGCAGCAGCAGCGGGTTTCCTGCAACTTTGATTTTTCGGCTCTGTGGTGTTCTAAACTTCCCCTAACTTGCAACACCCCTTATATATGACCCCACCAATCTATTTATATCAAAAAGACCGATTAAATCTCTCCAAAATCTTCCAAAATCTCTTCTTTTCTCTTCACAAAAAAGTTGCGGCAATTTCTTCTTTTAGAATTTCTACGCATTTCTGAGCTTTCCTTTTGATTCTAAACTCTTCCTTAGATAGATACCAATCTTTGGGAAGGTTTATAGCACTTTAATCTCTCTAAAATTTCCTAAAATCGGTCACACACGTGACTTTCCATATTTTGCTGTTGAGATGAAAATCCGTCGATTGAGCCCATTTTAATCGATTTCAACACCCATGTTAGATTCCTAGACCCATAAGGAGTCTACCCTATGAAAATCAGAGGTTTAATCGACCTCAAACTCCTCCAAATCACGATCACCAAAACTGCCAGGGATGTTTTTATTTTCCCGCCAAAAACAGAATTTGAATTTTGAGAAGAAAGTGACCTCCCCCTATCCAGTCCCGGTCTTTGTTTAGTAGCTGCTTGGAAATGGGTTACCCCTCATCCAAAGTGAGAGTCCGAATAGCAAATGTCCTCCCAGGTGCCTTTAATAACTTTTCGAGCCAATTTCGCCGCAAAGGCTTATTTCTCCAAAAACACCTACAAAGAGATAAAATACCAAAATAAGTACAAAAATGGGTACTAACAATATACACAATAGAGATGAAAATAGACACATAAATGCGTCTATCACCAGGTGGATGGTCAAATAGGATTTTTCACTATGGAAACGAAGTGGGCGGTTGACCGTTAAGCGCTCGGACGAAGTACTGGCGCTGGCACACGTTGTTCAAACGCTGGTGCTCGTAGTTCCAGTGCTGGCGCTCCTGGCAAAAATGCAAGCGAGCACAGCAGAGTCGCCGGCGTTTAAATCAAGACCGCAAATGGCTACTTTTAAACGGTCACCAGAACGGCTAGTTTCTACCTCCATAAATACTGCTCGAGTTTGATCTCACAAATTCACAACAATCTTTCATCCGATCAATCTTTTCTTAATGTCAATTGCTTTCAATTTTCAACCATGAATTCTGATTTTGATTCTTCTGAGGAAGATATGGAGATGGATGAAATGTTGTATGAAGAAGAGAAAGAAATGTGTATGGAGTTTTTGCGTCAAATGGATGAAGATGCAAATCAAGATAGAAGAAGGAGAAATTTTATGTTGCAATTATAATCCGGGATCATACCAAAGCCTTTAGAGACATATGAAGTTGCGACTAGAAGATGGACGTGGCGAGATCGACATTTTTACCACAAAAAGAAGATGCATGATTATTTTAATCATGATTGTGTCTATTCCGATGAGGATTTTCAGCGACGATTCCGCATGGGCCATAACTTGACGCAAAGGATTATTGCCGAGCTTTGTCAGGTACAACCTTTGTTTCATTATCAGTATGATGCACGACATGTGCGAGGCTTTAGTCCCGAATAAAAGGTCATTACGGCCCTCCGTATACTATGTTACGGGGTACCAACGGATTCTACGGATGATTACATCCGTATTGGGAAAACAACCGCCTTTAGGTATCTCAAATTGTTTTACGAAACAATAGTCGAGCATTTTGGTCCAACCTTTTTAAGAAAGCCTACTCAGGAAGATGTTCAAAGAATAACTGAAGAAAACACCATGAGGGGTTTTCCAGGAATGCTAGGTAGTCTTGACTGCATGCACTGGACGTGGCATGCGTGTCCGGTTGAATGGGCAGCCAATATAAGGGTCATTATCCAAAACTAATTGTAATTTTGGAAGCTTCAGCTAGCTATGATTGTTGGTTTTGGCATGCTTTTTTTGGAGTCCCGGGTTCAAATAACGATCTCAATGTTTTGTATAAGTCACAATTGTTTGAATATCTTAAGGATGGGACCGCATCGCACTGTAATTTCACCACTAACGGTCATCACTACACTCAGGGTTATTATCTAGCATACGGAATCTATCCAGAATGGTCAACTATGGTTCAAGCTTATAGTCAGGTAGGTTTTGAACCGACGACTTCGAAGGATATGAAGTACTTTAACACCCAACAAATGAAATGCAGAAAGGATGTTGAATGCGCTTTTGGCATACTGAAAAGGAAGTTTGCCATCATAGCTGGGCCGGCACGTTTTTTTGATTTTCAAGAAATGAACAAAATTATGCTGACTTGTATCATTCTGCATAACATGGTCATTGAAGAAACCAGGCGTGACCCAACCTGGACTAGTTTTCTAGATGAAGATTTGAGGCCGAATCTTGTGGTGGGGCATGGGCATCCGGCAAGAGAATATAGACTTGCCACTGACATACTCCAAAACCGGGGAATCTATGAACAACTAAGACAAGATCTAACTAAGCACATTTGGTATTTAAAAGGAGCAAGAGACGATGCGCGGGGGCGAGGCAGAGGCAGATAGATGTTATTTTCAATATAGTGTTGTTAATTTTAATTAATATGTTTTTTAATTTAAAGTTGTTTGTTTAAACGAGTACATTTAAAATTAAAATTGAGGCAATTATATTAAAAGTAATTTTAAATAAACGAGTACAATTAAATTAAACTTAACTAAACAAGAATTAAAATCAGTTATCAAGACTGTATTCATCTTCGTTTTCTTCCGAGGCATCATCTTCGTCTTCTTCCACATTCACATACTGGCCATTTTGTTGAGGGACTTGTTGTTGTTCGGAAGCGACTTGTTGTTGTTCGGCCGCGACTTGTTGTTGTTCGGCCGCATCCATTTCCTTAGTCCATGCAGCAAATTGTCGTTCATTCATTATTGAAGTGTTCAAGGAGAGTAACTTGTTTAGCTTACAATCCCTGTAGTATTGTTCTCGCGAAAGAAGACTTTTTCATTGATTATTTATAGCAATACCACGGTCCCTGTCTCTATCTGCTTCTATCTTCATCTCGAATTCTTTGTGTTCAACATAGTTGAATTCGCTTGAACCTCCTTCTAATGCTCGTTGGGCTACGTCTCTCGCTTCTTTTGCATCTTTCTGACCCCCTCCTGTTCTTCTCTTGACGTTAGTGTTAACGTCTAGATTAGTATTGTGTTGTTCCTACCTACTTGGAGACCCGGTATATGGAGATCCAGTTCCTTCTGGTGAGGAAGCGGGCCCTCTATTTTGAAAATACTGCGAGATTGGACCATGTGATGATCTTGTAGGCACTTGATTACCTTCCAGCAAGTATGGATTAAACTTGTTAATCCCTCAAAATGGTGAAACAAGTTTCATGTTGGAAGCTCGATTTTGTGGGATCTTTGCCACTCTTCCCGACATCTTCGTTCCACATCCGGTTCGTCTTCACCACTTCTTCTGTTGCGCCATATTTGAGTGATCAAAGCTACATATTCACTAACGGCTGCTGAAATTGCGTGAAAACGATGACACAATCCATCGCCATCACGTCTATTGGTGTTACCGGTTTCTTCACAATTTTTTTGTAAAATCTTATCATAAAAAGTTTTTTTTCTTGATAAATACCGTTGATTTCATCTAATGTATATAATACATAATTTCTGCAAAGTGACTCGTCTTCATCCATCGTATACTTGACACCAAAAATTCTTGTGTTTGTTGGTTGTGATTGTGGTGTATTTTATTGTGTTTCTTGTTGTGATCGTTGTTGTGATTGTTGTTGTGAGGATGCCATATTTGTTAGAAATGAAATATATAGAGATGAGATTTTTTTCTGGTAGATTGAGTTGATATAAATAGTTTTGTTTGAAAAAAAAGAAAAATTAGAGATGGTATGAAATGGTATGAAATTGTGTAATTTTGAGGTAGTGATGAAGAAGGTGTGAGTTTTAAGTTTGGAGATAAACTGAATTTATAGGGAAACAAAAAGGAGCCACAGCCGTCGGATGGAAGGAGTCGTTGGCGCTTTTATGAAAAACGCGGCGCGTTTAGCAAAAACACTGCCGTTTGAAGTAACAACGGGCGATGGAAAGACAAGCGCCAACATTTTTGGGTCACGCGCCAGCGTTGGTGCCAAGATCGCCCGGTCTTACATCACGCACGCGCTACATGTTCCATCTCACTCAACAAAGCAACAAATTTATTGGTTTGTACATCCATTTTTCATGTTTGTTGAGTCCATAGTGGGATAAAAATCAACAAATACTTGTTTTGTTGAGTCCATAGGAACTGCTCTTATATCACTCTTTCTCAACAAAACTTTGTCACAAAAACCACCTGGAAAAACCCGAATCGAAGGGCCCATGAGGTTATCCGATCTTCAATATTCAATCAAACTCATGTATATATATATATACACACATATTTAATTAGTGTTATAAGATTGTTACCACATTAGAAACCTCATTAAGAAAATACAGAGGGTGGGAAATTTGAACGTATAAAAACTTGAGTACTGCATATTAATGATAGACTTGCATATGTTGCCTCGTAATAATACTCTTCGTAGAACCTAAAGAGACAAAACCAGTACTAAGGGAAACTAGTACAACATTTCGAACTACGGATGATAGTAAAATGACATGCCTCATTAAGGCATATGAAAGGGAATCCTAGTAGTAAAAAGCTTGACTAATGAAAAATAATACAAAATGGAGAAGTCCAAAATGTCAAATATCCATAATCTTCTATAACTCTTTCCATATTTAACGTTAGACCATTTTTTAAATCATTCAAAAGTGTACTCCGGTCTTTTGGTGGATTTTTCTCAAATATGATGGAAACAGAACACGATATCTTTAACTTTAGAATACTCTAGCCAATGAGATTCATCAAACCACTTAAAAGAATTCGACGGTCTTATATTCCCATTGGGGTACCTTGATACTTAGCAAGTTTTGTTCTATTACGCCCCGTTTGTAGATAAGCTCGGCGAACTTCATCACATTTGTTAATCGGATGTTGTATTATCGGAAAACGTAATCCAGGATCCCGTTCTAAAGAAGTAACATATGCACTATCGACAACTTCAAGTAAGCTTGGAGTATCCAATTATTCAAGATCAGTTCTTTGAGTACCCTCAACTTCTTCAAAATCAGTTCTTCGAATACCCTCAACTTCTTAAGGTTCACAATTTACAATTGGAACTTTATGATTTCTAGGATTTGATGGAGACGAAAACAGACATTACTTGTTGTTGCTTCGATAGGTTTGAAATATGTATCTATAGTAGCTCTTCCTCGTTTAGTACCTTGGCAGGACTAGACGTTGCAACCTGTAAGTAAGCATCACAAGTAACTTATTAGAAAATCATACAACACTAACTGGTAACAAAAAGTTAAGGGAGTTGGGAAATGTCCTGCAACACACACAAAATTGCAATGGTCTCTGTTCTTGATGTAACGTTTGTGTTTCTCAAAAAAAACATTACGGATAGAAAAAAATTAGAAGATACTTACTAAAAATAATAATAACCATACATCACAAGCTGCTCGTGTCTACACAATTCTATTTAAAGTAGAAAACCTAAACCCATGAAATTACTAACAATTTCCACTATGCAGGACGCCACGAATCAAACACGTCAATCGAAAGTATTATGTTAATTCCTGATTAAATTAGGAGGAACATTTGGTCAAAACAAGATTAAATTTAGGAACCGTTGGTAAACGATGAAAAAATAGTAGTTGGTCTAGAGAGACAACAAAATAGTAGCATAAAAACGTAACGTGCAACAAATATTATCTCCAGAATTATGAGAAGGCATGGTCGAAACTACTGCATATATAGCATGTTATAAAATAAGTTGCTCAGTAAAAAATTATGAACAGAATAACATGGTTTGAGTTTTCAGGTAGGAGTGACTTGGGAAACAAAATAGATTCAACGACAAGAATGCAGGGAGATATAGCAGACCGTCACAACATATTTAAAGTATCCGGTAAGCAATTTTGCAGATAGACAAAACATTAGGAGATACTTAATAACAATTTCAATTATGAATACATGAGTAGCTTTTGTTGTATTGTTAGTAAGTATCACCTAATTTTTGTTTATCTGTAACTTTTTTGAGAAATACAAACATTACAATAAGAACATGTACCATTGCATTTTTGTGTGTATTATTGGTCATTTCTCCACTACCACTACACGAAATCACAGAATTTGTAACGTGGAAAAAATGTTAGTATCTATGCATTATAACGTCAAAAAAACGTTGGAAATGTGCCGTTACTATTAGTGTTACAACATTTTTTCAACAGTTCATTTCGTTAATATAAAAATTTATTAAATAACAGTTTCATTCGTTAAAATAAATACACCAACGGTTATCTAGTCAGCACAAGATTAATCTGATGTCATTTTGTTGTAACGGATATCCGTTATTGCGCAAATCGTAACGATTAGACTGTAACATTTTGGTGTAACAGTTACTGTAACGATGACTTTGTGTGTAACGGTTAACTTATTGCCACATGTCCTTCCTTGTAACAGCTACAACAACGATTTGAATCGTTATTTGATTGTAACATATTGGATTTAACAGTTATTGTAACGATTCATAACTGTGACAGCTCAGTGTAACGGCTGCCGTATGACACGTGCCAATCGGCTGTAACGTGTAGAGTAACGGCTTCAAACGTTGATGATTGATTGTAACATTTCAGATATAACAGCTTGTTGTAATGATTCGATTCGTAACAGCTGACTGTAACATTTGCCACATGTCTATCGTTTATAACATGTAGACTAGCGGCTTTAAACGTTGACGATTGATTGTAACAGTAATGAATTTTCTAGGTGTGCTAATTACTAACATATTTTATAACATCGATCAAAAAATAACATTTTTTACTGTTATAAATGAGCTCCCATAATTGGACCCTGCAATGTAATGCAATGCAATCAATTTATGAAGCTGCAATATAATTACTTTATAAAGCTGCGTTGCAATTCATTTCTGAACCTGCAATACTAAATCTGAAACCCATAATTCAATCTCATTCAACAATACATACATTCTCATTCTAACAGCACAAGGAATTCATTCATTCACTTATTATGGAATACATACTCCTCATTCATCCACATACGTAACTATAAACGAGTATCATTCTTACATTGAAAGAACTGTTTAATCCTAAAAAAATACATGGTTCCCTATATGGTTATAATCAAATGACAACGGTTGTGTTTTTCAGCAGTTTCTAAATATAAGCAAGTGTTGTTCTACAATATTATACCTTGGATGGAAAAAATTGTTCATCCGCCAAAAGAAGTCGTCCATTGACATCATAGTAGCCTTAACCATCTCTTTCCATCAATTCCAGTATCCTAACAAAACAATAAATGAAACAGAAACCAAAATTAGAAATAGATCTTATAGGAGAGAAAGATTCATTCAGTAATTTGGGCATTTCGTTTTACATGATCATTCTGGATGTGATACTTCTGCAAACAATAAAATTAGTGACAATCAAATTAGGAACAATGTTCGCAGGAGAGACAAAGAATCATTCAGTTACATGTGCATTATCATTCTAGATTTCATACATTTTCATTGTTGGATACCATTCAGTCATAATAATTTGAACATTGGCAACTGAAGTTTCAAAAGTTTATATTTATTTGACAGAATTGTAACTGGCAATTCACATACACGGTTCATATGAAAAAGTATGAAAAGTTGTAGTAAGAGTTTACTTACCGAAAGAATTAGAGGCGAGAATGTTTTACTTCTCGGTTGTCCTACCTCTTCATCTTCGCAGGACCAACACTGTCTCATATCTTCTAACTTGTACACATGTCAAAGTATTATTGCACATCAGCAGTTCTAATTATATTTCTCTATAAATGTCCTGCAACACAATATAAGGGAAGGGATAAACTTAATTCAGGAAGCTTGATCTTGGTTGAAAAAGCGGGAGTTTAACAACCACACCCAATATTTCGTTCGGAAATCTGTATGGACTAACTCCAATATAATTCAAAGAGAATCAACTAGACAGTCAGACTCAATCAAGGAAAGATATCCAAGAGTTATATTTGTTTCTCAAATCAATCAACAAATCAACGGGAATGAATCCGTGAACTGATTGGTATGAGAATAACTTGAACGGTACCAAAGACCAATGTTCAAGTGTCAATAAATTCTATCAACAACCAAAGGTTGGATTTACCAATTGATTGAACTACGCACAACCTGTGATATTTCAATTATATAAACAAAAATAACGCGGGAAAGAAATAACATAGACACCAGAAATTTTGTTAACAAGGAAACCGCAAATGCAAAAAAACCCCGGGACCTAGTCCAGATTTAAACACCACATTATATTAAGCCGCTATAGACACCAGCCTACTACAAGTTAACTTCAGACTGGAATGTAGTTGATCCCTAACCAAATCTCACGCCGATTAAGGTACAGTCGCGTTCCTTACGTATCTGAATCCCATAAGGACTCAACGCACTTGATTCCCATAGATGATCTCACCCAAAACTAAGAGTTTCTATGACCCAAATCGAAGACTTATAAACAAATCTGTCTCACACAGATAAGTCTATTCTGATAGATAAATATGTCTCCCACGGATATACCTATGAAGTTTTGTTCCGTCTTTTGATTAATCAAGGTGAACATGAACCAATTGATAATACGGTCTTATATTCCCGAAGAACATCCTAGAAATGTCAATCACCTCACAATAACTTAACTGTATGGTAGTAAAAGAAGTTATATTGGAATCACAAAGAATGAGACGAAGAGCTTTGTGATTACTTTTTATATCTTACCTATCGGAGATAAATCTCGAGCAAATCTTAGAGAAGATATTACTCAATATGATATAACAAGTAAGATCAGAACACGCAACTACAGAGAAAATGGTTGGGTCTAGCTTCAGAATCCTAAGGAAGTCTTTAAGTCGTTAACCTTAAATGGTATTAGGAAAAACCTAAGTTAAAGGAGAATCGAATCTAGTCGCAACTAGTATCACACAGAAGTGTGGGGATTAGGTTTTCCAGTTGCTAGAGTTCTCCCTTATATAGTATTCAAATCAAGGTTTGATAGCTTAGAAACAAAGCTATCAATATTCACTGTTAGATGAAAACCTGATTTCGGATTCAAGCTAAGTTTGCTTAAAACCAAATAAATATCTGTCCACTGTTAGATGGTCTTAGCTTGTTACACACAAATGAAATATAACTTCATTTAGATATGGGTAACCATACCTAAACGTATATATTAAGTTGGCTCAATAACAGTTAACCGAAGTTAGCCATATGACCATTTTTGTATTAACCACATTCATCTCATAGAAGTATACAAGACACAATTGAAACAAAATTGGATTAGATTCATGATTGTACAAAGTACTTATACAAGAATCAATTCATGAATATTAATCCACTGTTTGTAAAGATTGCATTCCTTAATTTATTAATGTATTTGTTCATGAGTATGAAATCATACTAAACCGATTTTAGAACTTTAAGCACTTAGTTTGAAAACGGGTACGCAAACTTAAGTTCCAGACTTTGGTCTTGTCCGATAGTTCGCAAACCGGTATGCATACTTTTGTCCCGGACCTAACTCAGGTAGAACCGTTAGCATACTGGTATGCATACTTTGTTCCCGGACTTTAACAGTTAAAACTGTTCGCATACTGGTATGCAGACTAGGTTTCCGGACCTGAATCATACTACAACAGTTTGCATACTGGTATGCATACTGTGCTATATCCAGACAATGGTTAATTGTTTTAAACTCCCATTTCAAACATTGAAACATCCTTAGAAGACGACAATAGCTATCTCACACAAACTATTAGTATATAAGTAATTTTCAAGTGATCGAATGATCAATACGAAACATTCCGAGTCGACATCAAATGACTGTCTCACACAAATCATGTAAGATGTTTCAAGGAAATTTTAATATAATCATTGAAAAAGCGGGGGTCTAACAACCTCACCTAATATTTCGTTTAGGCAATCTGTATGGACGAACTCCAATATAATTCCAATAGAATCAACTGGACAGTCAGACTCAATCAATGGAAATATATCCAAAAGTTGTATCTCTGTTTCACATGATCATATTTTGACTTTCATCAAGAACATAAGATGAACTTGGTTAAAGCGAAAGCTTACCAACACATATTTCGCGAAAGCTGGAAATATCAAATGTGTATAATCGAAGTCTATATAGCTATACGACTTTTGTCTCAAATAGGAGATAAAGTAGAGAGACTTTTGAGTGATGGATGAGTTCAAGTCTCCACATACCTTTTGTTGATGAATTTCCACAAGCTCCCCTTAGTAGTTCTTCGTCTTCAATCGATGAACGTCGTGAAGTCTAAAGCTCAACTACACTTTCTATCCTAATCCAAGACTTAGCTATACGTAGACTAGAAATCAAGACTTATAGTTTTGATAACTAAACTTGACAAACAAGCTTGAGATAGCAACGCTTGCGAGTTCGACCAAGCAGTGCTATAACAATCATCGTTTGACTCATTATTTAGTTTCCAACAAATAAATTGTTTCCGACTAAATTCGTCAAGTATAATGATGAACGTAGCTAAAGCAAAAAGCTTCCAACACATATTTCGAGAAATATATAAGCGAGTTAAACTCAGCTCGAAATATCAAATATGTATAATGTAAAAGTCTATATAGCTATACGACTTAGTCTTAATAGGAGATAGAATATAATAAACTTCTAAGTGATAGATAAGTTTTAGTCTCCACATACCCTTTGTTGATGAAGTTCCTTCAAGCTCTCCTCAGTAGATCTCCGTCTTAAATAGATGAACGTCGTGAAGTCTAAAGCTCAACTACACATTATATCATAATTCGAAACAACATCAAAGTCCAATTGTATCACAACTTTGACAACAATACTATGATGATATGTATCACTCCCCCTTAGTCAATACTTCATGTCACAATAAAAACCACTCCCCTTTACATAATGATCCGTAAGCCATATGTATTTGTAGTGTGAACTACACAATAATTCTCCCCCTTTTTGTCAATATAAATTGCCAAACGTACGAAAATTAGCGGGATCATAATGAAATTCTCATAGAGATACTTCATGACTAAAAGAGAACATATCAACTTTGTTTCGATGATTTCACATAGTCGAAACTTAGTGTATTCATCAAGGAGTTTATAAAGATACAAGATAACTCCTACAATATTCCACAACCGCACTCCCCACAAAGATTTGGCAATTAAGCACAAGTTCAATTAAGAAATCTCCCCCATAAAATGTCATTCCCGAAAGAACAACAAGAGCGACCTTACTTTTACAACAAAAGAAAGATTTCTTTGGACATTAACAAATTATATGAAACATGAATTTGTATCCAGAAAACTCAACTAATTAACCACAAGAGAACCCATGATTAATTTAATCGGAAATGCTCAACATAAGAGAACTTAAAGGGCCGCACAGTACTTTCACAAATAGGTAGATCATGGAAAGATCAATACTGCGGAATATACAAAAGTTCATCAATATTTGCATAATAATACCATAGACTTAATCTTTGTTATCAAAAGTTCATTATATTTTCCATCATTATTTGCATAATGACATATAATAGACTTAACTTTTGACATATATGGGACAATCATAGTTCACGGACGCAAACACTCATATCCCATAATTTTATTTTTGCAATATATAAAACCAATAAAGATTAATACTGCAAAATCATCTTCCAAATAAACTTTAGAACCTAAAAACATTTCAAGATGAAAATTGTTGGCAATAGCAATGTGAAATAACAATATATGCTATTCCAAACCCTAGTTATCCTTCTTAAGACACAAGAATAAATTCTCATAAGATGTTTCCTAGATATTAAGACCTTTGGAAAAAAAAATTATCGTCCCCGAACTCCTTGTCGTCAACAACCATTGGAACATAAGGTTCATGAAGAAAGGAGTCAATTCCAACAAACCTTCTTGACTGATGCTGTTCCTTAAACCAGGGCCTTATGAATTTCAAGAGTCCTTAAAACAAAAGCCTTTATTTGCTAAATCTCCTTCCTTGTTTCCTTCAACTCTTCAAGAACACCAGAAAAATTCTAAAGATTAGAGGGGATAACCCTTGGTTTCTTCATATTCTTCTTTTTTCTCTTCAAAGTTGTGGAGGAAGGAGACTTATCTTTTTCCTTCATGATTGATGGCTTAACAATCATATTGACATCTTTTCCATCAGAAAACATGATACTTGGGATCTCCATACAAGTATGGAATTGTGAAAATACACAAATAGAACTCAACAAGCAATCTTGTGATAAAAAGAGTTTTTCAGAGAAGGAAAAATGAATGTTGGGTTACGGAACCTATAAACAAAGTAGATTCACGTACGAAAATTTCATAACCCTAAAAAAGGTAGAATTGTCGATTTTAACCCTCTTTTAGTGAAAAAGGAAATTCTTTTCAATCCAATTTATGATATGAAAAGATCAACAGAATTCCAGAAAACAGCAACCAAGAAAAGAGAAAAACAATTCTTTTCCTCAAGCCTGAACTGTGCAAACTCTTGTCTCTTTGAAGTCAGGCACATGAGACAAGACACACTTTCAACACAATTAAGCTGTGTTGGGGTAAACAACAATCTGTCCACCATACACTTCTCATGTGGAATTCTTAATACCCCTTTTCACAGAATGTTTAGACCTTGTTCTTTTCCGGAGAGGTCTAATTAATTCTTTAAAAATAAATTTTTCGGAGAGGAATTTAGTTTGTTACTTACCTCAGGTGAATTAGACTTCTGAAAGCTTGTTTGCTAATTGATTTTTTCTTCGTTGAAGTTTATTGACATATCTTATTTTATGTTTGTACTTGTAACACTTAGAGAGTTCATGACCCGTAAAAGTACAATAAGAACATGTCAATGTGGAGGACGGTTCAGACACCATAGCTGAGCATGCTGCTAAACAAATTGAGGTACCTGAAACATGTGAAATAGGATTTTCAGTAAACAGGGAAAAATCCATTTTATCCTCCATGATAGTTGAAGAAGTTTATCCAGGAAAAATATCAAGATTGTTGTGAGTATTGCTACAATTATCAAAATCAATATTTTTAGTAAGGAGCGCAATACTTGATTTTTCATCTTCATTTGAATCATAAGAATCAGACATTTCATAAAGAGATGCAGCAAGACCTTTGTTCCCAGTGTATTTTCTACGATTTGGCCACTCATTGGAAAAATAAAAAAAACCTTTACACTTGAAGCACTGAGGCATATCCTCATCATCAGTATCGACTGTATCCCTATTTTTAGGAAGAACACGGTCATGAGGTTTAACTGATGATCTAGGCTTATCTCTGACGAACCATTTACTTATCTACAAAAGAAGATCTCTAAACTGTCTTGTGATCAGAGAGACTGAGTGTTAGAGCACTGCTCGGTGGAACTCGCAAGCGTTGCTATCTCAAGCTTGTTGTCAAGTTTAGTTGCCAAAACTATAAGTCTTGATTTCTAGTCTACTTATAGCTAAGTATCGGATTAGGATAGAAAGTGTAGTTGAGCATTAGACTTCACGGCGTTCATCGATTGACAACGAAGAACTACTAAGGGAACTTGTGGAACTTCATCAATAAAAGGTATGTGGAGACTTGAACTCATCTATCACTAAAAAGTATATCTACTCTATCTCCTATTTGAGAAAAAAGTTGTATAGCTATATAGACTTCGATTATACACATTTGATATTTCGAGCTGAGTTTAACTCGCTTACATATTTCTCGAAATATGTGTTGGTAAGCTTTCGCTTTAACCAAGTTCATCTTATATTCTTGACGAAAGTCAAAAGATGATCATGTGAAAATCTCCTTGTAACATCTTACATGATTTGTGTGAGACAGTCATTTGATGTAGACTCGGAATGTTTCGTATTGATCATTCGATCACTTGAAAATTGCTTTGAAGCTAATAGTTTGTATGAGACAGCTATTGTCGTCTTCCGAGAATGTTTCAATGATTAAAATTGGAGTTTATAACACTTAACCATGATTGGATTTTAAGCATAGTATGCGTACTTGCATATGTGTTGATCCAAGACCGGAACTTAGTATGCATACCCGTATGCGTACTGGTTAGTCAGGTAAAGTCCGGGAGCTAGAGTATGCGGACCTGTACGCGTACTGGCAAAATTAGTTGAAGTCCGGGTACTAGAGTATGCATACCTGTACACGTACTGGTTTCAACTGAAGTTTGGAAGTGTGCGACAGTATGCGTACCCGTTTGCATACTGGCGAACATAGTCTAAGTGGGGCTACATAGGTATGCGTACCTGTTTGCATACTTGAGTGGGTTATGTTCTAAAATCGGTTTATTCCTGAGCTAATACATTTATATAATAAGGAATGCAATCTTTTGCAAACCGTGGCTATAATGTTCATGAATTGATTCGAGTGAATCAAAATCGATTTTACTTCAATTGTGTCTTGTATACTTCTATGAGAATATAAACAATTGAACAACTCTAGAACTAGTTTCATTTGAGTCATTTGAACTAGTTATGGTTAAGATGAATATGGTTGATATGAAAGTGTTCATCTGGCTAACTTAGGCTAAGTATTGTTGATCCAACAAGGTGTACACGTTTAGGTACGGTTACCCATATCTAAATGAAATCACTTTTCATTTGTGTGTAATGAGCTAAGTTCGATCTAACAGTTGAAAGATATTAGATTGAGTCTAATCAGATTTTCATATAACGGTGAATATTGAATGCTTTGTTACCAAGGTAACTTAGATTGCAAACCCTGATTTGAAGACTATATAAAAGAGAACTCTAGCAACTGGGAAACAAAATTCCCATACCTCCTGTGTGATACTAGTTGCGACTAGATTCGATTCTTCTTTAACCTTAGGTTTTTCACGAAACCCTATAGGTTAACAACTTGAAGACTTCATTGGGATTGTGAAGCCAGACCCAACTATTTTCTATGTCGTTGCTTGTTCTGATCTTGCTGTTTTCTATCATATTGAGTATTATCTTCTCTAAGATTTGCTTGAGATTTATTCTACGATAGGCAAGATAAAAAGTAGTCACAAACATCTTCGTCTCATCGTTTGTGATTCCACAATATCTGGTTTCGCTACCATACGATTAAGATTATTATGAGGTGATTGATATTTCTAGTCTGTTCTTTGGGAATTTTAAGTATGGTATATCAATTGGTTCTTGTTCACCTTGCTTTATCAAAAGACGAAATAAAAACTCATAGGTTTATCTGTGGGAGACATATTTATCTATTCAATATAATTTTATATGTGAGACAGATTGGTTTATCAAGTCTTCGAATTTGGGTCGTAGAAACTCTTAGTTGTGGGTTAGATCAGCTAAGGGAATCAAGTGCGCAGAGTCCTGCTGGGATTCAGAGGCATAAGGAACACGACTGTACCTTGATCAGTGTGAGATTGGTTAGGGATCAATTACATTCCAGTCCAAAGTTAACTTGGAGTAGGCTAGTGTCTATAGAGGCTTCATACAGTGTGGTGTTCAAATATGGACTAGGTCCACGAGGTTTTTCTGCATTTGCGGTTTCCTCGTTAACAAAATTTCTTGTGTCTGTGTTATTTCTTTTCCGCATTATATTTTTATATAATTGAAATATCACAGGTTGTGCGTAAGTTCAATCAATTGTGAATCCGACCTTTGGGTCGTAGATTAAATTGATTGACACTTTGATATTGGTTTTTGATACCGTCCAAGTTATTTCATATATTCAATCGGGATCGCAAATTCCTATTTGTTTGATTGCAGATTGAATTGAGAAATAAAGATATAACTCTTGGATATACTTTTCTTAAGATTGAGTCTGACTGTCTAGTTGATACTCTTGAAAGTTTATTGGAGTTAGTCTATACAGATTGCTAAGCGAAATATTGGGTGTGGTTTTTAGACCCCCGCTTTTTCAATTGGTATCAGAGCAGGCAAACACGTTAAAGACCTCATAAGTATGTGTTTGTAAGCGATCTGACTCTATGGACATAGGTGCTATCTCTATAAACGTACCGCCAGTTTTCAATGGCTCGAATTACTTATGGTGGAAAATTGATATGCGTGCCTTTCTCAAGCGCGTGATTTTCAATCATGGGTTTATGTTGTTAATGGCTATGATCCTCCAATGGTTACAGTAGACGGTGTGTCTATTGCAAAGGATATTGGTAGATATGAACCTAACGAGATTCTCGCTGCAAAGCAAAATTCTGACGGTTTAAATGTTATCATTCATGTCATTACCCCAGATCTTCAGCACCATGTGACTACGTGCACTCGGTCTAAAGATGCGTGGGATATCTTAGAAACTATATTCGAAGGGAATACCCATGAAAAGGAAGCTAGGATTCAAAACCTAAATTCTGATTGGGAAAACCTTCGTATGGCTGATGGAGATTCATTTGATGCGTTTAATCACAAAGTGTCTGAAATTGTTAATGCATCTTTGCATTGGGTAAGACTATTCCTGAAAAGGACATTGTGATGAAAATTCTCAGATTGTTGCCAGCCAAATACGATTCTAAGAAACATGCCATCGTTGAAGGAAATAACCTCCATTCCTTATCCAGAAATACTCTAGTTGGAAAGTTAAAGATCTTTGATCATGCGCATACATCCAAATCTGGAAAGGATATTTCTTTCAAAGAACAAAAGAACACTAAATTACTTGATAAAAGTAAAAGTGTTGGCATCCCTGAAGATGATCCTTCTGAGACTGATTCATCAGATGAAGATCTTGACAAGTCAGTCTCTTTGATCACAAGACAGTTTAGAGATCTTCTTTTGAAGAGAAGTAAACGGTTCGTCAGAGATAAACCTAAGTCACCAGTAAAACCTCATAATCATGTTCCTCCTAAAAACAGGGATACTGTCGATACTGATGACGAGGATATGCCACAGTGCTTCTAGTGTGAAGGTTTTGGTCATTTCGAAAATGAGTGTCCGAATCGTAGAAACTACACTGGGAACAAAGGTCTTGCTGCAACTTTTGATGAAATGTCTGATCACTATGATTCTGATATAGACGAAAAATCAAGTGTTGCACTCCTCTGTGAAAATATTGATTTTGATAATTGTAGCAATACGTACATCAACCTCGATATTCTTCCGGGAGAAACTTCAACCACTCGTGAGGATGAAATGGATTTCTCCTTGTCTTCTGGAAATTCTATTTCTAATTTTACAGGTTCTACTGTTTGTCGAGCAGCTTGCACAACTATGGCGTCTGAACCATCCTCTCTATTGACATGCTCTTATTGTACTCTCAAGGGTCATATACTCTCCAACTGTTTCAAGTACAAACATAAGATAAGATATGTCAATAAACTTTAACGAAGAGCAAATCGGTTAGCAAACAAGCTCAAACTTGTTCAGAAGTCGTCTTAGGTATGTAAAATTGTCTCTTCTCCGAAGAAGTTAATTTCCAAAGATAAGAGTAGACCTCTAGAGAAAAGAGTACGGTCTAAACAGTCTGTTAAATAGGGTTTTAAGAATTCCATTCAAGAAGGTTATGGTGGACAGATTATAGTTCACCCCAACACAACTTAATTGTGTTGGATGTGTATCTTGTCCCATATGCCTGATTCAAAAAGAGACAAGGGTTTGCACACTTCAGGCTTTAGGAAAAGAGAAAAAAATTATTTTATTTTTCTTTTTGTTTTTGGCAGTTTGGAATTCTTCCATCTTTCATATCTAATTGATATTGAAAGGGCTTTCTCTGTTTGATCAATAAAAGAGGGTTAAAATCGACAATTCTGCCTTTTTTAAGGTTGTGAGTTGTGCGTACATGGATCCCTTTTGTGTATAAAGGTTTCGTAACCCTACATTCCTTTTTCCTTCTCTGAAAACTCCTTTTTATCACAAGATAGCTTGTTGAGCCTGATTTTTGAATTCCTCTCACAATCTCATACTAGTATGGAGAATCCAAGCATTATGTCTTCTGATGGAAAAGATGTTAATATGATTGTTAAACCATCAATCATGAAGGAAAAAGAAAAAATTCCTGTACCTTCAACTTTGAAAAGAAAAAGGAGGAATGTGAGGAAACCAAGAGTTGTTCCTTCTAATCTACAGAAGTTTTTTGGGGTTCTTGAAGAGTTGAAGGAAACAAGAAAGGAGACTCAGCAAATAAAGGTTATTTTCTTGAGGACTCTTGAAATTCAGAAGGCCCTGGTTCGACATCAGTCTAGAAGGTTTGTTGGAATTGAATCCTTTCTTCATGAACCTTATGTTCCTATGGCTGTTGACGACAAGGAGTTCGGGGACGATAAAGAATTTTTTTAAAGGCCTTAATGTCTATGAAACTTCTTATGAGAATTTATTCTTATGTTTTAAGAAGGATAACTAGGGTTTGGAATAGCCATATGTGAGTACACATAGCTATTGCCAACGATTTTCATCTTGCAATATTTTTAGATTTATTTATTTAAATTCTAAAGTTTATTTGGAAGATTATTTTGCAGTATTAATCTTTATGGGTTTTATATATTGCAAAAAATTTATGGGATATGTGTGTTTGCGTCCGTGAACTATGATTGTCCCATATATGTCAAAAGTTAAGCCTATTATGTCATTATGCAAATATTGATGAAGATAGGATGAACTTTTGATTGCAAAGATTAAGTCTATTATATGTCTTTATGCAAATATTGATGAAAAAAAGAATGAATCTTTGAATATTCCGCAATATTGGTCTTTCCCTGATCCAGTTCTATGTGAAAGTACTGTGTGGCTCCGTAAGTTCTCTTATGTTGAGCATTTCCAATTAAATTGATCATGGTTTCTCTTGTGGTTAATTTAATTGAGTTTTATGGATACAAATTCATGTTTCATGTAATTTTTTAATGTCCAAAGAAATCCTTCTTTTCTTGTGAAAGTAAGGCCGCTCTTGTTGTTCTTTCGGGAATGACATTATATGGGGGAGAGTTCTTAATTGAACTTGTGCTTAGTTGCCAAATATTTGTGGGGAGTGCGGCTGTGGAATTTTGTAGGAGTTTTCTTGTATCTTTATAAACTCCTTGATGAATGCATTTAGTTTCGACTATATGATTGCATGTAAACAAAGTTGATATGTTTTCTATTAGTGATGAAGTATCTCTAAGAGAATTTCATTATGATCCCACTAGTTTTCGTACCTTTGCCAATTTATATTGACAAAAAGGGGGAGAATTAATGTGTAGTTCACACTACAAATGCATATGGTTTACGGATCATTATGTAAGGAGGAGTAATTTTAATGTGAGAGGAAGTATTGACTAAGGGGGAGAATTAATGTGTAGTTCACACTACAAATTCATATGGTTTACGGATCATTATGTAAGGAGGAGTAATTTTAATGTGAGAGGAAGTATTGACTAAGGGGGAGCGATACATATCACCATAGTATTGTTTTCAAAGTTGTGATACAAGTGGACTTTGATGCTGTGTAATGATACTATGACACTGTATAACAATGATTGAGAGCTACTGTTTTCTCATTGTTATAGCTACGGATCTTCAACAACTATGATGCTGAATTGAACACATTCAGAATCACCGGAGTACTTGGAAGTGATGAAGATTTCAAGTAATGTTGAAGAATCAAGGAAATCAAGCATTTGGATGAGAAGCTACAAGGTTTATTTATTTTGTAATCCATATGTATTGATAGTTTTGTCAATAAAATTAACAAAGGGTGAGATTGTTAGAGCACTGCTCGGTCGAAGTCGCAAGCGTTGCTATCTCAAGCTTGTTGTCAAGTTTAGTTGCCAAAACTATAAGTCTTGATTTCTAGTCTACTTATAGCTAAGTCTCGGATTAGGATAGAAAGTGTAGTTGAGCATTAGACTTCACGGTGTTCATCGATTGAAGATGAAGAACTACTAAGGGGAGCTTGTGGAACTTCATCAACAAAAGGTATGTGGAGACTTGAACTCATCTATCTACTTTTTCTCATATTTGAGACAAAAGTCGTATAGCTATATAGACTTCGATTCTACACATTTGATATTTCGAGTTGAGTTTAACTCGCTTACATATTACTCGAAATATGTGATGGTAAGCTTTCGCTTTAACCAAGTTCATCTTATATTCTTGACGAAAGTCAAAAGATGATCATGTGAAAATCGCCCTATAACATCTTACATGATTGGTATGAGACAGTCATTTGATGTAGACTCGGAATGTTTTTTATTGATCATTCGATCACTTGAAAATTGCTTTGAAGCTAATTATTTGTGTGAGACAACTATTGTCGTCTTCCGAGAATGTTTCAATGAATTAAATGGAAGTTTAAAACACTTAACGATGATTGGATTTTAAGCATAGTATGCGTACTTGCATATGTGTTGATCCAAGACCGAAACTTAGTATGCATACCCGTATGCGTACTTGTTGGTCAGGTAAAGTCCGGGAGCTAGAGTATGCGTACTTGTACGCGTACTGGCGAAGTCAGTTGAAGTCCGGGTACTAGAGTATGTGTACCTGTATGCGTACTCAAGTACCCGTATGCGTACTGGTTTCAACTGAAGTTTGGAAGTGTGCGACAGTATGCGTACCCGTTTGCATACTGGCGAACACAGTCCAAGTCCGGCTACATAGGTATGCGTACCCGTTTGCATACTTGAGTGGGTTATGTTCTAAAATCGGTTTATTCATGAACTAATACATTCATATAATAAGGAATGCAATCTTTTGCAAACCGTGGCTATAATGTTCATGAATTGATTCGAGTGAATCAAAATCAATTTTGCTTCAATTGTGTCTTGTATATTTCTATGAGAATATAAAAAATTGAACAACTCTAGAACTAGTTTCATTTGAGTCATTTGAACTAGTTATGGTTAAGATGAATATGGTTGATATGAAAGTGTTCATATGGCTAACTTCGGCTAACTATTGTTGAGGCAACAAGGTGTACACGTTTAGGTACGGTTACCCATATCTAAATGAAGTCACTTTTCATTTGTGTGTAACAAGCTAAGTTCGATCTAACGGTTGAAAGATATTAGCTTGAGTCTAATCGGGTTTTCATATAATGGTGAATATTGAATGCTTTGTTACCAAGGTAACTTAGATTGCAAACCCTGATTTGAAGACTATATAAAGGAGAACTATAGCAACTGGGAAACCAAATCCCCACACCACCAGTGTGATATTAGTTGCGACTAGAGTCGATTCTCCTTTAACCTTAGGTTTTTCACGAAACCCTATAGGTTAACGACTTTAAGACCTCATTGGGATTGTGAAGCAAGACCCAACTATTTTCTCTGTAGTTGCGTGTTATGATCTTGCTGTTTTCTATCATATTGAGTATAATCTTCTCTAAGATTTGATCGAGATGTATTCTCCGATAGGCAAGATAAAAAGTAGTCACAAACATCTTCGTCTCATCCTTTGTGATTACACAATATCTTCTTTCGCTACCATACGATTAAGATTATTGTGAGGTGATTGTTATTTCTAGACTGTTCTTCGGGAATATAAGTCCGTTATATCAATTGGTTCCTGTTCACCTTGATTTATCAAAATATGGAACAAAAACTCATAGGTTTATCTGTGGGAGGCAGATTTATCTATTCAATAGAATTTTCTGTGTTAGATAGATTGGTTTATCAAGTCTTTGACTTTGGGTCGTAGCAACTCTTAGTTGTGGGTGAGATCAGCTAAGAGAATCAAGTGCGCGGAGTCCTGCTGGGATTCATAGGCATAAGGAACGCGACTGTACCTTGATCAGTGTGAGTTTGGTTAGGGATCAACTACATTCCAGTCCGAAGTTAACTTGGAGTAGGCTAGTGTCTGTAGCTGCTTCATACAGTGTGGTGTTCAAATATGGACTAGGTCCCGAGGTTTTTCTGCATTTGCGGTTTCCTCGTTAACAAAATTTATGGTGTCTGTGTTATTTATTTTCCGCATTATATTTTTATATAATTGAAATATCACAGGTTGTGCGTAAGTTCAATCAATTGTGAATCCGTCCTTTGGGTTGTTGATTAAATTGATTGACACTTGGATATTGGTTTTTGATACCATCCAAGTTATTTCTTATATTCAATCAGGCTCGCAAATTCCTATTTGTTTGATTGCATATTGAATTGCGAAATATAGATATAACTCTTGGATATACTTTTCTTAAGATTGAGTCTGACTGTCTAGTTGATTCTCTTGAAAATATATTGGAGTTAGTCTATACAGATTGCTAAGCGAAATGTTGGGTGTGGTTGTTAGACCCCGCTTTTTCACCAAGTTATCAAGATCTTCATCTGACGAATCAGTCTCAACAGGATCATCCACAGAGTTGCCAACACATTTACTTTTGTCAAGCAATTTTGTGTTTTTTTTGTGCTTTAAAAGCAATATCCTTCCCAGATTTGGATGTATGCTCATGATCAAATATCTTTAACTTCCTAACAAGAGTATTTCTGGATAAGGTATTAAGGTTATTTCCTTCAACGATAGCATGCTTCTTAGAATCGTATTTGGATGGCAACGATCTGAGAATTTTAATCACAATGTCCTTTTCAGGAGTAGTCTTACTCAACGCAAAAGATGCATTAACAATTTCAGACACTTTGTGATTAAACTCATCAAATGAATCTTCATCAGCCATACGAAGATTTTCCCAATTAGAATTCAGGGTTTGAAGCCTAGCTTCTTTCTCAGAGGAATTTCCTTCGAATACAGTTTCTAAGATATCCCACGCATCTTTAGACCGAGTGCACGTAGTCACATGGTGCTGAAGATCTGGGGTAATGGCATGAATGATAGCATTTAAACCATCAGAATTTTGCTTTGCAGCGAGAATCTCGTTAGGTTCATATCTACCAATATCCTTTGCAATAAAGACACCGTCTACTGTAACCATTGGAGGATCATAGCCATAAACTACACTAACCCATGATTGAAAATCACGCGCTTGATGAAAGGCATGCATAGCAATTTTCCACCATAGATAATTCGAGCCATCGAAGACTTGTGGTACGTTTATAGACATAGCGTTTCTGTCTATAGAGTCAGATTGCTACAAACACAGACTTATGAGGTCTTAACCGTGTTTACCTACTCTGATACCAATTGAAAAAGAGAGGGTCTAACAACCTCACCCAATATTTCGTTTAGGAAATTTGTATGGACAAACTCCAATATAATTCCAAGAGAATCAACTAGACAGTCAGACTCAATCAATTTAAATATATCCAAGAGTTGTATTCTGTTTCACAATGTAATAACCGAATCAAACAGATAGAAATCCGCGAGCCTGATTATTATGTGAAACAACTTGAATGGTATCAAAGACCAATGTCCAAGTGTCAATCAATTTATATCAACAACCAAAGGTTGGATTATCTAATTGATTGAACTACGCCAAACCTGTGATATTTCAATTATATAGAAAATATAATGCGGAAAAGAAATAACACAGGCACCAGAAATTTTGTTAACGAGGAAACCGCAAATGCAGGAAAATCCCGGACCTAGTCCAGATTTGAACACTACACTGTATTAAGCCGCTACATACACTAGCCTACTCCAAACTAACTTCGGACTAGAATGTAGTTGAGCCCCAATCAATCTCACACTGATCAAGGTACAGTTGCATTCCTTACGCCTTTGAATCCCAGCAGGACTCTACGCACTTGATTCCCTTATCTGATCTCACCCACAACTAAGAGTTGCTACGACCCAAAGTCGAAGACTTGATAAACCAATCTGTCTCATACAAAAAAGTCTATTGAATAGATAAATCTGTCTCCCACAGGAATACCTATGGGTTTTGTTCCGTCTTGTCTTTTGATAAATCAAGCTGAACAGGAACCAATTGATACACCGGACTTATATTCCCGAAGAACAGTCTAGTAATATCAATCACCTCATAATAATCTTAATTGTATGGTAGCGAAACAAGATATTGTGGAATCACAAACGATGAAACGAAGATGTTTGTGAATACTTTTTATCTTGCCTATCGAAGAAATTAATCTCAAGCCAATCTTACGATTGTACTCAAATACGATAGAAACTGCAAGATAATATCACGCAACTACAAAGAGAATAGTTTGGTCTGGCTTCACAATCCTAATGAAGTCTGTAAGTCGTTAACCTTAAGGGTCTCGGAAGAAACCTAAGGTTAAAGGAGAAGCGACTCTAGCTTATACAACTAGTATCACACAGGAGGTATGGGGATTAGGTTTCCCAGTTGCTATGGTTCTCCTTTATATAGTCTCCAAATCAGGGTTTGCAATCTAAGTTACCTTGGTTACAAAGCATTCAATATTCACCGTTAGATGAAAACCTGATTAGATTCAAGATAATATCTTTCAATCGTTAGATCGAACTTAGCTTGTTATACACAAATGAAATGCACGTTCATTTAGGTTTGTGTAACCGTACCTAAACGTGTACAAGTCGTTGGTTCAACAGTAGTTAACCAAATGGTTATCCATATGAGCACTTTCATATCAACCTTATTCATCTTCACCATAACTAGTTCAAATGACTCAAAAGAACTAGTTAGAGAGTTGTTCAATTGCTTAGATCTCATATAAGTATACAAGACACAATCGAAGTAAAAACGATTTTGATTCATTCGCTTTATAGCCACTGTTTGCAAATATGCATTCCTTAGTTTATATAAGTTTAAGTTCACGAATAAACCATTTTTTGAAAATAACCCACTCAAGTACGCATACCGGTATGCATTCTTAAGTACCCGGATTGAGTTTGTTTTCAGTTCACAAACTCCGGCAGAAATTCACGGGACGTGAACTTCCGGCAGTTCGCGGACTTTAGTTCCGGTTATCCTGAGCAGCAAAGTACGCATAATTTGGTTCAAGGATTTTGGACCTACACAAGTATGAGTTCACATACAATGTTTATATCCATTTAAGGTTATATATTCTAAACTCTCATTTCAATCATTGAAAAATTCTTAGAGGATGTTAAATAGAGGTTATTCACACACTATTTTTCATCAAAGCAATTTAAAAGATATTGAAATAATCAATATGACCTTCGTCATTTGTAAAGATGAACTTGGCCAAAGAGAAAGCTTACCAACACATATTTCGAGAAATAGATAAGCGAGATAAACTTGTTTAAAAATAGCAAATGTGTATAATCGAAGTCTATATAGCAATACGACTTTTGTCTCAAGATAGGAGATAGAGTAGATAGACTTTTTAGTGATAGATAAGTTCAAATCTCCACATAACTTTTAGTCGATGAAGTTCCACTAGTTCCTTGAGTAGTTCTTCTTCTTTGTATGATGAACGTCGTGGAGTCTAGAGATCAACTATACTTTCTATCCTAGTCCGAGACTTAGCTATAAGTAGACTAGAAATCAAGACTTATAGTTTTATCAACTAAAATTGACAAACAAGCTTGAGATAGCAACGCTTGCGAGTTCGACCGAGCAGTGCTCTAACATGTTTGTCAAAAGTTCATTCAATCTTTTATCAATACTTGCATATCGACATATGAAAGACCTAACTTTTGACCACATTATTTGACTGAACTTCTCATTGTTTTAACTCATTTAGCAGTTTACTTGGAACATTCAAGGATAAAATACCATTAAATTCATTACAACTTAAAGAAAATTTAAAAGAAGTTCAACATAAATAACATAAGAAAGAGTTTGAACAGAAATGAAGAAAAAGACACTAATCCAGATTACGATAAAAATCCTCAGCAATCTTAGATATTGATTCAGCTAAGTCAGGGTGAACTGTCACAGCATGAGTCAATTGTCTCTCCAAGCACTCATTCTTTTGAAGAAGACGAACAACTTCAGGATTGGAAGGTTTCTTCATTTTGTTAATGTATGTCTGGCTCAAGAGAGATGGAGTACCAACACAAGTTCTAGGCCGAGCAATCTTAAATTGATTGCAAATTCGGCTAATGAGGCAAGGAAAACGGGATTTTTATTCTGTGAGACCGTGTGAATCATTTGACGAACAATTAATCCACAGAAGTCCACCTCTTCACCAGAGTCAAGATGGTAAACTAACTCAGCCAGATTTTTGCTCCAAAGATTTTTATCTAGAGTACTTGGCATTAAGTTAGCCACTGCCAGTTTGCCAAAAACCTTTAAGTGAAAGCTTAAGTTATCCACAGGGAGTTTGCTCTCAACCCAGGGAACATTCTTTCCTAGAAGCAGTTCAGACTACTGATTCTTATTTGGTCTTTAACCTTCTGGTTGAGGAACAACAAAAAAAGAATGCAAAGGTAAGTCTAATAACTCAGCTATGATACCACGGTTAACTTCAATTGGAGTTTCTTTGACCAGAGTCTTGAAAGAGCATTCGGTATTATTGGGTGAATGAAGATTAGCATAAAATTCACAGGTTATCTCAGGATATGATTCCCCTAAACCTTTATGAATGTCACCCCACACAAACTGGTCCATGAACGTGTGAAATTCTTGTTCTTGGACCGACCGATCATATACCCTTTCCATGACAAAGTGACCACAAGAGAGTTTATTATATCTATCCCTGGCAGAGATGTTGATAAAGCTAATTTGACGATTAACATCAAAATAAGGTTGTCGAACGTCTACACCAACATCATCATCAACCAATTCATCATCACTGTCAACCAACCTCCTACTTGAACTGGAATGGGTACCCGAACTTTCACCACGATTCAATCTTTTCCTAAATGCCATAAAAAGGATGAAGAAGAACTTACCCGATTCGAGAAGTTCCTGTGTGAGTGAATTAAGGATACTCTTGTCAAAGGATTTCCTGCCGAAACCAGAGACAGAGATAAAAAAGGTTTTGGAAGTTAGCAAACACTTTTGGAAGCTTTTTCGTACGCGTACTATAGAGAATAAGGGATGAATCAAAAGAGATGGGTTCTTGACCTTTTATATCTCAAGATGGTATATGAACAGTCACGACACGTTTTGGAACACGGTTCATACTCGTACAAGACCATAGTACTTGAACCGTACGTGTGTGGCAATGACTCGTTTGTTTTTAAACAACATATTTTTACAAACATGCGCAAGGAAGTTGAAGCATAACTCAATAATCCTTTAACGAGTACATTGTGATCATACGAGGAGAACTTCCTTGTTCGCCATGACACCAAGAGGGAGTTTCTTTCCAACAACTCTTACATCTTATAGTATTAAAAGATGCCCATAGAATTGTCTTTATAAGTCTATCAAAAAACTTCAAGAGAACCCAAAAAATATTGTGTTTCTGATTCCTCGTTTTCTAACTTATAACAAACCGTTTCTGCAGATAGTTTTTAGTACTGCGAAGGGAAACCTTTTTGATAAAAAGAGACGTCATGGCTTCTTTATAAAAGAAGACAATACTACTATCTTGATAGGAAGTATCAGGGATTGAGCAATGAATTGATTCATGCTTTGAGGTGATGTACTCAGATAACTGAGGTTTAAATTCCTCCTGTAATTTGTTTAGTTTGTTACAACTAATTGGATTATGCAGAGGAGGAGTATTGCTGATTAGCAAATCAATATCAACCTCAACATAAATATTATTCATCATAACTTGATTTACCCTGTCAAGAGACACTTGTTCTTTCTGGAGAAATAAATCAACATCAGAAGATAAGCTATCAAGTTTCTTTTTAAGCCCTAAAAAAACTTCAAGGGATTTTAAACCTGGTGGAGGTTTAGATAGAATTTCTTCTATAGATTTTATTAAATTAGTCATGGAGGAGAATTCTGGAATCCCTGGATCTGGTGGTGCATTTATTGAGATATCACTACTGTCCATATAGTCAGATCGCTACAAACACAGACTTATAAGGTCTTTAAAAGTGTTTGCCTGCTCTGATACCAATTGAAAAAGTGGGGGTACAACAACCTCACCAAATAATTCGCTTAGCAATCTGTATGGACTAACTCCAATATACTTTTAAGAGAATCAACTAGACATCCAGACTCAATCTTAATAAAAAGTATATCAAAGAGTTATATCTCAATTTCTCGATTCAATACTTACTCAAGAAAATAGAAATCTACGAGTCTAATTGAATACAAGAGAAATTAACTTGAACGGTACCAAAGACCAATGTTCAAGTATCAATCAATTTCAATCGACAACCAAAGGTCGGATTTACCAATTGATTGATTCAATGCACAACCTGTGATATTTCAATTATATAACAAAATATAATGCGGAAAAGAAATAAAACAGACACCAGAAGTTTTGTTAACGAGGAAACCGCAAATGCAAAAAAAACCCGGGACCTAATCCAGATTGAACACATACTGTATTAAGCCGTTACAGACACTAGCCTACTACAAACTAACTTCGGTATGGACTGTAGTTGAACCCCAATCAATCTCACAATGATCCAAGGTACAGTTGCGCTCCTTACATCTCTGATCCAAGCAGGATACTACTCACTTGATTCCCTTAGATGATCTCACCCACAACTAAGAGTTGCTACGACCCAAAGTAGAAAACTTTAATAAACAAATCTGTCTCACACAGAAAATCTACAGGAATAGATAAATCTGTCTCCCACAGAAATACCTATGAGTTTTTTTCCGTCTTTTGATAAATCAAGGTGAACAGGAACCAATCGATAACCCGGACTTATATTCCCGAAGAACAGCCTAGAATTATCAATCACCTCAAAATAATCTTAATCGACTTGTGAAACAATATATTACGGAATCACAAATGATTAGACGAAGATGTTTATGATTACTTTTCTATCCTTCCTATCGGAGAAATTAATCTCAAGCCAATCTTATGATTGCACTCAGTCACGATAGAAACAGCAAGATCAGATCATGCAACTACAAAGAAAATAGTTGGGTCTGGCTTCATAATCCCAATGAAGTCTTCAAGTCGTTAACCTACAGGGTCTCGGTAGAAACCTAAGGTTAAAGGAGAATCGACTCTAGCTTATACAACTAGTATCACACAGGTGATGTGGGGATTAGGTTTCACAGTTGCTATGGTTCTCCTTTATATAGTCTCAAAATCAGGGTTTGCAATCTAAGTTACCTTGGTAATAAAGCATTCAATATTCACCGTTAGATGAAAACCTGATTAGATTCAAGCTAATATCTTTCAACCGTTAGATTGAACTTAGCTTGTTATACACAAATGAAATGCACGTTTATTTTGGTTTGTGTAACCGTACCTAAACGTGTACACCTAGTTGGTTCAACAGTAGTTAACCAAATGGTTAGCCATATGAGAACTTTCATATCAACCATATTCATCTTCACCATAACTAGTTCAAATGACTCAAAAGAACTAGTTAGAGAGTTGTTCAATTGCTTAGATCTCATAGAAGTATACAAGACACAATCGAAGCAAAAAAGATTTTGATTCACTCGAATCGATTCATGAACTTTATATCCACGGTTTACAAATATGCATTCCTTAGTTTATATAAGTTTAAGTTCACGTATAAACCGTTTTTAGAAAATAACCTACTCAAGTATGCATACCGGTACGCATACTTAAGTACCCGGATTGAGTTTGTTTTCAGTTCACAAACTCCAGCAGAAATTCATGGGATGTGAACTTCCGGAAGTACGCGGACTTTAGTTCCGGTTATCCTGAGCAGCAAAGTACGCATACTTTGGTTCAAGGATTTTGGACTTACACACGTATGAGTTCACATACAATGTTTATATCCATTCAAGGTTATATATTCTAAACTCTCATTTCAATCATTGAAACATTCTTATAGGATGTTAAATAGAGGTTATTCACACACTATTTTTCATCAAAGCGATTTTCAAGATATTGAAATAATCAACATGACTTTCGTCACTTGTAAAGATGAACTTGGCCAAAGCGAAAGCTTACCAACACATATTTCGAGAAATAGATAAGCGAGATAAACTCGGCTCGAAATAGCAAATGTGTATAATCGTAGTCTATATAGCAATACGACTTTTGTCTCAAGATAGGAGATAGAGTAGATAGACTTTTGAGTGATAGATAAGTTCAAGTCTCCACATACCTTTTAGTCGATGAAGTTCCACCAGTTCCTTGAGTAGTTATTCGTCTTTGCATGATGAACGCCGTGGAGTCTAGAACTCAACTACACTTACTATCCTAGTCCGAGACTTAGCTATAAGTAGACTAAAATCAAGACTTATAGTTTTGGCAACTAAACTTTGCAAACAAGCTTGAGATAGCAACGCTTGCGAGTTCGACCAAGCAGTGCTCTAACAACAAGGGAAACTAATTATCATAAGAGTTTCGTCACCAATGGAATTAGAGAGGAAAACGTATTAGTTGTCAGGTTAGCTGCATCGATCTCCTTCATTTACAACAAACCTAACGACTAATACGTATCCACTCTGAAAAATCTATGGTGGTAAGTTGTACATGTTGGCAGGAGTCATGTAAAACATATATTTGAAGAGATCATAATAGGTTAGTAAACTAACCTGAGATAGAAAAGGAAACCTGCACCTTCGCATCAATAGTGTCTCATATATTTGAAATGCGAGCACATCTCTAGGTACCCAAAAACTATCACATATCTTATCTTGGTGTACACTGGTCCTGCAAGGCTACGTAAGTGGTGGCAAAAATACATTACAAGATATGCACTTGTTACCTATGAATTTTTGCCACACTTACACAGCTTCAAGTCGCATCAATGAATCCTGGAAAAACAAAGGGAAGGCTAGTAAGAATCAACCAATTTTCACCAAGGGAAAGAAAACATAATAATGATAAGTAATGCAAGAAACTCTAATGTATTTAGAGTTCACTCACCAACTGGAATTAAGGAGGTTAGTTGTCTGGTATAAACATCAATCTCCATAAGGTGAGGTTGATTTGTGCCAAAATAAACAACCCACCTACATAGGGTTTACGGTTCCACAAAACAAAAATAGAATGTTATTAAGTTAGTGTATCAACCAAGAGAGACTAATGATAACAATAGAAACTAATTACTATACGAGTTTACCCACCAATGAAATTAGAGTGGAGATTAGTCAGTTGGCAGGTTTGCTGCATTGATCTCCTTCATTTACAGCAAACCTAACAACTAATACATCTCCACTCCGGAAACTGTATGGTGGTAAGTTGCATCTTTTGTCAGGAATCATGTAAAAAACATACTTGAAGAGATCATAATAGGTAAAAAACAAACCTTAAGAAAACTTGTAGCAGCCTCATGTTCACTCTCCAACTGGAATTAAGGAGATTACTTGTCTAGTTTGCTGCATCCATCTCTATAAGGGGATCATGATTTGTGCCAAAAGATACAACCCACATGCACAGAGTCTTCAAAAAACTTGACAAGTAATATATATGTTTTGTCTCCGAAAACTCTGTGCTGGGTGTTGTATCTTTAGGCATAAAAATGAATTTCCTGTGCTTTTGTGGTTGTATGCCAATCCTTCAATTCATGTTCAACAACTTATAATCAAATCATTTATAGAAATTTCATTATTTAAAAGATCATAATAGGTGATAAAACTAACCTGCGATTGAAAAGGAAACCTGCAGCAGCATCGTGTTCATGGGAATGGCTAGAATCCTAGACAAAGGATACAACTCATATCGATGTAGGTGTATACTAATCCTGCAGGGCTCTCTAAGGGATGGAATAAATTCATTTTGACAAAGTTGATTTTGTCTAATAATGAATTTATTCAAACGCTTAAACACATTTGCAGGACCAATACTGTCCATATAGAAAACGTAACAACAAACCGCATACAGAACAAGAAAGGAGGTAAATACTCTGAGAAATGAATTACACAACTATGGGCAAGATGTAGTCAAGCATGCGGGCTAGTGAAAACAAGAAATGCGGAAGTTTATCCTTTGGTTGATAGACTGATTTGTCTTATATTAACTCTTCCTGTTTCTATGGCAACACAGAGCAATATTTTTCAACAATGTCAAATCTTAAATCAGCTCGCAACAAAATGGAAGCATACTTTCTTAGAGATTGCATGATAGTATACATTCAAAGTATCCGTGTACGAAAAATCAGTATTGATCGGATATTTGATTTGTTTATTTCTCGAAAGGAACGAAAAATACGACTTAAGGAATAGATGATGATCTAAATATTGGTTGATGAGTTTTGTTGGCAAGTACGTTTTTTTTTGTATATTTTGTATCAACCAGACTATTACACTCATATTGTACTAGTAAAAGGCACGTGCGTTATTTGAGTTTAACATTTCATACTTTCATTTCATTTTTCAGAAAAATAGGAATGTATCTATCATAACGAAAGTATGTACACAGTTACAAAAGAAAAGAAGAAGAATGGACACTCCAGATATAGCATGATTTCAGATATAGCATGATTTCAGATATAGATGAGTAATCCTTCTTGCATCAACCAGATATAGCATGACTTCAGCGAGAAGGACTCAATGAACCCCTTAACCATTCATTGCCCAACAGAAAGGGAGGAATCGAGCCAATACAGTCAAACTTCAAGCTTCTTTGGCAAAATCTTCAAAGAGAGAGCAAATAGTGTACAAAAAACCAACTGGATAACCTTCTCATTGAAAATCTTCGAGATGGAACTGTCTTTGAGGGCCCTCTAGATCCTTCAAGTCCTTCTAAAATCAAACATATATCATTCTATAACTTGGCTTATAAAGAGAAACAGATTAAAGCAAGGAAGAAATCAAGAAAATGAGAGGTGCTGACCTCGCTTTCACAATCATAATCATTGAGATCAATATTCTCAGCAAGACACATACAGTATCCCAGTTCAGGGGTGTTTTGTTTCATCAATAAAATTGTGGCCGCCAAAACATATACGTAACAACCAAGTAGGATAGACAAATATTTCAATGGAAATTGTATTTATTACTTATTTTGGCTGTTTGATAGGACCGTCTTTTGTTGTGGATGTAGATTATATTCGTGAGAACAAAGTGATACCATGATCAAATTAACAAAGAACAAAAAGAATAACCAAATAAATAAATGGAAACAGATCATAAGCTCTGGCATCTTACGACGGCTAACTCCTACTCATGCTTTGGTATGAATGCATTACTAACTCTGCAATTTTAAAGTCCAGTAACACAGAGTGGAAGTCTTTTTAGGTTTTCTAAATCACACTTAGATTTACGTTTTGGTTTTGTAGAGACCAATGCATATTTATCTCAAGTATTTCATACCTCAATCTCCAGTATTTTTTGTTAGTGAAAATTGAATCGTTGTAAGAACCCTGTAAAAGGAAAACAATTTTGGGAAAAATCAAAATAAATAAAAAAAAATCAAGAAAAATGTAAGGAAGCCACAACTGGACTATCCACTGAATTAAGGTTGTGTTGAACTGACCATAATTTGACTCAAGTAAGAGCCATTAACCTGAAATAATAGTGTTATTAATAACGTTTTTCTGCTCGTGGTCATGATTATATGAAGAATTTATGACACTTGCAGTAGTAAACACGAAGCATCATTTGCAGTAAATACGATGAGAAGAAAGATATAAACACGAAGATTACCTCCATGTTTAATCGTAGCATCATTCGCAGTAATTGAACTTCATCAATAAGCAATTTGAATTACTCTAAAAACTGCAACCAAATTAAGAAGACAATTCTTGAACACTTCAAATATGACTAAGAATTGAAAATCAAACTACAAAAATCAGTAAATACTCACCTGCACTCTAAACCTAAGTCTAATGCACTGTGAACTCAAGTCTAAGCCGATGAAGAATTGATAATCAAAATCAAAATCAACACCATAAACAAAAACAAAGTCAATTAATAAGAAATAAGGGTTTACCCAATAAGAGTTCACTTACAATGGCTACCTTGTCACGGTTAGTTTATTGTCTGCTGCTATTGATGTTGGGTTCAACATCATTACCCATAACCTGTGCAATGTCCACCACCATCACCAGTAAACTGCGAGGCCGCCGGATGCAAACTTCAAAACTCACACGGTGGGAATGACCGAAAAGTGTCGGCTGCCAAATTTTATGGAACCCTAAAAACAGAGGAAGAACTATGATTAGCAATTTGCTTAAGCAAATCAAATCAAAATAAAATAAAAATAAAGATCATAACTGGTCCCTTATTCAAGCCCGAAGTTGGCATGCCCAGGATCAGAATTGTGAACAAATTATGTTCGTATTACTACTATTAAGTACAATTCATGGATTAAGGTTGATGTCAAAAAAATCTTACTGCTACGTCAGATTTGGGGATGGTTTGCTAATAGGATTACAGAACCTAGATTGAGTTTAGTTGCTTCACCGTATAAGGAAGGTGTTAGTATTGAAGGACTAAAGTAGATTGCTCCCAGTTCTAACATGGGAAATGACTTAATTCCTCTGGCAGACCATCTAGAACTATATACCTATACAAATACCACTTTATTAGATACATTAGGTACAATCTCATTAAAATTTCACAAAAAATAACTGAAATAAGGAGCACAAAGTAGTTTACTTTAGAATGTTCTCCACCGCTGACCTTCCGGTTTTCTGCACGACAAACAATCTTTAACTGGCTAAAGGTAAAATAAAAGTGAATTCCAGAAGATACCCAAAGTGAACTTACCAAAAGCCGAAATTCCATCTACCACTTTGCGTAGCTTTCTTCGAAAGTCTAGCTCCATCTGAGTTTTCTTCAGGTTCCATTCACTGAAGTTGTGTTCAGCTTCAACAACGGCCTTTACTATATCCTTTCATTTCCATAAACCTAGGAATATTAAAGATGTGACCCAAAAATTAAAATATAACTCATTTTCCACTGAAATCTCACCTTTTGTACACATTGCCTCTAAGGACTTAAACTCGTCAGGACCCAAAAGTCTCTCCTTGAACAAAAGAGACCTCTTTGTGACATTTCTACAAATAGTGATCATGCATTAGTATGATAGAACATTATATGCTTTGTACGGAACCTTAAGAAAAATCCCATCCCTTTTTTTACAAAAATAAGAACTCTTTGTGACATTTCTAGAAACACTTACCATGCATTAGTATAGCAGAACTTGACTTGCTTTGTATCACATATGGAACCCTAAGAAAAATCCCATCCCTTTCTACAAAATATAGCTCAAACGGCATAAGAGTTAGATTCATATTGAATATAAAGTAAGAAGAAACCTTCATGGCGTGAGAGTGCAGACCCTATAGACTAACCTTGGTTTTCGGATTTCCCACTTCTGCGAGTAGAAATTGAGCTGTTATTTAAACTTAAAATTGTTATTGAACTGTGTCTAGAAAGTGCTAATATGTTAGGTAAAATAATTGGAGGTTGAGACTTGAGATGGAGAGAGAGGGATTTGAAATTTGAATTTCAAACTGCTCTCAGAGTGTGCTAACTGGAAGGACCGTAGGGTAAATATATGTTTTTATCTTTTAGTTTTTAGAGATACACTTTTGACTAAACCACCCTCACATTATTTTGATTTCGATTTTTGTGTGGGGACATTTCAGTCAAAAGCCCTTATTTGGCCTCTTGGCATTATAATAGTAAAGATTCCGATATTTTATGTGGGGACATTTCAGTCAAAAGCCCTTATTTGGCCTCTTGGCATTATAGTAGTAAAGATATAAAGAATTTTTTTTTGTATTGAATAGTATTTTCTTTAGCTCATTAGTTATGAAGGTTTCCAAAAAAAGATCAGTTGAGATTAAACATTTTTCTTCGAACTGACCAGTGCATTGATATTGTATAAATGTAAGTTGATTTTGAGGAATGGTCGGTCCGACAACCATGGAAACAAGGATGGATTCACTTTCTGAGATAAAATGGTAACAATTTTGTTTTGTATTTCACACACTACTTTTTCTACCCTTCTCTACCGTGATAGCTAATAGTAATAATAGTCTACCGCCAAAAAAATAAATAAAAATATAGCACCCTCCTTTCTGAAATCATGGTTCTGCCACTGTGAACAATGATCATTGATTCGTAGATGGGTTTATTACCTTGAATCATTACAAGAATCTTCTTGTAAATAGGGTTAGATTTCAAAAGAAAATCACTTTTACTACGAAATGTCTCTTCAAGAAAATCATATTCGACCGAATTAATGTTGAGTGCAATTCTAGGCCTCATCACAAATAAATTTGTCCATCCACTTAAAACCTTTACCTCTTCACTTCTTGATCCTGCCATGACCCTTAGTGTGTGTGTTTTTCTGATAGAACAGAAAAGATTTGATCTAGTTTTCCTTTTCTTTTTTGATCGATTCTTGATATTTATGAACCCTCAACTATTCGGTGAAAAAGTTAAGGGGGTTAGTGTGGTTATAAATAGGATTAAAAAATGTGGTAGAGTGTGAAAGGATGAAGTTGGACAATGCCACTACAAGAAAATACGTATTTAGTGTCAACAAAAGTTGTCCTGAGACTAGATTTACCATTCATCGCCAACAAAATAATTATGGTGAGAAAAAAAAGATTTCTTCACTAAAAGGTACTTCCATAGATGGAATGAATTTTATCAATAAAATCTTGTCAATAAAGACATGTCTTGTTGTAGTATGTGAACGTTCTAAATATGGACTGAGATATGAAGTGCCGAACTACTAAACGAAAATAGACATGGGATAACATTTCAAGCGATTCCTTCGAATCTTGACCTCCACTAGACTGATGTGAACAGACAAGGATGGAATCAAGAAATCCCGCCTGAGGCGAAATATGACTATAGCATTTATGAAGAGATCTCGAAATTCCGCAAAATAATAACACCTTGATACTAGTAAACTGCTGGTTAGAGAAAACCGCAAACAATATGTAACTTGATTCCGTATTTTATATATGATGAAATATCGTATTCTATTTTATTTTGAATATAATGATCGCTAAAATTGGTTGGTTGTTTCAGTAAATAAACAGTCTGTAACTTGATTTGACCTCTCCATATTGTTCCATATCCAAATTTTGGAGGTTGGTAGATTGCATGAATGTCTAAGTATTTGAAACAGCAAACGTTATTGATGAAGCAGAGTACCACCGTCTAATATGAATGTTTTCAACTTCCCAAATGTTCTCAACTTTTCATCCAATAACCCATATATACCCCATATATACGTGACTAAAGATGAAAATAGCAAAATATTTATAGACTACCTGTTCAGAAGAACGAAAAACCTATATAAAGGGACAACTTTTTATTGACTAAAGTAAAGATATTGATTAAAGTCTATAAACAAGGATTAGAAAACAGAATTTCTTGGATAACATAGAATAGTGGTTTTTAGACTACATCCACACTCCTTCATTTATTTGGCAGTTACGGGGATTTAGTCACTGGATGGTTCTCAAAAAATAGAGTCATGAAAAAGAAAAGAAAAAAGTCCAATTTTTTCTATTTTGATAATCGATTTTCGTTCCTCAGCAAAAGATGAAATTAATTTTTTTTATCAATGATGATCTTGATCAAGAACCACTGAAATTCTAAATCAATATGGTATTATTAAATAGCTATGTGTTGTAATAAAATTGAACCTCTTTTATCTTTACCGAATTTCGTTTACAATTACTTCTTTTTTATATGGTTATTCCCCACTTTATGAAATGCCACATTTTTAATTTCAAATTTGTATCGAGTATATAATGATTTGATTTAATTAGGGGGGTCAATTTTTTTTGCTAGAAATAAAGAAGTTCATTGATTAGAAAAATTACAACATAAAAGTGAAGAAGTTGGTGAACTTTTCCCATGCATTCACCTCACCTCCTACAAAATTTAGTTGCTTTGTCCTCCATAAAAGTGTAATTCGTATTTAAGAATTCAAATCTAATAAAACTAAAACTAAAAGGAGCAGTTTTACAGTCCTCTTTTGATTGGGAAAATCTTTGAATGGATGATAACGATACTTTTGAGGAGTTTCACTTTAAAATATGAGATTGTCAATGCACCTTTCTATTTCTGAAAAGGATTCAATATGCAAGATTCTCATATTGTTACCATCTAGATATGAGTCTAAGAAACATGTCATCGGGAAGCAAATGATATTTCTACACTTTCTCGAATATCCCTTGTTGGAAATTTAAAGATCTTTGAGCATAAAGTCCAGTCGAAATAGAAGAACATTTCATTTTAAACATCAAATATTACTAATCAATCTTCGAAAAAATTAGTATAAATTGGGCAGAAGAACCTTCAGAAAAGTTAGTATAAATTAGAGATACAGTAAAACATCTATAAAATAATAGACTTGGGACCACCCAAATCCTATTATTTTAAAGAGATATTACTTAATAGATAAAATAATAATTTATTATTTTATATATATAATAATAATATATTATTTTATATATATAATAATAATATATTATTTTATATATATAATAATAATATATTAATTTAAAGAATAATTCTTAATTTAAAAAAAATTATTTGGAAAAAACGACAATTTCCATATTAAAAAAATAAAAATAAAGTATCTTTGGATAAATACCGAAATAGATTTTTAAAAGTGGAAAATATAGAAAAAGATAAAAAAACATTAACGGAAATATTTTTAGAACGGCATGCATTTGTTTTTAAAGTAATAAATCTTATTAATTTCCATGAAAAAAGATTTTTATAAAGAAATTTTTTGTATTTAACATACAATTTACAATTCAATTTAGTCCCAAACAATACAAGCTTCTAAATCACTGAGATGTCTTCTATCTCAAAGGTGTATCTCACAAATCAATGAAAATTTAATGTGTATGAAAATTATTTTTTATTTTCTAATGGATTATTATTTTATATAATATGTGGGACCTATTAATGTTTAAAGAGAACTTTTGAAATGTATTATATTATAATTTTATCAAATTTATTATTTTAGCACTAAAGGCCCGAGTCGGGACTGAATTTTTTTATTATTTTAGCGAGACTATTATATTATCGAGTATTATTTTAAAAAAGTTTTACTGTATATACCAGTATAACTGATTATTATTGGAATTTAAAGAACTTACTATTGTTTTAGCATCACTAATGAAGCAAACTTTGTCTGTTAGAGCATTGCTCGGTTGAACCCACCAAGCAGGGTATGTCAAGTTTGGTTTTCATATTTTAGCTCCAAAACTCGAAGCTGCTTGATTATATTACTAGAGTCAGCGTTCGTTAGGTTGGACTAGGAACATTAAAAATATTGAGAAAAACTCGTGTTACCCTGAAGAACCCGAAGACGTATCGGCATCAGCGTAAACATCATCCTTCTGTTCGAGGTTAGTAATATAGACTTGACTTGTTTCAATTTCTATCTACATTTCTTTCAAGTCGTTTAGGTTGAAAACATAATATACGAAGTATATTTATATATCTCTAGTATTAGTGACTTGATCATTCCATTATGATCAAAGTGCAAGGAAGTATATACTAGTTGTTTCATACAACTTTGGTATATTAGATTACGAAGTATAACATTCATCTTTTGAACTTCGTAAATGCGACATAACATTATCTTTGTAATTCATTACTAGTTACCGTATTGAACTTTGGGTTGATTCCATGCCTATAAAACTATTTTAACTACATAAGTTTTAGGAAGTAGACTTGCAAAACTTGTTTTGTAGTTGAAGGGAATCAAAGGATTTATTTCTAGGACCGATCGGTTAAACAAGGATCTATAGTAGAACTGTTCTCAGGGATCTATTACAGAACCGATCCCATACTTGGGGATCCATAACAGAATCGATCCGTTACCTGGGGATCTATAGCAGGATCGGCTTCTAGTGTTAACCAAGTAAACCTTTTTCAGATCCGGCTATAAACATAGGGTTTAGATAGCTATTGAAAATACGGTTTGGTTAATATGGAAAGTTCACAATGTCGACATAATATTTTGAACATGTGCTAAATTATAATTACTTAATGTTCAAGTATTTTCCTTGATACTCAAAGTGAGAGCCCACACTGACATATTCCATAATATCTTCTTTGATATTTAGAATTTATATGTCTTTAGTTTCCCAGTAATTAAAGCATATCTCTAGATATTATATTAGTAAAGTTTACTTATATGCTAGCTAATATTTAGTTGTCATTCATGAGAGATTTCGGTATATTATTTGGATTACAATTGGAATTATACAAAACAGAAAATTGGTATTTATTGCATATCTTTTTGTATATTCGGATTTGGAAATTCCTTGGCGTCCAAACTACCTTGGTCATTATAAATAGTGAATTTTGTCTTTCGTGCAACCTTATCCCGTGACACATAGTATTTCATTCATTTGTAGTTTGTATGAGGCATTCGGCTAGCAGTATTCTCGTGAATACTCATTGGAGAGAAAAGTATCCTAATTAGATTAAATCTCTTATATCCACTTCATTTAAAGACTTCTTTGGGATCAAGAAACGGATAGTAGTGCGGTTGGTGGGAAATTAGAATCGTATTGTTATTTTAGTTTTCGATTATTGATTTGATTGACTAACGAATATAGTTGAACCTTGATATCACCTAGTTTTTTTTATTCTGTGATCCTTCTCTTCTGATATAAGGTCACTTAAACTAGATCAATGATCGACGATTTCATATATGCTTTATTGATTCAAAATATGAAGATAGAACTTGTGTTCATAGATTATTAACAGATCTCCGTTCTGTGCGAGATCGATCACAGGGGAATCAAGTTGTTTGTACAGGTACTTTGAAGACTAAATTTTTTGTTTTGGTATTCTGATCTTTGTGATACTTTGTGCACACTTGATTGACTGGGATTCGACAAGCTCGTTTATCTTGATAGACCTTTTATATCTTGTTATATAGATCGACAATCTATCAGTTGGTGTTTCTCTTTAAGAACCGAATTTGATAGACTGTGAACTAAGATTGATATCTTTGATAATTTTTATGTTTATTATATAGAAGAACCTTTACAACACAACATATCTCTAATTAACTTGTTGATCTGGGAGATTTTTAAAGCGGTTACTGTATCAGATTAGTCATTTACTATTTCGGAATACGATCCAAATGTGTTGAGTGATAGAAGTCTTTACAGCAGGTGGAGCAACTTAAGATAGTGGACTCTATATTAGGATTCACGTGCATAGACCATATTGGTAGTAGGCGAAGGGATATTGAAGGAACTGAGTAACTTAGAGTTAGTTTACCTGGTCACAACTATACGAAGTTGGTAGTACGTAGTATTTGTATACCTGCTTAATTATGAAAGTATTCAAAACTGGACTAGGTCCCGAGATTTTTTCTGAATTTGTGGTTTCCTCGTTAACAAAATCTTGTATGTCGTGTGATTTAATTTACTTATGCACTATATTGATTTGTTTTTATAATTGAATTAAATATACTAGTACGTCAATCAAACACTTGGTTTGATCCAATAGTTGGTTTGGTTCTAGACTTTGACTATATACCAAGTGTACATCTTGTGGCTATAATATTCTTGGCAGTTCATGTCTATATTAGATCACACAAGGTGTGTTTTGAATAGGTGGATATCGAAAAGATTTTGGTGTACTTGGCATCCTCGTCATTTAATTGTCCTTGCCCTTCTCCCTTCCACAAATGGCAACGTTCAGTATATCAAGGTTTTTAACTTCTTCACCATTTCTTACTATCCCTAATTTGGTTTTGCACCCAAGGTAGTTCCTTATAATATTATTCATGACCAATTCAGTTCCTGACATATTAGAGTTCTTGTCAAAATAAGCATCATTGTAAATCATAACACATTCTTCTGGTAGAAAAAATATAATCGAATTGAGATTTTGTTCCCCAATAGTAAGTTGATATCTTTAGTATCATTGACTAATTTAACAACCAATCTAGCCGTAGACTGATGGTTTAATATTTTCCCATGGAGATATAAGTTAGATGTCTTAATGAGTTTACCATACTTCTAAAGATGTGTCGAATTTAAAGTTTCATTCATATATGAAAACCACCATCAATAGTAAGACAACCCGTACTTGTCGTTGTTTATAAGTTAGATATCTTAATGAGTTTTGTAGCTTCATTTAGAAGTATGGTAGAACAGGACAGTCTTGATAAACTCACCTATCTGAATGTGGATATGGGATGGTTCCTTTGAACACTAGCTAAATATTTAAAACATTTTTAAAATTCGAGATAGCTCAGGAGAAAGATGGGTACAACCATGGTAGCATCTTTGGAGATGTAATACATGGTGATTATCGGTTGAACTATACCGAATGTCGGGCAATTTAAGATATCCCCTTCACTAACCAACAAGTAGTTCCGGTAGTCTCTCTTTAAATAAAGTTTCAATCCTATCCTGGTGAACACTTTCACCTACTCGTGATATTACTTGTTTAGTCGCATTTTCATCGAATTTTTCATTTGTATGGGGATTGTTGGAAAACAAGTATTTTAGGAGTTTCAAACCATGCGTACTAACGAATTTGGTTTGATGTCCTTTTAATAAGTTTGCTTCTTATTTTCAAATGTGAAAGAATAATTTACTATCTCATATGCGTCCATTGCTTGTCCGATTTAAGTCGGGTCATGGCGATCAGGGTTCATGTAAAATCCGATGATAACTTTTATTTTTAGGTTTCTGAAAAATTTAACTTTAATTTAATACATTCTAATTCATAAATTGATGTTACCAAATTTAATCATATTTAATAATTTTTTTTTTAATTAACTGTTACCTTATTTGATCTTATTGATTGAATGTGATCATATGCCAACCTTTAAGTTTCATATGAGAAGCACTGAAAAATCCAATTTTGCACTCTCTTAATATATATAAAAGAATAAGAGAAATAATAAGAACAAGGGCTTCATTTTTACTAATTCTTCTTCTATCTTGTTTATGAATTTTTCATAAATATTTTCATTGTCGCCAAGATCGAATAGAAATTTGTGTGCTATCAATCTCCATTATATACCATTTTTTTTATTAGCCAAACCATCCACGTAGAACTTTTAGCATTACTCCTAGTGAGTATAGCAGATCGCTATTATCTTAAGGACATCATGTTGAACACTTGACTCAGATTCTCCTTTACCTCATTACTGATTTGTAGATGTTGTCATGGATTGCTTCCAATAAACCACATCAACATGATATGATGAAAAAGTCTTCATCCGATCCATTTACGCGATATAATCTAAGTATCAATAACTATTGTTTCTTGGATTTTATCTACTTTTGATTGTTACACTCAAACACCATATTCACTACAAATGATGCATTATATTCCTTTGGATCCCACAAAATTCGGTTGACTTTTAAAGGCATAAATGGTAATGGATACCACAAGAAAATGGTTAACAAGAATAATAAGGAGTACTTGTATATTACTTCGCCTAACTCAGGTGAAAGACATACTGCTTAGAAGCTTGAAGTTCTCATGTATAACATTTGCCATATGCTCAGAAGCTTGAACCTCTCATGTAAGGGTTATGTTATACCATCGAATCTTATTCTATCATGGTTCGAAAGTTTTATGACCCTGGTGGGTTCGTGTTAGGGCATAGTTGACTTGGACATTGCACTATGAGAGTAGAATTATTCAGAACTGGCAAGGATATTTTTTATGGAATTATTTTTGTTTAACAAAGAACTTGGTTTATATTGCTCATTCTATGGGAAAAGTGATTACGAAAACCTCCCTCGACTAAAGTGGTTATGGAATCACCTACCTATAGTAAAAATGGATAATATAAGTTGCGACAAGCCCCAAGTCAATGTAAAACAAATCTCTAGAATGTATATAACTTAATCCTTAGTTTTCAAGAAAACAGTCGGTCAAATCTCAGTAGTACAATTTTTTTTTCTCTTTATCGTTTTTTCTGTGTATTTATCTTGTGTTTGATATACTTGGATTTTTCTAAGAATATATATGATTCCGTGTAAATCCATGTAACAATTTTTCCAGCACAATTCAAATGATGCAACGTTCCTTTGATTTTGGCGTAGATTATCATTCTAGGCGAATAGAAGTATTTTAGATATTCATTTGTAATTGTAAAACTTTTGGTAATTATATATATGGCTATTTCTTTTTTTATACCCACTAAGTAAAATTAAGGCAGAACAAAAAATGTGAAAAAAATTAATACCTCTTACCCCTTCTCTCACAATAGAGAGGGATGGAGACTTACAACAGAAAGTTGAATCCCTTATTTTTCCTATCCCATTATCCCTTCGGTCCCATTCAATAAAATTAGAACGACACAATCATATACAAAGAAGATCAACATTGGATCTTTTTTATATATATTTATCAGTACCATTCTATTCATCGGATTCACTCTTCTTTCATGAAATCTTAATCTCTTAACCTTTTAATTTGTAAGGTTTCATGGTCCTCTTTTTGTTTCTCATGATTAAACCCGGATTATCTTAGTGTTAACAGTTTATTTTTATGCATGTGTTCTTTTTTTTTTTTTCTTGTCATGTAATCTAAGTCTTTTTGGTTTATGCTTTTCTAGTAAGTTCTCATCTCTTTTACTTGATTTTTTTTTTGTGCTTTAATATAATTCTAATATATTTTGCAGGTACTCTTGATTTTGAATATGGATATCCTCCATGTTTGGAACTTTGTATGCAAAGTTGATTACACTAGTTACAGAGGAAACTGTCTCCTTACTCACTAGTTCTCTCTCTTCATCTAGCTTTGTTATTCTTTGTAGTCTCGTTCTTATTTCTAGTTTTATCCTTCCTCTCTAGACTGAATCTGTTAATAGCGACATTATGAGAATCATTAGTTGGTATTGCCAAGGCTTTTTAGAGAAAGACACTAGAGACCAGTTACACCACCTAAATTATTTACATAATCCAGATATTATCTTTCTCTAAAAAACCATAATCAAATATGACGGAATATTAAAACTCACCAATTCTTTTAAATTGCCAAATAAATGCTTTGTTCCATCCATAGGTTTAGATGGTGGCCTTATTCTTCTATGAAAGATGGTTTTACTCTGGATATCGTTCATTCTTCATAAAAACTGATTCCTGCAATTGTCACTAATGACCCATCTTAGGGAGAATTTTTTCTCTCTTGTGTGTATAATACCTCCTTAAAAATAATTGATCAACCAAAGCAATTCACTTATATCGGAAACTTAAGTAGAACAATCTTCATCTCTTGGTTCCCCTTAGGGACCTTAACATAACTATGGATTTGTTAGAGAGAAATAACCAATCCACTTGTAATACCTCCTTTGTAGTACTTGGTCTTATAAGAGAATCTGATCTTTTTAATATGGGTTTGGGTATAATTCCATTTATGTGGACTAATAATAGCCATGAGAAAGGTAAAATGAAATCTAAACTAGATAAGGCCTAATGGTGAATGGACTATTTGTTTCCTAGATGCCACTTTGTCTTCTTTATCTAAGAATGGCTCCGACCATTCTCTTACTCTTTAAACTTTTACAACCAAAGCACTATAACTGGTATGAATTTGAAGTTTTTTTTAACATTGGGTCCACAATGATACTTGTATAGATGAAGTTATCGATGCTTGGAATATTATCTCTAATGGGTCTGCAGTTCTTGTTCTTACTAATAAGCTGTCAATGCAAGGCATTATCTGTCAAAATGGAGTAAGATTAATTTGGACATATACAATCTAATTAAGATATCTGAACTCCAAAAAAGTTATTTTATTTGCAAGCATCTGATTCTTAAGGTAACAACACTAATAAAGTTTTGAGGATTCAGAAATAAATAGAATATCTCAATGATATATAGGCTAGTTCCAACGGAAAAGAGGCCATAGATCGCTTTTACAGTGATACGGACAGAAACTCCAAGTACTTTCACATAAGAGCTAACCAAAGGAAAATAAGAAACACAATTAGTTTCATATTGGATTCAGATGGATCTTGGTGCCAAGATATGAATTCTATTGAGCAACTTATCATCTCTCACTTCCGGAAAATTAGTTCAACTGCAAATCTGATAGATAACTACCATTTTTCCAACATATTCCTACAAGTATTACCGAAGAGAGTAACCAAGAACTTTTACTTATCCCATCAGATGAAGATACATCAAGCTTTATTAACCCTGGACCATAGGACTTCACGGGGACTAGCCGAATTTCTGTCAGGTTTTTATGAATCACAATGACAGATTGTAAAGATAAATATATGCAAGATGGTTAAATCATTTCTTCACTCAGATTTCCTTTTCAAGAAGATGAATAAGGCTAGAGTTATCCTAATACCCAAGTCTCAAACCTCTCACCGGCCTGGAGATTTCCGGACCATTGATTTGTGAGACACAACGTATAAACTTATGTCTAAGATTATTGCTCCCTGGATTAAAAAACACACACACATAGTCAACATCATCTTGCCAATGCAATCATCTTATGTACCAGGTAATTTCCGAGAATGTTTGTGTGGTCCAATAAACTAAGCAATCTATGAAAAGGAAGGTGGGAAATCAAGTCATCTTTCTTTAAAAATGGACATGTCGAAAGCATTCGACATACTAGAGTGGATATTTTTTTTTTGAATTTTTGAAGAAATTTGGCGTTGGTGATAAATTCTGTCAGCTTATTCATCAATGTATAAGCACAACTCAGATAGAGATCATGCTTAATGGATATATATTCGAGGAGTTTAAACCTACTAGAGGTACTCGACAAGGGATCCATTATCCTCTTATCTCTATATTATTTCTATGGAAGCTTTCTTAAGAGTGTTAATTCATTGTGAAGCAACAACACAACTTATATGTGTGAAAATATCTAAGTCATCTATTAATATCAACTACCTTCTATTCGCAGACGACTGCCTTCTATTTTGCAAGGTTAACCTCTCTCAAACCACCAAGCTGCTTCAAGTCATTGAAGCAATGAATTTGTTTGTTCTTAGGTCAGTTAATTAATTTAAACAAATTTGTTGTTCACTTCTGTAATAATATGGAGACAACAATTTGCCAAGATATCAGTGGTATTCTTCAGTTTAGACAAATGGATATAAGTGAAGGAAAATACCTAGGATTATGATTTATTTATTTTTGTAGGTAGGAAAAAGAGTCATTCATAAAATGGATACCAAACTAATGAATTGGAGAAGTAAAAATATGTCGGAAGTATCACGAACAAACATGGTAAAAATGTAACAAATGCAGTTCCAGTCCATCACATGATTAGCTTCAAATTACTGGATACCACTATTACAAAACTTAATAGTACTCAACAAGCTTTCTAGAGGAATAAAAAGTCGAACAAATGCAGAAATAATATCTCATGGAGCAACCTTTCAACACCTAAAGAATAAGGAGGTCCGGGTTTTAGAGATCTACATACCTTTAGTAGGGATTTATTAACAAAATCAGCATGAAATTTATATATAGATAATACGTTCATATAGGCTAGGTCTACTCTTTGATTTAAACAGAAAGGAAACACTACCTGGACTCGGAGGAGCATCATTTCAGAGTTAAATTTCATCCAGAAATATAGTTGTTGGAGCTTGGGTAATGGTCAAGGGATTTTGATGTGGAAGCATATGTGAATTGCTGAACTTCAAGGTCCTCCTATTCCAAAATAGGATGCAATTAACCCTCAATAATACACATATGTCTGGCAACTTTTCATTCCAAAATTTTTCACTTTGAATATCAATCTTATTCAGGATATGTTTGATTCTGCTACGTCTAAAAGTACTCTAAATATTTTTATCCACCATAACTACAAGGGTCGGTTGACATATATATATATATATATATGCTAGAGAAAAATGGAAACTTCTTACTCAAGTCAGCATATAAGAAGATATAAGAGGATAAACATAATAGCAATTCAGTGGGACATAGAATGCAAAAGATATTCAAGAATCTCTGGAAACTCTCAATGTTCACAAGAATAAGGTAATTCTTATGAAATGCATTCCAAATCTGGATGATGTGTGTCGTTTTTGTTCTCAGCAGGTTGAAACTTCTTCCCATATCATCATTAACTGCAGCTTCTCCAAATCTGTTTGGTTTACAACTTTAGGTTGGCAGGCTAATAATAATCTCAACCTTAAAGACCTATTAGTTAGCTGGTATGACAGTCTTCTTGGGACAATAAATTTCTGAAGAAGACCTAATTAAAAGAGCAATCGTAACTTGGTGCATCTGGACAAGAAAATGCGATAAAATATTTTAAAATAATAACCCATCTCCAGAAAAAATTACTTGTACCTGTAAGAAATTCTTTGTTAACAAGAAGGTAGGATTACCATGATATTACCAAAGCTGGTGGCATTGGCTTAGTTCTTTGTAATTTTGCAGGGTCATACAAGGGAGATAAATGCATCTACATATCTAAAGTAGTGAGTGGAGAGGACTGTGGGAAGCAGTGAATTGGACTAAACACTTGCGGCTGGAGAAAGTCTACTTTGAATTTAACTCCAAGCTCATGGTTGAAACAGCCAATAAGGAAGTTTTCAACATCAACTGCGGACTTCATAACTTAGTAAAAGACGTTAAACTTATTTTAGCAATTTTAATTCCTAACAATGTAGTTATGTGTCAAAAGAGAGGAATAAAGTGGCCGACATTCTGTCAAAACTAGCTAGAGTGAAAAGATGAGTGGAGTCTGGAATAACTCCGCTCCTAGTAATATTGATGTTCAATTGTTAAAGGACGTAAATCATGTAAACTCCTAGTTATTTCAATCTAAGCTCCTTTAACCGGAAAAAATAAAAAAATATATTAGCATTGCCTGACTAGCAGTTGGGCCAGCCAGGCTAAATGAATCTGCCCAAGGGCACATCGGTGTGCTAGTATCTTCAACTATCAAGAAATATGCTTAAAGAAAGAAAAAAAGAACTACCAAGAAAAAGAGTATTTACGAAACGTTTTTCCTTGGAGTTGTGAACTGTTAAAAGGGTTTGTTTACTCTTTTGATTACTTTAATTTCTGGCGATTTCCCATTTCTTAACGTTGATGAATGATGATGACTGTTTTTTTGGGGTTTATTTATTCTTATGATTTCAGATACTTTGATTTCACCGATTTCGTGGATCCGTGTCACACCATTCTTGTGTAAACTAATCGTACAGAATGAGGGAGCATATATTTAATACCATTGGAACTTGAAATTCATTTCAAAATCTTGATTCTTGCTTCAAAATATTTAATGCTAGAGGCCTTTGATTAGTTTATAATTAGCCTGTACCTCTAGGTCCTCTACTAATATGCGTACGGCTCTACAAACAGAATTGATAGGATTAAATCACAAATACCCATTATGGAATTTCATTAGTTATGGAATTTCATTAGATAGAAGAATCAATGGTTCTTGAAGAAATTAGTTTTTGGATCTAGAAGAGGCAAGCTCAAAATTGGGAAAAAAAAATGAAGCTACATATGCAATGCACCAGCCAGGGATTGAACTCGGGTCTTAAGCTATGAATGTAGATATGATGGCAATAGCAGGTGCTGATGACAAACACTGAGATTTTGATCCCAGTGAACGCAAAGTAAAACCACTATTAAGTGTTGCGGTCAAATGTAGCAAAACATTCATTCTCCTACGGATTTAATTACTCATTCTACTCAAAGTCTCACAACAAGTTGGCATACATATTCCACAACAAATGGAGTCCTATTACTTACAGTGTACACTTTAAAATCTAGGTTCACAGCTTCAATTCCCGGTATAATTAGTGTAACTAGGACGACAGTCCTTTCTGTTTTCCGGTTTAAGATTGGAAGATAGGCGTTCTAATCTGTGTTTTATTCACGCTTTTGTGGGTTTTATTAGCCTCATTGCCCAAGTATTGTGTCTCGCCGTTTATGATAGGCAATTATGTGCATTTTAGACATTCTTTTGAACTGTAGCGCTCATCATGCTCCTATGCAGTCTTTTCAATGTTTATCTTTCGTCTTGACTTTTGACCGGTCGTAGTTGTGTGCTTGGGCTACTCTTGGTAGTTCTGTGTTTGGATTGCTGGTGTGATGCGCAGCGGTGTATTAGTGTTTATGTCTACTTGTTTTTGTACATGTAAACTGCCGCCCATAAATCTTTGGAAAAAGAAAGATTTTGAGTACACTAGAAATGCAAATCTTCAAGGTGCAAAGTCTCAGGTGATTCTTGCATTGAAATCTTTCGTATACCTTTTACGTTGCTTCAAACAATTCTCATCAACTTGGTACGAATCGAAAACTGAATATAAATCTAAATGTGCTAAGCTGATATATAAACTATGATGAGCTTCGTTTATTTACACTGATACATATTTTCTCAAAGTGAGAGCCGGAAAACTATATTCCCCAATAAACAAAGACATTGGTTGATGATTCTGACAAGTTTCTTGTACTTGCCACCTTCTTATACATTAAAAACTGAGCTACAGAAGTTTCTAATCTATGTTTAGTTTAGTGTGATCTACATGTGAAGCTCAACAGACAAAACGTGGAACCGAGCGAGTGTCTAGCTAGCGGTGATTGTGCATGACAGAGAGAGAGAGAGAGGGAGACGTGAAAATCGAAACCTGTTCCAAGTACTAGGTTAGAGAATCCAGAAGGAAATAGGCGCAAGACATGAATAACCCCCACCCAAATAGCCATCTTGTTCATCCTATGATACAGACAAACGAAAAGAAAATGGAACCATTAACGAATTTCGCCACTAATAGTTTTCTCATTTTGTCTTGCTTGCTGCTGCTTTTACTCCCTTCTGCTGCTTCTTTTCCCTTATGCATTGATTCAAGTATGTTTATGTGTCTCTTTCTCTTCCATTGTTATTTAATTTAACGCTACTGAAATTGTTTTAATGAAACTTTTCGGTTTTTTGTTGTTTTGATTGTTGCAGAGGCACCATTTACTCCGAAGACGCCTTTGGTTTTCTGTCCTAACGATGCGACTGTCTGCTGTGACTCCAACCGGGATTCGGAATTGCAGAAAGTATTTCAATCTATGAACATTTCTGATCATGCTTGTGCTTCTCTTATGAAATCTGTACTTTGCGCGGTAAGTCTTAAGTTAGATGCTTAAACTAGTTTCGCCAAATTATGTATGTCATTTTCTATTCACGTGCTGTGTCTAAGTTTCTAAGCACTTTGCTAGATGTACTGTTGACCTTTAGCATTAATATCAATGACCTTCAGATAGCTATTGTTTTCACATCTTAACTTTCCGATATTGACATGCTTGCAGCAATGCCATCAATTCTCTTGGGATTTATTTGGAAGTGATTCAGGGACTCGTTCAATTCCAATACTCTGTACTGGTTCAACAACTTTAACTCTATCCAACACCTCTTCAAATAATTTTTGTTCAAAGGTATGGGATGGATGCAAAACTGCATCCATACCAAATTCTCCATTTGCACCCTCGCTACGAAATAAAATTAAAGTATCAGTTCGTTCTACTTCTTCTAAATTAGCTGATCTTTGGAAGTCAAACATTAGTTTCTGTAAAGACTTTGGTGGATCTCCAGATGATGGACTAGTATGTTTCAACGGGACATCAGCAGTGCTACGTAATACTGAAAATCCGCAGCCACCAAACGGCATTTGCCTTGAGCAAGTAGCTAATGGGTCTTATCTTGATATGACTGCACATCCAGATGGATCCAACCGTGTTTTCTTGGCTAGCCAACAAGGTAAAATATGGTTGGCGAATGTTCCGGAAGAGGGAACTGGAGAAGCAATGGTGCTAGATGAATCAAATCCATTTGTAGATTTATCTGATACGGTACACGTTAGTACCGAGCTTGGGCTGATGAGCATAGCATTCCATCCAAACTTTGCGCACAATGGTCGTTTCTTTGGATCATATAGTTGTGACAGGGACCATTGGTCTGGATGTTCTGGAAGATGTTCATGTAATACGGACGTGAACTGTGATCCTTCAAAGCTTCGTACTCGTTATGGGGCTCGGCCATGCCAATTTCATACTACTATCTCAGAGTATACCGCTAACAACAGCGGGTCTGATCCATCCTCGGTAATCATCTAACCGTGTCTCACTAGTATCTATGCAACTTCTGACTAAAAATATATTAATGCAGTTCTTGTTGATTCCATAAGGCAACAAAAGGCAATCCGGTGGAAGTGAGGAGGATATTCACAATGGGCATCGCGTACACGAATGCTAACGGGGGACAAATCATATTTGGTCCTGATGGGTACTTATACTTCATGACAGGAGACGGCGAAACTGAACTTGATCCGTACAATCTTGGTCAAAACAAGAAATCCTTGCTTGGTAAAATTCTGAGGTTTGACGTCGATAACTTTCCAAGTGAGTGTTACTAGTTACAAGAGGCAATTTACAAGAAATCACAGTAGTGTTTGTGATTTTCATTCGTTCTTCTTTGTCATTACGCGAAGCCAGCCCATTGCAAGGGTGTGCTTTTGCATCCCCAGCCCAGCTGGCTCCAAAGCCTAATATAAGCCCAACAAATATATTTTTACTATATACAAGCCTTATTTTGCTTATTTGCACCCCCTAAAATTTTATTTGTAACCCAAAGTACATTTTTGCACCCCATCTCCAAAATCTTGGCTCCGCCCTAAATCCATCTGGACATGCTTTTATACATTTGGTAATGGTTCAGTGTGTTGTCAGGTGAAGCAGAACTAACCAAACTTGATACATGGGGGAACTACTCTATACCAAAAGATAACCCGTTTATGGATGACAAGAATTCCCTTCCTGAAATTTGGGCCTTGGGGTTAAGAAATCCATGGCGTTGCAGTTGGGATTCAGAGAGACCATCCTACTTCCTCTGTGTAGACTCTGGCAAGGTTGGAAACTAGTTGTGTTCTTGCCTCTTCTTTATGCCAATTTGCTTTCTTATGATGAGATACTTTTTAGTTTTTGAATGCATTGCTTAATGGAGTAATTTTTATAGGATCAATACGAAGAAGTGGAAATAGTCACGAAAGGTGGAAACTACGGATGGCCATATTTTGAGGGAACATTCCCTTTCCATTTTCAGAATTCTTCTGGTGGAAACAAGAATAACTCTGCAAACCTTATCTTTCCTTTAATGGGATATGATCACTCTCCTGTTAATACGAATGAGGGTTCTTCGTCCATTGCAGGTGGTTTTGTATATAGGTCCAACACTGATCCATGCTTATATGGCAAGTAAGTTTCATTTTTCTGAACTCCTACTATTTGGTACAAACATGAATTAGTCTGTCTCCTTATTTTCTAGTTGTGCATGAAATTTCAGGTACTTGTTTACAGATTTATACGGGTTTGCTATATGGGCAGGGACAGAGAACCCGGAAAACAGTGGAAGATTTACTACTGCTAAGGTTCCTTTTAGTTGTTCTCGTAACTCTCCAATTCAGTGCAATTTAGAAAAAGAAAAATCTCACCTTAATTTGGGTTATGTTTTCTCAATGGGAAAGGATAATAGGAAGGATATATATCTTTTAACAAGCAAGGGTGTACTCCGGATTGCTCCTTCAAGTCGCTGTAACTACGTATGCTCGAAGGAAAATCTTACAGCTTTCCAAAATCCACAGCATGTACCTTTCACTCCATCAAGTGGAACGTATTTCAACAGTTCACTGAAGTTATTGCTCTTCTTCTGTTCATTTTTCTTGCTTCTTCTGGATTTTAACTTGTAAAATTACATGAGCAGTTGCAGTATAATGGAATTTTTGTCAACACTATTTGTTCCATTAACTTAGTTGTAAGAATCAGAAGTTGGCTGCACATGTAAAGTAGTAGAGAAGGGCAGAATGTCAAAAAAAAAAAATATACACTATAATAAAGGTAGATTTAGTACACTAGAAATGCTGCAAGTCTTTAACTTGCAAATTCTCAGGTGATTCTTGCATTAAAATCTATCACCTCTTTACTTTGCTTCACCTCTGAACCCATTCTTGACAACTTGGTATAGAAATTATGCATATAAATTAATATCTATCGTTATTCTAGCTGTTCATTCTGGTAAACAAGTTTATTTTTTGAATAAAAAGGGTTACTTTTATTAAAAGGAAAAAGATAAGCGAGATACAAGAATAGCCTGCATCCAAGGAACCAGACCAGAGCCAAGGCCCGCAGACTCGTAATCCATTACATCTGAAAGAGATACTTCTAAACCAACTGAATAATGACCCATTAAAGCTTAGTCCTACGATCTTATAATATAGCATCTAGATTGGAAGTCCACGTCAGCTAGGACAACCTCCTAAGTCCTATGATAGTTCTAATCTAACATATTAGATGCGATGAATCATTCACCGAAAAGTAAATTTAGGAAGCTGCGCTGAATCATTCAGCGAAAACTAGATTTACGCTGCGCTGAATGGTTCAGCGCAACCATCTCAGCCGTCAGATCAAAAAATAAATCTAGATGCGTTGAACCATTCTGCGAAAAGGTCATTTTGATTGCGCTGAATCATTCAGCGCAACTATCTCGCTACTAGTTCACATGCGAGCAATTGCTAGGAGAGAGAAATAGTGTTAACAAATAGACAACACATTTTTTTTTGAACTGCAACACTTTTTGGCTAATCTAGCAGCCAAATCTAGCCCATAGGACTTATCCTAAAGGATAAGCCGTTTAACTTCATTGATGATAGTTTCTTTCGCACGACCCCTTCTTTTTCCCATCACGATAGTTGCCCACATGGTTGCAAGAGAAACTAATCTCCAAAGTTTTCTTGCTAATTGTTTCTTCTGATTTGCTGGTTGTTGAAAGGGTAATTTGATACTTGGTCTACACGTCCAAGTCACAACAATGACTATACCTTTTCCTAGAAGGGTAAGAGAGAGAGAGAGTCCCCTTTCTATGACATCATGTCACATGTCCTTGAAACCCTCTTATTTACCGTTATTACCATTCTCCATAATACAATCCCAAACTTCCTTTTAATTCCTCCTTATCCCTCATATTCATGGACATATCCATGGGGATTTGGACTTTAATCCCTAAGTCCTCATTTCACTCTTTGGACTTAACCTATCCTTAGGGATCCCCTGACCCTACTGAAGGGTAGTTATTTTTCATGTATCAACACTGGTCATTCATTAAGTTGATCTTGGACTGAAGTTTTGTGAGACTGATGAGAGCACATACTACTTGGAGTGAAACAATCCTATATTTCCTTAGAGAAATTGCAGTGGAGAAGGAGGTGGTCCGGTATTTCCTCCCTGATATCGCAGAAGATGTACTGTATATCTTCAATGGCCACTCCTCTTTAGAGAAGATTATCCACAGTAGGAATTGCGTTCTGTATAGCAAACCATGTAAAAAGCTGCACTTTCCTGGGGCATTTTGTCTTACACGGATAACTGAAATTGTTGGCATTAACATCTGCAAAGTGTTTCATGAGCCAAGCATAACCTTCATTTGTTTGTGTACTCAGTGTTTGCGCTGTAAGCAACTGTGTCCTCTCCACTGCTAAAAGTTGGGGGTGTCCAATCAAGGATAAAACAACTAATTCTTTTTTTCCTTCTTCATGTGGTTGATGTTTCAGCCGCACCGCCATGTCGAATGAGCTCTGCTACTTTCGCATCTTTTTTGTAGGCAACTTTAAATGCATTCTTATGAGTCATACATAATAACACTTCTCCTTTCCATTTTTGTTTCCAGAATTTCACATTGTTACCAGAGACAATATTGGTGGAAGACATCATTTGAAATACTCCTTTTTCACTTTGAATGCCTTTTCAAAAACCATTTCCATATGGGAGAAGAAATTCTTTTGGCCATAAATCATCTTTATATGATTTTGTTTTTTTCTGCACAATCTTCCTCTGGGTTATTTGGTTTTTGGTACTCAGATTTTGACCAAAATCTGGGTTTGGCCTAACATTTGTCCAACCTTTGCGTTCGGTCTTTAGACCAACATTGACTGTTTATGACCAGAATTTAATTAATTTTCGTAAAATAAAAATATTGTAAAATACGAAATTTACTGATGTACCCCTGAAGTGGGTCTAGGATCTGACGGTTACCACCCACTTATTTTGTTCATCACTAATTATTGTTGCCCTTTTGCCATCTACGGTTGTTGAATCTTTAAATAATAAAAACCCATCGTCCAATTTCATCTTTTCTTCGTCTCATTGACCTCTCAAACCCTAACTATCAGCAACAACAAGATTCTCCCCAGCTGTTGAATGCCACTTCATAAACTACTTGACCCAATGAAATGTATAATCACTGATGAAATGTTAGCAAATGGGTACCTCATATAGTGAGACGAACACGTTCATCCTCCAATGAAAATGGTAATTAGGGTTTGACAATAGTATTTCAAGATGTGAAGATCAATCCAAGATAAATTAAACAAAAGTCAAATAACAATTTAGAGTTTAAACAAATAATCAATTACTATACCTTATTAGAAATTGGTTCCAGCAACGGGATCAGAGTATTTTCCAATAGTACCATCCGTATTAACCATATCATCATAATAACAAAGATTATCATCAGAACCAAAATCAAAACCACGTCTACCAGATGATCGAGAAGCCATAAATCAAATTCATTCAAAATTAGAATTTTTTTTAGGGATTAGTCTGAGGAAAAAGCTATTGAATGAGAAATTGGGATCAGGCTTTTGTTTGGTTTGTGGATTAGGTTTTGAGAACACATGATGTTAACTAAGGATTAGGAATTTCACTTTCAATAATCTATATGAATCAGACTTCTCAAACTAAAGGAAGATATGTTTAAGAAAACTTAGACATCGTTATTGAAAGCGACATATATCTTATATTTTCTCATAGGTTATGCTCTGAACTCTTGGAAAATAGGAGTAAACTATTTTGAGATTAACAGTTTTGGTCTCTCCACGATTACACTTTTGTGAATAAACTGCTACAGGTTTCCGTAAGATGTTCTCTAGGAATCTACTTCCTTCTTTGATTGCGTCACCGCAAGAGAATAAGTGGTAAACTTTAATCTCTACGTCCGTACATGGCTAGAGAAGTTATAATTCTTATGTTGAGTCATATCGCACTAATTGTTCTCTTGTTCATAAATGGCGTAGAGAATAGTTTTTGTCGATGATTATTTTTGTCACAAAAATCTTATATCTCAGTGCCTATAATACTTATTTACTTTGTTCGTAACTGACGAGTAAATTTGTATGTCAAGGAAAATCCTTCTCTTGTGATTATAGTTAAGGTCGCTCATGTTGTTCTTTCGGGAATGACATCAATCAAATGGGGGAGAGTTCTTTTGAACTTGAAAAGACGAGGGTACCCAAATACACCACAATATTTTATTTATCCACCTATAAGTCCTCTTACCGAAAGTGATCGTCTATGGACAAAGTCAAGACAATGCAACAAATTGGTATTCACACTTTGTGTGATTGTCTATGGATACGAGATCGAGACAATACGACAACCAAAGTGTGATACTTGATAATAGGTTCGGACTTAACCAAACTCTATAGGATCACTATCAAGTATAACGGAGTTAACGTTTGTGTAATTTACTTTAAATTGTATAAAAAAAATATAATTGCGGAAAATAAAAGTAAATCACACAACAAATTTTACTTAACGAGGAAAACTGCAAATGCAGAGAAACCCCGGGACCTAGTCCAGAATTGAATACTCTCAGGAATTAAGCCGCTATACAAAATCTACACCAACTTCGTATAGTTGAGACCTAGCAACTACCCCTAGTTCACTTAGTTTCCCCAGTATCCCTGCGCTTCCGACTTCGATGAGTGCACGTACTGGAACAATTCCTTTGGATCGTATTCCAAACAGTAAATGAACAACAAATCTGTTTGGTAACAACTCTTTCGATTCTTTCAAGATAAAGATATCTCAGGTCATACGCAAAGGCTCTTCCGTTTAATCTAATAAACTCATTTTCCTGGTTAGATCAATATATCCAATAACTACCAAAGTAGCCAAGTTTAGATTCGCAATCAATCGATATAGATTCCAACAAGAAACTATAAAGTGATGCCGATCTCACGCAACTAATCAATCGAATAAATCCGATTCTAGTTGGATCCCAGCCGATCAAGGTTTGTGCACACCCAAAGATATGAGAACTAATAAGAAATCTTCTTCGTCTTCTTTAATCTTCAATATACACCTTCACAAAACCAATTGAATCTCTTGTGATCAATCACATACAGAACGGAGTCTGTTAACAATGGAATCCCGTCGATACTTCGATCTAGTTTGAGTGAATCTTATATCAGAAGAGAAGATTCTCAAGAATAAACAAGCTAGGTGCAATCAAAGTTTCAACAATCGTTAGTCAATCAAATCAATCGAAAACTAATAACACTGTAATTATCTAGTTTCCCACAAACGGTACTCGTAGAGCTTCTTGATCCCACAGAAGTCTTTAAACGAGCGGTCGTAAGAGATTTCACTTAATTAGGATACTTTCCTCTCTGATTAGACGACTCCACCAGAAACAACAAAAATATGAATTTTGCCTGGATCTTAGGATAGTTTGCTAGAAATGAAAACTTATGTATTTATAGACCAAGGATGTTTGGACACCAAGGAATTTCAAAAACCAAAAATATTCTCAAGATATGCAATGAATAGCAAAATTTGGTTATCCTAATTCCAATAAATGCTTGTCCAAAATTTCCGAAATCTCTCAATAGAAAATCTCCAATTAGTAAATGCACATTACTAATTTTTATTCTCTAGAGATATGCATTTAATTGCTAGTAATTAAAGCATATAAAACCAAAAACCTTAATTAAAAGATTCTCAATTTATTTCTGCACAGGATCTCCTTGAGTACTAAGAAATATATTTGAACAATAAATGATAAGTGAAAAATCGGGGGTCTAACAACCACACACAATATTTCGTTTGGCAATCTGAATAGACAAACTCCAATATACTTTCAAGAGAATCAACTAGACAGTCAGACTCAATCTAGAGAAAAGTATATCAAAGAGTTTTATATCTCTATCTCTTAATTCAATCTGCAATCAGCAAATAGGAATTTGCGAGCCCGATTGAATATAAGAGAAGTAACTTGAACGGTACCAAAGACCAATGTTCAAGGATCAATCAATTTCAATCAACAACCAAAGGTTGGATTTCCCAATTGATCGATTCAGCGCACAACCTGTGATATTTTAATTATATAACAAAATATAATGCGGAAAAGAAATAACACAGACACCAGAATTTTGTTAACGAGGAAAACAAATGCAGAAAACCCCCGGGACCTAGTCCATCTTTAAACACCACTGTAACACCCCGTGTTTTTAGCATGGCGCATGCTCAAAGATGCTCCATGGCCTGAGATGAAGCTTCATCCAAAGCTTCCGTTACGTAGGAAAAGGAACATTGGCCTAGGCCAATACGCTGCCAAAATGGCACATTATGTTGGGCATATTGGTCAAGGCCAATATGGCACCAAGGGGGTGTCAGCTGTAAGCTATATTGGCCAAAGGCCAATCTTATATCAAAAGATGCATTAGGCCAGTTGGGTGGCTGGTCTAGAACAAAGTAGCGCCACAACGACGCATTACGCAGGTCATTGGCCTAAGGCCAATATCGCACCACAATGGTGCAACCGGCCAGAGCAGGTTGGCCTTTGAAATGTACAGCCATCACGGCTGGACACTGGAGTGGCCTATGGGCCAAAGTTGGAATTACAACTATCACGGCCCTTAGTGGACCTGGCTCAGGAAATGTTCAGCCATCATGGCCGGACATTGGAACTGGCATGTAAGCCAGAACTGAATGTACAGCCATCTTGGCCGGTTATTCAGGAAATATGTGGCAACTGCCATGAATAGTAAAAGTGGGAGTTGATGAATGATTTTTGCTCCCCCAATTTGAGTTGTAAAAATGTCAAGTTAACATATATAGGGAGGGGTACTTGGTTGCAGGTGCATATGCGGACGATGCACCAAGTTAGCTTCATAGCTTAGCCAGAACGGTATAAATGACGCCTAAGCCTCATTTATAGCTGCGTAGACTTTCCAATGGAACACGTTAAGCATGGGTATTACTATGCCACGCCACGGGCTCGATGATGCATATCCTTTATGCATTTTTACGAAATGGCCTATACGGACTAGGCCATTACCAGTATTGCTTGGCCACGGCCATGCAAACGAGTTAGGTTAAGTTTCTGTCCCTTCGAGGATGAACTATGGTCTGTGCTTGATCCCTTTAGAGTAGGGAAGTGTACGTAGGCAGCCGCAATAATTTGCAGCATTGCCGGTCCATCACGTTGGCCCCTCATATAATCTAAGCTCGGTAGCTCGATGCAAGAGATGATTGCGGCCAAACTTGATGAGGTAAGTTGCATTCCACTCCTTGGATGCTTATACTTCCTATCAAGCTACACAGAGTTGGTAAGAGAAGCCAGTGATGCATGCAAGAATGCATTGGCATTGGCCTTATGGCCTTATACCTTTTTGCGGACAAGGGTAAGTTTGGAACGGTGTGGAAGCTAAGTTAGTTGCATCATGCTCCATGAGCATGCTTGCAAGGGAAAATGGACGTACATTTTCCTAGCTTAAAGGCCCGGATCGTAGCATTATCAAGGAAAATCGGGGGAGTTATGGACTGCGCGCCCAAGCGTGTCAGGCGTAATTTTCCGGTCCGTCACAACCACACTGTATTAAGCCGCTACAGATACTAGCCTACTACCAATGAACTTCGGACTGGACTGTAGTTGAACCCTAATCAATCTCACACTGATTCAAGGTACAGTTGCGCTCCTTACGTCTCTGATCCCAGCAGGATACTATGCACTTGATTCCCTTAGCTGATCTCACCCACAACCAAGAGTTGCTACGACCCAAAGTCGAAGACTTGATAAACAAATCTGTCTCACACAAAAATGTCTATTGGAATAGATAAATCTGTCTCCCACAGAAATACCTATGAGTTTTGTTCCGTTTTTTTATAAATCAAGGTGCACAGGAACGAATTGATAAACCGGACTTATATTCCCGAAGAACAGCCTAGTATTATCAATCACCTCATAATAATCTTAATCGTATGGTAGCGAAACAAGATATTGTGGAATCACAAGCGATGAGACGAAGATGTTTGTGACTACTTTTAATCTTACCTATCGGAGATAAATCTCAAGCAAATCTTAGCAAAGATAATACTCAATCACGATAGTAAAAGTAAGATCAGAACAAGAAACTACAGAGAAAATAGTTGGGTCTGTCTTCACAATCCCAATGAAGTCTTTAAGTCGTTAACCTACAGGGTTTCGTGAAAAACCTAAGGTTAAAGGAGAATCGACTCTAGCTTATACAACTAGTATCACAAATGAGGTGTGGGGATTAGGTTTCCCAGTTTCTAGAGTTCTCCTTTATATAGTTTTCAAATCAGGGTTTACAATCTAAGTTACCTTGGTAACAAAGCATTCAATATTCACCGTTAGATGAAAACCTGATTAGATTCAAGCTAATATCTTTCAACCGTTAGATCGAACTTAGCTTGTTATACACAAATGAAATGTACCCTCATTTAGGTTTATGTAACCGTACCTAAATGTGTACACCATGTTGTCTCAACAGTAGTTAACCGAGGTTAGCTATATGAACACTCTCATATCAACCTTATTCATCTTAACCATAACTAGTTCAAATGACTCAAATGAAACTAGTTAAAGAGTTGCTCAATTTCTATATTCTCATAGAAGTATACAAGAACATAATTGAAGCAAAATCGGTTTTATTCACTCGAATCAATTCATGAACATTATAGCCACGGTTTGCAAAGAATGCATTCCTTAATATATAAATGTATTAGTTCATGAAAAAACCGTTTTAGAACTTTAAGCACTCAAGTATGCAAATGGGTACGCATACTTAAGTAGCCGGTCTGAGTTTGGGTTCGCCAGTATGCGAACGGGTACGCATACCTTAGTACACTTCCAAAACCCAACAGAAATTCCCGGACCTATACCTTATGCAAGTATGCGTACCGGTATGTGTACTTGGTACACGTAATTTCACAACTACAAGTACGCATACGTGTATGCATACTCTAGTTCCGGTCATGGATCACATACATGCAAGAATGCATACTATGTTCATAATCCAATAGTTCTAAACTCTATTTCAATCATTGAAACTTTCTTAAAGGATGGCAATAGCCGTTTTCACAAAATATTAGCATCAAAGCAATTTTCAAGTTATTGAAATAATCATAACAAAACATTCCAAGTCTACAACAAATGATTGTATCACACAAACCATGTAAGATGTTACTCGGCGATTTTCACATGATCATCTTTTGACTTTCGTCAAGAATATAAGATGAACTTGGTTGAAGTGAAAGCTTACCAACACCTATTTCGAGAAATATGTAAGCGAGTTAATCTTAGCTCGAAATCTCAAATGTGTATAATTGAGTACTATAAACGACTTTTGTCTCAATATAGGAGATAGAGTAGAATTAGACTTTCCAAGTGATAGATGAGTTTTAGTCTCCACATACCTTTTGTTGATGAAGTTCCACAAGATCTCCTTGGTAGTTCTTCGTCTTCATTTGATGAACGCCGTGAAGTCTAATGCTCAACTACACAATCTATCCTAGTCCGAGACATCACTATAAGTAGACTAGAAATCAAGACTTATAGTTTTGATCACTAACATTGACAAACAAGCTTGAGATAGCAACGCTTGCGAGTTCGACCGAGCAGTTCTCTAACAATAAGAGTTATTGTACGTGTTCAAAGTATGTTGACATCTTTTTGCTGTAAATCCTTATTCATATTTACATGGATTTACATTCTTGGAATCGATTATACCACACTTCCAAACAAGTTTATAATTGGTTCACCTAAATTCCAAGATTACTATGTGATTGAACAATATCAAATCACATACATGGGTTCAATCGGTTCTACCAATCACTAGGATCAGTTATACCTTAATATGGAAATACTTGTGATCGGTCACACAAGTTACCAGGACCGGTTACATCAGTTACTAGGATCGGTTACATCAATTACCAGGACCGTTTACCATACACTCATAGTATTGCTTGTGATCGGTCACACCAGTTACCAGGATCGGTTACACCAATTACCAGGACCGGTTACACCAATTACAAGGATCGATTACACACACTCTGTGACACCAATTACTAGGATCGGTCTCACACCAATTACAAATACCGATCATACCATCTCATGGTGATTACTTAGGATCGGTTACACTAATTAATAAAAACTAGTCATACCAAATCATAAGTCAGGCATTGTGATTAGTTATACCAAGATACATAACAATTACGATCGGTTCTACCATCTCACACATATTGGTAATCCAAATATTTGCACTGAATAGTTGTACCAATAAGCCTAGCGATTTCCCTTTCGATTCATAAAACACGTTCATGAATGTACTTCCTTTAAACAAATGTAAAACATTGTTTCCTAGGATAGGCTTTACCTATTTTACAAAAGGAGTAAGTACTTACTAAGGGGGAAAACATATCACCAGAGTGTTGCTTTGAAGTTGTTGTACAATGAACTTTGAGGAAGGTAACAATACTATGTTTCTGTATAACAACCAATGAGAAGAGTGTGATTGCCGTTTTCTAACAAAAAATATTCTTGAGTATTCTCATAAGTTATTATCGCTACAGATCTTTAACAACAAAGGTGTTTAACGAACAGATGGATAACCATAGAAGAACTTAAAGTACGAAGAATTCACGACGTTTGTTGAAGAGCCAAGAATATCAAACATAGTGGATTGAGTCGCAAAGGTTATTAATTTTGAATCCATATGTATTGAATAGATTTGTCACTAAAATTGACAAAGGGAGAGATTGTTAGAGCAATGCTCGGTTGAACCCATAAGTTTTGTTATCTCAAGCTTGTTGTCAATGTTAGATGATCAGAACTATATCTTGATTTCTGGTCTACTGAGTCAAGTCTCAGACTAGGTTAGAATTTGATAATTGATTATCATACATCACCCTCGAAGACTGAAGATCGACGAAGACATTTGGATAACTTCTGTATCAGGTATGTGAAGATTGAACCATTCTATATTACTCACTATCTTACCATTTTATCTTTTTGAGACGATGTCGTATGACTTTTCACATATGAGTTTTAATCAGAACACCGTATGATCCTTTGATAAAATCTACCAACATGGGCTAGAATTTAATCCGCTAAATCAAAAAACTACACAAACCATAAGGGTCACATCATATGAGATCGAATATTAAGGTTAATGAAAACCAAAATCAGACATCCCATAAACCGAATACACATAGCAAAAATATATAAGCATTCATTCACAGGCTATGTAATCAGTAATTATCACAAGAAAAATTATAAAGAAATAATTTTATTCATAAAGATAGTTTTATTCACAATAGACCTTATACAATAATTTAATAAAATCAAACATTGATGTCTATTTTTCTAGATTAAGTATTACAGCATATAACTTAATCCCTAGAAGTGCTCTGATTATTCACTGAGGTTTCTTCAGCGTTCAAGTTCTTGAGTCTTCTCTTTTATTTTAGATGATTGAGTCTTCTTTTCAAAAGATTCACCTCCATAATCATCTTCAAAAGATTTGACTCGAGCCACTTTTCATTCTTTTCAGATGCTTCCAATTGTTCACGAGCAATTTCAAAATCTCGCATTAAGAAAAGCATAAGCTCCAAAGATATTTGATTCTCCTTATGTTCCTTTGAGAAGTAGCACTTAATCTCAGCAGGAAGACAAGTTTCAAGCTTCTGTAACTGAGAATCAATGTCAATAGTATTTTCACCCATCTTGAACCGCAGACAAATTGTGGAGGAAGGAATCGGTTCTCAAGATGTTTTATATATCAAATAAGACTTTGTTTCCAAGTCTTAAAACACCTAGCAATGTATTTTTATTTGATTAAAAAGTCGTGAAAATATACAAATTCGGAAATAAAATCAGGAGGATTTTCCGAAATACTATTGTCAAGAGAGTCCGAATATATCTTGTACAATTTTTTATCATGAACTTTCCTAAGATCGAAAGTATTCTTCTAAATAGAAAAAAAAAAGATTCCATATTTAGAAAAATACTCAAGTGGTTCATGAAGAAGATAGATCTAGTATAGTTCTTATACTTTTCATATGTTCCCAGTGCTCTTTTAAGAACTTTCCCATTTATTAATCTGAGCATAATTTTTTTGGGAAGTTCTGATCAACAAGCTTAGTTGTTGAATTGAGCTTTTAATGGCTAAAGGAAACATAATCTATCTTGATGTTTTCAGACACCATCTTTTCTGGAACAATTCAAGGAGTATGTTTTATACGACTGTGAGTCACAGCTTAAATTACCTGATTCAATAGATATATCTATTCGAGCATGAACATAATAGTAAGTGTGACTATAAAACTTTTGAGTCATGAGTTGAGCAGAACTCTTATATCGACCCAGATATTCCTTGGAATATGACAACATCTTTTGATGAGATTGTTTCCTTGATTCTGATATTGACAAAGGATCATCAACAAAACAGCATGATCTGAAATCATTTGTTTGTGTGCATCTAAGCTGATCTTTGTCACTTTCAGAGAGATAATCCTTGTCACAATAAATGACAGATTTTCTTGACCAGATATTAGTCACAAGATTATGCTTTGAAACACATCTCTTTTGATTCTTGCAAGTGGTTAAACTATTAGAATCCTGATGTTGTTTATTAGTTAAGAGATTCAGAGAGATAGAATCACATATCCTTGTCTTAAATAATAAATATTTTCTGACTTAAGGATCATTATCAGTGTTAGAGCACTGCTCGGTCGAACTCGCAAGCGTTGCTATCTCAAGCTTGGTTGTCAAGTTTAGTTGCCAAAACTATAAGTCTTGATTTCTAGTATACTTATAGCTTAGTCTCGGATTAGGATAGAATGTGTAGTTGAGCTTTAGACTTCACGGCGTTCATCGATTGAAGACGAAGAACTACTAAGGGGAGATTGTGGAACTTCATCAACAAAAGGTATGTAGAGACTTGAACTCATCTATCACTCAAAAGTCTATTTCTACTCTATCTCCTATTTGAGACAAAAGTCGTATAGCTATATAGACTTCGATTATACACATTTGATATTTCGAGCTGAGTTTAACTCGCTTACATATTTCTCGAAATATGTGTTGGTAAGCTTTCGCTTTAACCAAGTTCATCTTATATTATTGACGAAAGTCAAAAGATGATCATGTAAAAATTGCTTTGAAGCTAATAGTTTGTGTGAGACAGCTATTTTCGTCTTCTAAGAATGTTTCAATGATTGAAATGGTAGTTTAGAACTTTTAACCATGATTGGATATAACACAGTATGCGCACTTGTATGCTAACTGTTGCAAGTTATTCCAAGTCCGTGAACCATAGTATACATACCCCGTATGCGTACTAGTTTGTAAGGTTAAGTCCGGGAACTTAGTATGCATACTCGTATGCGTACCGGCGTAAGTTCAAGTATGGGAATTAAACATAGTTTGGTGGTGTACGGCAGTATGCGTACCCGTTCGCTTACTGGCGAACCCAGACGAAGTCCGGCTACTTAGGTATGCGTACCCGTTTGCATACTTGAGTGGGTTAAGTTCTAAAATCGGTTTGTTCATAAACTAATACATTCATATAATAAGGAATGCATCTTTTGCAAACCGTGGCTATAATGTTCATGAATTAATTCGAGTGAATCAAAATCGATTTTTCTTTAATTGTGTCTTGTATACTTCTATGAGAATATAAACAATTGAACAACTCTATAACTAGTTTCATTTGAGTCATTTGAACTAGTTGTGTTAAGATGAACAAGGTTGATATGAAAGTGTTCATATGGCTAACTTCGGTTAACTATTATTGAGCCAACAAGGTGTACACGTTTAAGTACGGTTACCCATATCTAAATGAAGTCACTTTTCATTTGTATGTAACAAGCTAAGTTCGATCTAATGGTTGAAAGATATTAGCTTGAGTCTAATCAGGTTTTCATCTAACAGTGAATATTGAATGTTTTGTTACCAAGGTAACATTGATTGCAAACCCTGATTTAAAGACTATATAAGGGAGAACTCTAGCAACTGGGAAACCTAATCCCCACACCTCCTGTGTGATACTAGTTGCGACTAGAGTCGATTCTCCATTAACCTAGGTTTTTCCTAAAACCATTATAGGTTAACGACTTAAAGACTTTATTGGGATTGCGAAGCCAGACCCAACTATTTTTTCTGTAGTTGCGTGTTCTGATCTTGCTTTATTCTATCGTATTGAGTACTATCTTCTCTAAGATTTGCTCGAGATTTAATCTCCGATAGGCAAGATAAAAAGTAGTCACAAACATCTTCATCTCATCGTTTATGATTCCACAATATCTTGTTTCTCTACCATACGATTAAGATTATTGTGAGGTGATTGATATGACTAGGATATTCTTCGGGAATATAAGTCCGGTATATCAATTGGTTCCTGTTCACCTTGATTTATCCAAAGACGGAACAAAACTCATAGGTATTTCTGTGGGAGACAGATTTATCTATTCATTAGACTTTTCTGTGTGAGACAGATTTGTTTATCAAGTCTTCGACTTTGGGTCGTATGAACTCTTAGTTGTGGGTGAGATCAGCTAATGGAATCAAGTGCGTAGAATCCTGCTGGGATTCAGAGGCGTAAGGAACGCGACTGTACCTTGATCAGTGTGAGATTGGTTTGGGCTCAAATAAATTCCAGTCCGAAGTTGACTTGCAGTAGGCTAGTGTCTGTAGCGTCTTAATACAATGTGGTGTTCAAATATGGACTAGGTCCCGGGGTTTTTATGTATTTGTGGTTTCCTTGTTAACAAAATTTATGGTGTTGTGTTATTTATTTTTGTGTTATATTTGTTTATATAATTGAAATATTACAGGTTTTGCGTAGTTCAATCAACTAGATAATCCAACCTTTGGTTGTTGATATAAATTAATTGACACTTGAACATTGGTTTTTGGTACCGTTCAAGTTGTTTATCATAATAATCAGGCTCACGGATTCTATCTGTTTGATTTGATGATTACATTGAGAAACTGAGATACAACTCTTGGATATATTTCCATTGATTGAGTCTGATTGTCTAGTTGATTCTCTTGGAATTATATTGGAGTTTGTCCATACAGATTTCCTAAACGAAACATTGGGTGTGGTTGTTAGACCCCCGCTTTTTCAATTGGTATCAGAGCAGGCAAATACGTTTAAGACCTCATAAGTCTGTGTTTGTAGCAATCTGACTCTATAGATATTAAAGTCTCTATAAACGCTTCACTAGGATTTAACTCTGATCTTAGATAACATTCTAAAGATCTAGTTAATCTCCAGAAGAAGTTGGATGAACAAGTCCGGATCAATTCTGATCTTGTTGCAGATATTGCAAAGTATAAGGATTTGAAGTCTGTCAAAGTATCTTCAATGGATTTGAACAACTCCTTTAATTCTTCCCTGAAGAATTGTCAAAAGTCAGGAGATAAGCGAGGTTTAGGCTTTGTGAAACCTGATGTGACTCAGAACTACTCAGATGAGTTTAAAGATGTTGGTCCATGTATGTTCTGTGATTCTCATAATCATTTTCAACATACGTGTACATCATTCAAGAAAAGTGTAAAGGTTGCTAGTAATCTTCACAAGAAAGTTGAACAATTGTTTACTTCTTCTAAAAAGGTGTACAAATCTAACAAGAAATCCCAAACGAGATAGTAGTGTTAGTGTTAGAGCACTTCTCGGTCGAACTCGCATGCGTTGCTATCTCAAGCATGTTTGTCAATGTTAGTGATCAAAACTATAAGTCTTGATTTCTAGCCTATTTATAGATGTCTCAGACTAGGACATAGATTGTGTAGTTGCGCATTAGACTTCACGGCGTTCATCATTTGAAGATGAAGAACTACTAAGGGGAGCTTGTAGAACTTCATCAACAAAAGGTATGTGGAGACTGAAACTCATCTATCACTTGGAAAGTCTATTTCTACTCTATCTCCTATATTGAGACATAAGTCGTATTACGATATAGTTTTCTATTATACACATTTGAGATTTCTAGACGAGTTTATCTCGCTTACATATTTCTCGAAATATGTGTTGGGAAGCTTTCGCTTCGACAAAGTTCATCTTATATTCTTGACGAATGTCAGAATATGATCATGTGAAAATTGCCGAGTAACATCTTACATGGTTTGTGTGATACAATCATTTGGTGTAGACTTTGAATGTTTCGTTATGATTATTTCAATATCTTGAAAATTGCTTTGATGCTAATAGTGTGTGAAAACGGCTATTGTCATCCTTTAAGAAAGTTTCAATGATTGAAATAAAGAGCTTAGAATATGTAACCATGTTTGGATATAAACATAGTGTGTTTTCACATTTGTGTATAAGTCCAAAACCGGGAACCTGAAGTATGCGTACCCGTACGCGTACTGGCGGTTGTTGGATGTCTGGGCAAGTATGCATACCCGTATGCATACTGGCGGAAGTCTATCGTCTGTGAATTTCTATTGGAGCAATTGCAATTCCATATTTTGGGGTCATATATATAATAAATAGACCCTAGAAGCTAAAAAAGGGTATCCTGAGCAATTGCAATAATTGGGTTCATTGATATTCCTGGTATAGTAGATGCTATCACACATACAATCATACTCAATTCGATGGAATTGTTTGATCTTAAAGGAGATCTTCTATAATTTCGCACGTGAGGGGTTATTTCTTGGTTTCGTCCAGTCATTAATAACTTGATTATTTTTAGATAATAGTAGATAGAAACAACGCTCGTAAGAAGTCCTATTGAAACCAAGAAATATAGGCCTGCCTGCCATCCACACCAGAATAGATGGAGTTTTCCGAAAAAACCTGCTAGTGGAGGAATACCTCCTAGGGATAAGAGACATAGGGCTAAAGAGAGGGCCAAAAAAGGATCTTTCGTGTATAATCCTGCATAATCTCGAATGTTATCAGTTCCGGTACGTAGACCAAATGATACAATGCAAGCAAAAGTTCCTAGCTCTAGCCTCGTTAGGAGTTATTACTTCTTTGGTAGCTCAACACATGTATTCTTTACCCGCGTATGCATTCATAGCACAAGACTTTACTACTCAAGCTGAAAATGAATCAATCCAGTTGGATGAAACTGACGACGACAAAACTTAATCTGAAGTTCCAGAAAAAGCGAAAGCGGGATCTGAAGATTATGATTCGAACTCTGACTTCTCAGTCTTTTCCAGATTTATCATCTCTATGGGATTAGATCCCGAGTTATTGTGAAGTAAAAAACGATGGGATTATGGAAGTAAATATTCTCGCATTTATTGCTACTGCGCTGTTCATTCTAGTTCCTACTGCTTTTTTACTTAGAAGTGTTAATTGGTATGCGCACCTGTACGCGTACTGGCGTAACCAAACTCGGTCCGGCTACTTACGTATGCGTACCCGTTTGCATACTTGAGTTGGTTACCTTCTAAAATCGGTTTTACGTGAACTTAAACATTTATAAAAATAAGGAATGCAATCTTTGCAAACCGCGTCTATAATGTTCATGAATTGATTTGAGTGAATCAAACCGATTTTGCTTCAATTGTGTTCTTGTATACTTCTATGAGAATATAGCAATTGAACGGCTCTTTAACTAGTTTCATTTGAGTCATTTGAACTAGTTATGGTTAAGATGAATAAGGTTGATATGAGAGTAATCATATGGCTAACTTCGGTTAACTATTGTTGAGCCAACATGATGTACACGTTTGTGTACGATTACATAAACCTAAATAAGGGTACATTTCATTTGTGTGTAACAAGCTAAGTTCGATCTAACGGTTGAAATATATTAGCTTGGATGAATCAGGTTTTTCATCTAACGGTGAATATTGAATGCTTTGTTACCAAGGTAACTTGGATTGTAAACCCTGATTTGAAAACTATATAAAGGAGAACTCTAGCAACTGGGAAACCTAATCCCCACACCTCCTGTGTGTTACTAGTTGCATCAACTAGAGTCGATTCTCCTTTAACCTAAGGTTTATATCGAGACCCTGTAGGTTAACGACTTCAAAGACTTCATTGGGATTGTGAAGCCAGACCCAACTATTTTCTTTATAGTTGCGTGTTCTGATCTTTCCCGATTCTATCGTTTGAGTACTATCTTCTCTAAGATTTGCTCGAGATTTAATCTCCAATAGGCAAGATACAAAGTAATCACAAACACCTTCGTCTCATCGTATCTTATTCCTCAATATCTAGTTTCGACATCATACGATTTAGATTATTGTGAGATGATTGATAATACTAGGCTGTTCTTCGGGAATATAAGACCGGTTTATCAATTGGTTCCTGTTCACCTTGATTTATCAAAAGACGAAACAAAAACTCTTGGGTATTTCTGTGGGAGACATATTTATTCATTCTATAGACTTTTCTGTGTGAGACAGATTTGTTTATCAAGTCTTCGACTTTAGGTCATAGCAACTCTTAGTTGTGGGTGAGAGTTGATAGACGCATTTATGTATCTATTTTCATCTCTATTGTATATATTATTAGTACCCATTTTTGTACTTATTATGGTGTTTTATGTGTTTGTAGGTATTTTTTGGGAAATAAATATTTTTGGAAAAAATCGGTTCGAAAAGTTGTCTAAAGGCACCCAAGGGACATTTGTTATTCGGACTCTCAGTTTGGATAAGGGGCACCTCAGTTGGGCACATGTTATTTGCACCCCTAGTTTGGTTAGGGGGACACCCTTCTTCATCGTTTAAAATAAAATTTTGGCGGGAAAAATTTCCAGTTCACTACGAAATATTCTGTTGGATTTTTTGAGGAGTTTCAGTGAGACTCAATCACTGATTTCGATTGGGATGAACATGATATGCCCAAACAATGATGGTACGAGTGTTCGAATGAGTTCAGTTGGGTTGAATATTCGTCGGGAAGAAAATATGGAAGTACGTATGCAATCTCGGGATTACAGCGTGTTTAAACGTGTGTTGTTCGAGTTTGGATAGAGCTTGGTTGCTGCAGAAGTGTGGAGGAGTCAAACAAGGAAGGTTTGGAAGCTGTAGACACGTGAAACAACAAGAAGGGAAATTATTTTCCCGTGAATATCCGAGAGCAATAAAAAGAAAATATTCGCATTCACTGGAGATTTGGGGATTAATAACGAGAGATTCTTAGGCCTGTGGAGTATAAAAAGAGTTTCTGAGGTCGAAGAGAAGAGAGGAGGGAGAATTGGGAGCAGTTTGGAGCATCACAGAATCGGAAAATCAAAGTTGCAGGAAGAACAATTTTTCTGCTGGTGAAGAACTTACGAAGAACATAAGATGCTCAAAGACAGTCGTTCCTCAACAGTGCTTGTGACGGTTATCTGTTATCGTTTCCTGTAACAGTTGAGTTTGTAACAAATATAAGTGTTACAAACCCGGTTTTTATCATTTTTTCTCCCATTTCATCATTTGTGAACCATTTTTGAGCATTAATAAAGATGAATTTTGAGCATGTTTCCATGATGATGATGAGCTAATTCTCGCGTAATCCACGGAGGAAGCTATTGATGCATGAATAATTGGTAATTATTTTACTTTTCTCTAATTTGCATTTTATAATTCACTCAAATCACTGCTTTGCAGAATTTTAATTGTTTGCATAATTTTCTTAATTAGTTGTGATTCAATTAGATAGGTTATACTTTGTTTAGATAATCTATGCTTAAGGGATACAATTAATGTTTGAGAATATGCTTGATTATTTGTGAATTAAGAAAAAGAGATTTTAAAGATAATTAAAGTTTTGGAATTTTTACCATCATTCATTCATGTGTAATAGTGGAATCTAGTGTCTTGGTTATTTTCAATCTTAAAAACAAATTTGGATTTAAATTTTCTCTATTTTTAGTTTAAATAAGTCTAAAATCAATTGCTTTCACAAGTCTCAACGAACCTTTTACTACAACAAAGTTGAAATCACATCAATTTTTGGCGCCGCCGACGCGGACTTATTTTTAAGTTTGAGTTTTTAGATTTATTATTTATTTTTTTTTATTTTTTTTATTATTTTCTCTTTGTTCTATTTTACGTTTCTTTGGGTATATTTCTTTGTGCTACAGGTTTGGAGTTTGGACCGAAAAGAATTTAAGCCAAAGACTTTGGTGACTACGAGATTAGGAGCCAAAGATAAAAGCTAAAAGAAAAGGAAAAGAAAGACAAAGAAATTTTATTTTATTTTATTAGGTTTTTAGATTTTAGTTTTATTTTAGTTTTTATTTCTTTAGATTTTCTTTTTAGAAATTGTATTAGGATATCTTTTATTTTTGTAATTTTTTTTTTCTTTTGCACTTTATTTTTGGACTTTGAACTGTGAACTTTTGGACATTATTATTTTATTTTTAAACCCTACGGAAGGGTAGTTTTAAATATAAACTATTTGTAGGGAAGGACGACGATTACGATATCGTCTCGGCCCCTCGGGTTCGTACATGACATAGGAGTCGTGGCCCGAGTCAACTTCAGCGGTTCTTCGCCCGTCTGGTATGGTAGGTAAGTTTTTCGAAACACCCGCGAATCCCCTGTCAGCGGGTTTACTGTTTGCCTTAAGGTGAATATATGTTGAGGACTGAATACGGATCTTAATTTCCTAGTAAAGGGCAAGGACAGGCCATACAAGATAAGGGTTCGGATTTCATCACCGTTCTCTTCTTGCCCGCCTTAGGAAAACATAACCTACGCGAACCCAAGATTAAAATATTGACTAGAACGAGACCTATAGGGTAACGCGCTTAATAGGAAAGTCGTTCGAAAAATATTGGTTACTCTTTTAAGCATACTTTGAAGTTCAGGAAGATTACTGTAAGTCGATTAGAGCCGCCTTGTAACCCAGGGAAGCTTTTCCAAAGAGGTGGGGGTATCAAAGCTCCTCTGAGCTTCCCCTACTTCTCTTCGACTCACTTTATTTGGATCGATCCAGAGAGGTTTGCTTAGATTGTAACGAATTTCTTTTCGAAAGATTAGAAGCTGGTCTAGAAACAATCTAAGTGGAGCCATCATGCTTGTTGTTTGCTAGAAATTTTTAGGTTTGCTTTGGTGGAGTCAGCTTGCTGTGTGTTTGCTTAGAACCTCCCTTCTTTAGGATTTTTATTTTTTTTTATTTTTTTAGTGTATGCCAAAATCGCTCAAGTCCATTAGTGAGCGTGCTTGGAAAAGAGACACTTTTGTCCGTTTGATTAGTGACGAGCCTAGAGGTTTTTCTTTTGTAGACGGGGAGCTCGAAGACTCTTCTTTGGTGAGCCCTGTTTTTGGAAACTTCAATTTTGAGAATTTAAGTCTTAGGGAGGAATTCACCCCTAGGATTTTTACTGTGCCAACAATGACAACTTTGAAGGAGTACATGTACCCAACTAGGACCAACCGACCATCGTGCATTAAGTTGCCAGCCTCTACGGCTAGTTATGAGTTGAAACCTGGTATTCTTCAGATGATACCTATATTCTTAGGAAAAGATGATGAAAACCCTTACTTTCACATTAGGGACTTTGAAGAAATTTGTGGAACAATTAATATTAAAGACCTTAGTGATGAAGTCTTGAAACTTAGGATGTTCCCCTTTTCCTTGAGAGATAAAGCCAAGACCTGGCTGAACAACCTACCATCTGAATCCATAAAACACATGGCAGGAACTTATTGCTTCCTTATATTTAAAATTCTACCCCAAGCATAAAACTGCAGCTGTTAGGAAGAAAATTAGTGCTAGTGTTCAACAAGAGGGAGAATAGCTTTATAGGTTTTTAGAGAGATTCAATGATATCCTAGCCCAATGTCCTCACCATGGGTTTGAGAAAATGAAACTAGTAGAGATTCTTTATGATGGTTTAGACTATTCGACCAAAGCCACGGTCGAGTCTTTGTGCGCTGGTGAGTTCACTAGTAAAAATGCTGATGATGCGTTTTCCTTCTTAGAAGTTGTTGCTGAAAAATCCCAACAATGGGAGTCTTGTGTTGAACCCCCTAAAAGACTCTTTATCAATAAAAGTAGCACCAATGTGGTTGATACAGGCTTTGGGTCTGATGCTAAGTTTACTGCTTTGTCTAGAAGGTTAGAAGCTTTGGAATTGAATCAGTCTAAACATAGGTCTTTTGTTGAACCTGATAATAGGATTAGAGCCTCTCAAGTCTCTAGTTGTGGAATAGAACCCAATAACTTGTTTTGGGAAGGTCAGGTTAGTGAAGAGCAAGCCCATGCTGTCTATAACAATGCTAGATTTGAAAACCGTCAGAAGTTTGACCCCTACTCAGAGACCTACAACCCTGGTTGGAGAAACCATCCTAATTTCTCTTGGTCTAAAGGACAGAGTCAAGGACAGTCTAGTAATTCTCAGCCTCCCCAAGGTTTTGGTTATAATAAGAACCCTTCAGGTCAAGCCCAGTTCCAGAACCCTTCTGAGAATAGAATAACTAGCTTAGAGGAATCTCTTAGTTTATTACAAAAGAGCCAGGACATGTTCGTAAAGACCCACGAAGTATTACTAAAGAACCAGGCTAGTTTTCAAGAGGAAACCAAGCAGAATTTTCAACATAATGCCAAGTCTCTTGTTAAGTTAGAACTTCAAGTTAGTCAAATGGCTAAGATTCTAAGTGAGAGAGATAATGGGAGTTTTCCTAGTCAGACTCAACCTAATCCTAGAGGAGTTCATGAAATAGGAGGAAGATCATCTGATCATGTGAATGCAATCAAAACCCTTAGGAGTGGTAGAGAAATAGACAATAAGGTTGCCATGCCTGATAGTGAACATGTTGTAGTTCACCCTTCTGAATCAGAATCTGAAGAGATTGATGGAACCTCTAAGGAGACTGATGAAGCCCCTAATAAGCCAAACTTTGTTCCCAGAGCCCCATTCCCACAATTGCTGGTACCAACTAAGAAGGAGTCCACTTTTAATGATATTTTGGAGGTTTTTAAGCAGGTAACTATCAACCTTCCATTATTAGATGCAATTAGGAAGATTCCTCCTTATGCCAAGTTCCTTAAGGACTTGTGTACGCGAAAGCGTAAGATCAGTGTCCATAAGAAAGCCTTCCTAGCTAGTCATGTAAGTTCTATTATTCAGAATACTACTACTCCTAAGTATAAAGACCAAGGTTCCCCTACCATTGCATGTACAATAGGGAAATACCGTGTTGATAAAGCGCTGCTTGACTTAGGAGCTAGTGTGAACTTACTCCCATACCATGTGTACCTTAAGCTAGGACTTGGTGAGATGAAACCTACCCAGATAACACTTCAGTTAGCTGATAGGTCCGTAAAAATTCCTCGTGGTGTGATCGAGGATGTTCTTATTAAGGTCGACAAGTTTATTTATCCAGTGGATTTTGTTATCCTAGATACTCAACCTGTCCCTGACCCAGAGAACCAGATACTGGTAATTCTAGGTCACCCGTTTTTAGCTACATCCAATGCGATCATCAACTGTCGAAATGGTATTATGAATTTGTCTTTTGGTAACATGACCATTGAGCTGAACATTTTTCATATTAGTAAGCTACCCTCTGAACTAGATGACTCGAGCATAGAAGAGGTCAACATGATAGGAACATTAATCGGGGAGTCATTACCAAACACTTTGTTAGAAGATCCACAAGAGAAATGCCTAGCCCACTTTGGGATTGATTTTGATGATGATAATGTGATTAATGAGGTGAATGCTTTGTTAGATTCAACCCCTTTGTTGGACACTAGCAATGTTTTGAAATCTAAGTTCGAACTACTACCAGTTTCTGAGTCTACTCTAATTCCTTCGTTAGGAGAGCCTCCTAAGTTGGAACTTAAACCATTACCAGACACCTTGAAGTATGTGTTTTTAAGCCCAGCTGAAACTTTACCTGTGATTGTAGCATCCAAATTGGATAGTGATCAGGAAAGTAGTTTAGTAACTGTCCTTCAAAACAACAAGGAAGCTTTAGGATGGACTATAGCACACATTAAGGGTATAAGTCCTACTGTTTGTATGCATCAGATTTATTTAGAGGAAGATACCAAACCTTCTAGGGAGATGCAACGTCGACTAAACCCTAATATGAAAGAGGTAGTTCGAACCGAGGTTCTTAAGTTGTTAGATGCAGGCATTATCTACCCTATTTCAGACAGCAAGTGGGTCAGCCTTGTTCAGGTTCTCCCAAAGAAATCCGGTATTACTGTAGTCCAAAATGAGAACAATGAGTTAATCCCAACCCGAATGACCACGGGTTGGCGTGTTTGTATTGACTATAGAAAATTGAACAAGGTCACTAGGAAGGACCACTTTCCCATTCCTTTCATCGACCAAATGCTAGAGAGATTAGCTGGACATAGTCACTACTACTTCTTAGATGGCTACTCCGGATATAATCAGATCGTTATTGCCCCTGAAGACCAAGAAAAAAACTACTTTTACCTGTCCCTTTGGTACCTTTGCGTATAGACGCATGCCTTTCGGGCTTTGTAATTCCCCTGCGACTTTTCTACGTTGTATGATGAGCATATTTTCTGACATGGTAGAACGGTTCTTAGAGGTCTTTATGGATGATTTTTCAGTATTTGGTTCGTCTTTTGATGAGTGCTTGTATCATTTGTCATTAGTTTTGACTAGGTATAAGGAAAAGAATTTAGTGCTTAATTGGGAGAAATGTAATTTCATGGTTCGTTCAGGAATTGTTTTAGGGCATATCGTATCTTATAAGGGTATAGAGGTAGATAAAGCCAAAGCTGACCTTATTAAGACTTTACAGGTCCCAAACACTGTAAGAGATATTAGGTCATTCTTAGGGCATGCAGGTTTTTATCGTCGATTCATTAAGGATTTTAGCTTGATTTCTAGACCTCTTTGCAATTTGCTTGCAAAAGATGTTAAGTTTGTCTTTGATGATGCTTGTTTAGAGGCTTTTGAGAAGCTTAAGACTTTACTCACTACCACCCCCATAGTCCAGGCACCCAACTGGAACTTACCCTTTGAGATCATGTGTGATTCTTCGGATTTTTCTATTGGTGTTGTGCTAGGTCAGCGAGAAAACAAATTACTCCATGTGATTTACTATGCTAGCAAAACTATGAATGATGCCCAGTTGAACTATACTACTATAGAGAAGGAACTGTTAGCCATTGTGTTCGCCTTAGACAAGTTTAGATCCTATCTCTTAGGTTCTAAGGTTATAATCTTCACTGATCATGCTGTTTTGAAGTATCTTCTTTCCAAGAAGGATACAAAACCTAGATTGATTAGATGGATCCTATTGTTGCAGGAATTTTCCTTAGACATTAGAGACAAAAAAGGTGCAGAAAATGTAGTAGCAGACCACTTGTCTAGGCTTGTTGTGGATACCCCTGATGATTCCCCGCCTGTTAGAGATAGTTTTCCTGATGAACAACTGTTCTTTGTTACCCAATTACCTTGGTATGCGAATATAGTGAACTATCTTGTTACTGGTCGAATGCCCCAACATTGGGGTAAACAAGATCGTTCTATATTTTTAGCTGAGGTTAAGCACTTCTTTTGGGATGATCCTTATTTGTTTAAGTATTGTCCAAGACCAGATTATTAGGAGATGTATACATGAGATTGATCAGTCAAGTATTATTTCCTTTTGTCATGATCATGCTTGTGGGGGTCACTTTAGTGCTAAGAAGACTGCTGCTAAGATATTGCAGTGTGGATTCTATTGGCCTTCGTTGTTTAAAGATTCCCACAGTTACTGTGTTACTTGTAAACGTTGCCAGAAATTAGGAACCATTTCCCGTAGGAACATGATGCCCTTGAACCCTATTTTAGTTATTGAGGTCTTTGATGTGTGGGGTATTGACTTTATGGGTCCGTTTCCTAATTCTTTTGGTAACCTATACATCCTTGTCGCTGTAGACTATGTCTCTAATTGGATTGAGGCGGTTGCGTGTAAAACCAATGACCATAGGGTCGTAGTCCAGTTTTTGAAAGAGAATATACTTACACGTTTTGGTACGCCGCAAGCTATAATTAGTGATGGAGGTTCACACTTTTGTAATAGACCATTTGCTCTTTTAATGAAACAGTATGGTATTACCCACAAAGTAGCTACCCCATATCACCCACAAACTAGTGGTCAGGTAGAGGTCTCCAATAGGGAAATTAAGCGTATTTTAGAGAAAACCGTTAATCCCAATAGGAAAGACTGGTCATTGAGGCTTACTGATACCTTATGGGTTTACCGTACTGCGTTTAAGACACCCATTGGAATGTCACCTTATCGTTTAGTATTTGGCAAGGAATGTCACCTGCCTGTTGAGTTAGAGCATAAAGCCTATTGGGCTATTAAGCAGCTAAACTTTTCACTTGACAAGGAAGGAGCTCACAGAAAGCTCCAGCTCAATGAGTTGGACGAGATTCGTAGAGATGCATACGATAGTGCTAAGGAGTATAAGAACAAAATGAAACTTGTGCATGATAAGAATATTTTACGAAAGTCATTTTCTCCAGGTCAAAAAGTTCTTCTGTATGACACTCGTTTGCATCTATTTCCCGGGAAGTTGCGCTCTCGGTGGACCGGTCCTTTTGTGGTCCGTACTGTTTTTCCTCATGGAGCTGTTGAGATCGAGACACCGGATGGTAGTAGTTCTTCGAAGGTTAACGGTCAGAGATTGAAACCCTTTTTAGAGCCCTTTCCTACAGGTGATGTTGAGGAGGTCCCTCTTGAGGACCCTGCTTACCCTTGATTGACCATCGAGGTCATTGTATGTTGTATATTAGTTTTTGATTTCTCTCTTCACCCAGGTACTATCTTTCTAACTTCTCCTTGTGTTATTTTTTGTACTGCTTTTTCATTAGAAACATTGAGGAAAATGTTAGATTTAAGTTTGGGGGTATGGGAAAAACTTTTTAGTTGCAATAAATAAACTCCAGAGCCTAGAAATTTATGCCTATTAAGGATGGCACTAACCAATCTAAGTGGATGGAAGCATTTTGGTTTTAGGAGTTGAGGAACCAATCTAAGTAGATGGAAACATCTATAATAGTCTATTCGTAAAAGCACAGAGCTCAGGTGTTAGAAATAACATGATAGTTTCGTCATATCTCGTTGAGTCCTTTTCACTTCTGTTTTTATTTTATTTATTTATTAAAATATGTTTCTCTAAGTGATTAGGTGGGGCTCACGATTCAAGTTGTTACCACTGCTAGGGTGTAATAGAGTGATTGAGATACTAGATAATAATAAAAAAAAATTTAAAAAAAAAGGCCAGACCAATAGACCAATCGGAATAAATTTTAACACTTGGATAGCAATATGTGTGTGTTCTCCCTGTCTCCGTCGCCTAAACAAGCGTGGAATGCAGGATCCATGGGAATTACCATGTAATCTGCTGACAAGAAGCATGCGCTTGGATCCACAAGATCTAATCATGTTGTTAGTTCTAAATAAATTAATAAATAATGTGTGTTCAATAAATCGACCGCTGGTTCCCTTGTATATGCCAGACGAGTTGATCTAGAATTAGGATTATTGACCACTGGTCCCCTTGTATATGCCAGTTGTGTTGATATTAGTCAGACCGGTATCTCAGTCCATTAGGATAGGTTCATCTTGGCAGAGGCCTTCAGACAGATATGAGAAAACACCGTTCACCTAGTCAACATCAAAACCATCTATGTTTTTCTATATCCATCTCTTAATCTATCCATGTGATTTGTTGACTCCGGATATTGATGTCCATAGTGAAACTATCTGAGTAGAGCTCTGTCACTTATATATGAATTTTAGTATGCTTGAGTGCAAACTCGTGTACAGCAATTGGAATTTCGCATCAAGGTACTTCCTCCCGTAATTAATAAGTATGCCAACCAAGGAGGTTCTTTAGTGCCATTTCAAGGTTTTGCGTAGATAGCTGGGGTCTGGAGTAAAGGTTTTGTGGGTACACCTCTGGTAAACCCTCCCGAGACTATAACTCGGCCACTAGGGCCACCTAGGGGTTCAAAGGCTTGTTGCACATGCTAAGTGCAATCGCGATGCCTGCGACAGTGAGTTAGGATTTTATTTTGTAGTTTTTATTTGCTCAGGACTAGCAAATAATAAGTTTGGGGGTATTTGATAGACGCATTTATGTGTCTATTTTCATCTCTATTGTATATATTATTAGTACCCATTTTTGTACTTATTATGGTGTTTTATGTGTTTGTAGGTATTTTTTGGGCAATAAACATTTTTGGAAAAAATCGGCTCGAAAAGTTGTCTAAAGGCACCCAAGGGACATTTGTTATTTGGACTCTCAGTTTGGATAAGGGGCACCTCAGTTGGGAACATGTTATTCGCACCCCTGGTTTGGTTAGGGGACACCCTTCTTCATCGTTTAAAATAAAATTTTGGCGGGAAAAATTTCCAGTTCACTGCGAAATATTCTGTTGGATTTTTGGAGGAGTTTCAGTGAGACTCAATCACTGATTTCGATTGGGATGAACATGATATGCCCAAACAATGATGGTACGAGTGATCGAATGAGTTCAGTTGGGTTGAATATTCGTCGACAAGAAAATATGGAAGTACATATGCAATCTCGGGATTACAGCGTGTTTAAACGTGTGTTGTTCGAGTTTGGATAGAGCTTGGTTGCTGCAGAAGTGTGGAGGAGTCAAACAAGGAAGGTTTGGAAGCTGTAGACACGTGAAACAACAAGAAGGGAAATTATTTTCCCGTGAATATCCGAGAGCAATAAAAAGAAAATATTCGCATTCACTGGAGATTTGGGGATTAATAACGAGAGATTCTTAGGCCTGTGGAGTATAAAAAGAGTTTCTGAGGTCAAAGAGAAGAGAGGAGGGAGAATTGGGAGAAGTTTGGAGCATCACAGAATCGGAAAATCAAAGTTGCAGGAAGAACAATTTTTATGCTGGTGAAGAACTTACGAAGAACATAAGACGCTCAAAGACAGTCGTTCCTCAACAGTGCTTGTGACGGTTATCTGTTATCGTTTCCTGTAACAGTTGAGTTTGTAACAAATATAAGTGTTACAAACCCGGTTTTTATCATTTTTTCTCCCATTTCATCATTTGTGAACCATTTTTGAGCATTAATAAAGATGAATTTTGAGCATGTTTCCATGATGATGATGAGCTAATTCTCGCGTAATCAAGGCACGGAGGAAGCTATTGATGCATGAATAATTGGTAATTATTTTACTTTTCTCTTATTTGCATTTTATAATTCACTCAAATCACTGCTTTGCAGAATTTTAATTGTTTGCATAATTTTCTTAATTAGTTATGATTCAATTAGATAGGTTATACTTTGTTTAGATAATCTATGTTTAAGGGATACAATTAATGTTTGAGAATATGCTTGATTACTTGTGAATTAAGAAAAAGAGATTTTAAAGATAATTAGAGTTTTGGAATTTTTACCATCATTCATTCATGTGTAATAGTGGAATCTAGTGTCTTGGTTATTTTCAATCTTAAAAACAAATTTGGATTTAAATTTTCTCTATTTTTAGTTTAAATAAGTCTAAAATCAATTGCTTTCACAAGTCTCAACGAACCTTTTACTACAACAAAGTTAAAATCACATCAAGATCATCTCAACTATACCTTGAATCAGTATGAGATTGATTAGGGTTCAACTACAGTCCAGTCCGAAGTTCATTGGTAGTAGGCTAGTGTCTATAGCGTCTTAATACAGTGTAGTGTTCAAAGCTAGCCTAGGTCCCGGGGGTTTTCTGCATTTGCGGTTTTCCTCGTTAACAAAATTCTGGTGTCCGTGTTATTTCTTTTCCGCATTGTATTTTGTTATATAATTGAAATATCACAGGTTATGCGTTAAGATCAATCAATTATATAATCCAACCTTTGGTTGTTGATTTAAATTGATTGACACTTGAACATTGGTCTTTGGTACCGTTCAAGTTGTTTCACATAATAATCAGGCTCGCGGATTTCTATCTGTTTGATTTGCTGATTACATTGTGAACAGAGATATTAATCTCTTGTATATACTTTTCTCTAGAAAGTATATTAGAGTAAGTCCTCTCAGATTACCAAACAAATTGTTGGGTGTGGTTGTTATACCCCAGCATTTTCAATTGGTATCAGAGCAGGCAAACACGTTTAAGACCTTCTAAGTCTGTGTTTGTAGCGATCTGACTTTATGGATGATTGTGTTATCTCAAATGACGCATCACAAGTTCAGAAACTGTCGGAGATGGATCAAAGTTGTAACTCTTCAGGGAAACTTCGCATTTATTCTTCACCACCAGAAACGGTTAGCAACTGGGAATCTCTCCTAGATGAACAGTTGAACGAACTTTCAGATGAAAGTGACTCAGAAGAAGAAATCAATGTTGATGAGGAGGTATCACAATATATTAAGCTTTTTGATCACCATCTACAGAAAAATAAGCCAACATCCTGTCTTGCTAAGTTTCTGACCCGTCTATGTCTAGAAAACAAAAGGTTTAGAAAACTCTTTAAGGGTTATGATTGTGGATATAGTCTACTGAAATCACTTGTTAAAGATCGTGAAGAAGATGTACGTTCAAAAAATTCTGAATGTGAAAATCTTCGTCGTAATCTTTTCTTATTAAAAGAAAAACTTACAGAATCTGAAGAAAGGTGCGATTCTCAACATAATTCTTTCAATGATAGAGAAAGCACTTATCTCGCCCGAGAAAAACGCCTTGAGGCTGATTTAACTGCTACTCTTGATAAAATAAAGATGTTGTAAGATGACTTGAAAAAGTTCAATACTGGTTCAAGCAAATTAACCACTATGCTAGGAGCAAGTAAAAATCATCGTGATACACGAGGATTGGGCTATAAGGGAATAGATGCTCCAAGTACTAGCAAAGAGGTAAAATTTATGAAGGCTAGTGATTCTTCTCAACAAAAGGTTTCCACTGATGGAAAAAGTGAAATACCTTCACCGGCAGTTAAGGTTCAAAAGAGCAAAGTATATCAACCTCCAAAGTTAGCACACACAGATCGAGGTAAGAACATTCCTTATGTTAATTTGCCACTATTGCGGAACTAAAGGTCACCTCGAAGGAAGATGTCATTTCCGTATAAGGAATGAGAAACTTCTTGATGTTCTTGTTTGGGAATCACAAGAAGTTGTGAAACCAAGATCATATGTTAAGACTAATCCCCTTAACATTACCGGTTGTAACTGTCCAACCTTTAGGCAAAGGAATCAGTGCTGTGATAAACCTAGATTTGCATATAAACGTTATACGAATCCTTTTCACAATCATAATGGTTATCAAAAGGATAACTTCGTAAAGGCGAAGGAAAGATCCGATGCTCCCAGTTGGAGAAAGACTAACTTGCAAAAGAATAGACAAAAGTGATATCTCTATAAATGTACCACCAGTCTTCGATGACTCAAATTACTTATGGTGGAAAATTGTTATGCGTGCCTTTCTTCAAGCGCGTGATATTTTATTATGGGTTTATGTAGTTAATGGCTATGATGCTCCCGTTGTGGCTGTAGGAGATGCGACCGTTCCGAAGGATATTGGTGCATATGACGCTGCTGAGATACTTGCTGCAAAGCAAAATTCTGACGGTTTGAATGCCATCATACATGCCATTACCCCAGATCTTCAGCACCATGTGACTACGTGCACTCGGTCTAAAGATGCTTGGGATATCTTAGAAACCGTATTTGAAGGGAATACCAGTGAAAAGGAAGCCTGGCTTCAAAATCTGAATTCCGATTGGGAAAACCTTCATATGGCAGATGAAGATTCATTTGATGAGTTTAATCACAAAGTATCTGAAATTGTTAATGCATCTTTTGCATTGGGTAAGACTTTTCCTGAAAAGGACATTGTGATGAAACTTCTCGGATCACTGCCATCCAGATACGATTCTAATAAGCATGCCATCGTCGAAGGAAATAACCTTGATACACTTTCCAGAAGCACTCTTGTTGAAAAGATTAAATTACTTGATCTTGATCAGAATACAGTTAGAACCTCTGCATTCAACGTTGTGACCATTGCAAGTGAAGCTTCTAACTTGTCATGGGTTGATGAATGCTGTTCTAATTCAGTTGATCCTCTTTCACTGATTACACAAAAGATCAAGGATATGGTGAAGAAAAGCAAAAGATCCGAGAGATCATCTTCTCTCTCTATTGCTTCTAATGATTCAGGTCAAGAAAAAATATCTTAGCGTCTCAACATCTTACATACTGATAAAGTGTATACTGAAGTTTCAGGCTTCTTGACAGAAGTACCATGTGACTCAAATTCAAGTTATGAATGCGAGTCTGACACTGAGATCCTAGAATTTCTGGATAAGTATGAAGAGATTCACAAGGAAAATATTCAACTGAAAGAATTGTTGAATAAACTTGAATCATCACTACAGGTGAAAACTCTTGAGATTGACTGTCTTAATGATGAATTCGCCAGAACCCTATTTCTAAAAGAAAAATAGATCAATTCTCTCAAGTGTGACCTGCAAAGGTTGTCAAGAAGCTCATACAAAATTTCAGCAATGTTATTTGGTCAAAAGGATTTTGGAAACACAAAAGGTTTAAGGTTCAAAAGTAAGACAGTAAGCACAACGAACTCGTTTGTTCCAGCCGGTTCTGGATCAATCGATCTTGAGTGTTGTGATAAACAGAAGTCATCTCTACAAAGAAAACCTTCTCTGCTTTGCTCTTTTTGTGGAAGTACAAGTCATGTCCAGAGTAAGTGTTGGAGATTCAAGAGGAACAGTAAAAGAATTACCAAACTTCAAAATGACATGCAAAAGATGAATCTGACTCTAGAGAAGCATTCAATGATGCCTGGGTACAAGAAGAAGTTCAAAAGAATCAGAGTCAAACGAGGTAAGTTCGTTTACTCAACAAACCTTGAAATGTCACCTTGTGACACAAACTGTTCACTCAATTACTATCTAAATCATAGTAATGAACTGTATCCTTATTTTGGACTTGAAAATAAGGATTACTTCGAGGTTGTTCAAGTCTTGTAAATCTTTTGTTGATTTTTTGTTTTATTTTGAGCAAGTAAATATTTTATTGTTGAAATAGATAATGGATCATGAACCGTGGAGATTTTTTCAAGGTTCTTTAGGGTTTTGCTATCCTAGAGTCTATTTATGTTCACTTGTGGACATCATTGTTCATTACCTTCTCTCTCTCTCCTAAAGATACAGTCTCATGGCTCCTATAACAAGAGGTACCACAAAAAGAGATGTTGTAGAAGCAGTCAATGTGTATCTGTGTGAAGGAATTCTTTCCTCAAGGAAAAGAAAGGTGAAGAATATGACTGATGATCCAGGTTCTTCCTCCAACTGCCTATTGTCTGTTTTTCATTCTGATAATAACTTTAGGGCTATGGTGAAGGATTTCATCTAAAAAAGAAATGATTTAAAATCTCGAATTGTTTCTTCTTTAAGAGATATCTCTCACTATGAACAAATGTTGTCTCTAACAAAGAACACTCTGTGTGAGCTAAAAAGAGAACTTAGTGAGTTAACTAAATTTCTGAAGATTTGGAGGAATTGAATGATCCCATTATCAATGGTTTTTTCAATAATGAGAGGGAATTCTCTGTAGATGCCTTGAGAAAGCTCTACAATGTCTAGGAAACTTCTTATGAGAATTTATTTCTTGTGTTTTTAGAAGGATTACTAGGGTTTGGAATAGCCATTATTGTGAATACACATAGCCATGTCCAACGTTTTTCATCTTCAATATTTTTAGATTTATTAATTTAAATTCTAAGTTATTTGGAAGATGATTTTTGCAATTTTAATCTTTATGATTTTATATATTGCAAATTGTTATGGGATATGTTGTTTACGTCCGTGAACCTGTGACTGTCCCATACTTGTTCAAAAGTTATCTCTATTATGTCGATATGAATGTATTGATAAAAGATAGAATGAACTTTTGAATAACAAAAGTTAAAGCCTTTATGTCATTATTTTGATAAAAGAAAGGTTAAAACTTTTGTGTACAAGGATTAAGTCTATTATATGTCATTGTGCAAATAGTGATGAAAAATAGAATGAATCCTTGTTTATTCCGCAGTATTGGTCTTACCCTGATCCACAATTTTTTTGTGCATATACTGTGTTGCTCCGTAAGTTCTCTTATGTTGAGCATGGCCGATTGAATTGATCATTTTTGTGGTTGATTCAATTGAGATTTTTGGATTCAAATCTATGTTTTTCATGTGATTTGGTTATGTCCAAAGAAATCCTTCTTTTTTTGTAAAAGCAAGGTCGCCTTTGTTGTTCTTTTGGGAATGAAATTTTATGGGGGGAGTTCTTTTTGAACTTGTTCTTTATTTCCAAATCTTTGTGGGGAGTGCGGCTGTGGAATATTATAGGGGTTATCTTGTATCTTTATAAACTCCTTGATGAATGCATTTAGCTTCAGCTTTATGATTGCATCTAAATAAGTTGGTATGTTATTCTCTTTTGGTCATGAAGTATCTCTATGAAAATTTCATGAGGATCCCACTAGTTTTTATACCTTTGCCAATTTATATTGACAAAAAGGGGGAGAATTAATGTATAGTTTCATACTACAAATACATATGGTTTACGGATCATTATGTAAGGGGGAGTGGTTTTCATGTCGAGATGAAGTATTGACTAAGGGGGAGTGATACATATCACCATAGTATTGTTGTCAAAGTTGTGATACAATTGAACTTTGATGCTGTGTAATAATACTATGACACTATATAACAATGATTGAGAGCACTTGTTTTCTCATTGTTATCGCCACGGATCTTCCACAACTATGATGCTGAGTGGAACATGTTTAGAATCATGGAGTACTTGGAAGTGACGAAGATTTCGAGTCGTGTTGAAGATGCCAAGGAGATCAAGCATTTGGATGAGAAGCTACAAAGTTTTATTTATCTTGTAATCCATATGTATTGATAGTTTTTCACTAAAATTGACAAAGGGGGAGATTGTTAGAGCACCGCTCGGTCGAACTCGCATGCGTTGCTATCTCAAGCATGTTTGTCAATGTTAGTGATCAAAACTATAAGTCTTGATTTCTAGCCTATTTATAGATGTCTCAGACTAGGACATAGATTGTGTAGTTGAGCATTAGACTTCATGGCGTTCATCATTTGAAGACGAAGAACTACTAAGAGGATCTTGTGGAACTTCATCAACAAAAGGTATGTGGAGACTGAAACTCATATATCACTTGGAAAGTCTATTTCTACTCTATCTCCTATATTGAGACATAAGTCGTATTACGATATAGTTTTCTATTATACACATTTGAGATTTCGAGCTGAGTTTATCTCGCTTACATATTTCCGAAATATGTGTTGGCAAGCTTTCTCTTCGACAAAGTTCATCTTATATTCTTGACGAATGTCAGAATATAATCATGTGAAAATTGCCGAGTAACATCTTACATGGTTTGTGTGATACAATCATTTGGTGTAGACTTGGAATATTTTTGTTATGATTATTTCTATATCTTGAAAATTGCTTTGATGCTAATAGTGTGTGAAAACGGCTATAGTCATCCTCTAAGAAAGTTTCAATGATTGAAATAAAGAGCTTAGAATCATGTAACCATGTTTGGATATAAACATAGTGTGTTTTCACATTTGTGTATAAGTCCAAAACCGGGAACCTGAAGTATGCGTACCCGTACGCGTACTGGCGATTGTTGGATGTCTGGGCAAGTATGCGTACCCGTACGCATACTGGCGGAAGTCTCACGTCCGTGAATTTCTGCTGGAGTTTGGAAGTGTGAATTGGTATGCGCACCTGTATGCGTACTGGCATAACAAAACTCGGTCTGGCTACTTACGTATGCGTACCCGTTTGCATACTTGAGTTGGTTACCTTCTAAAATCGGTTGTACATGAACTTAAACATTTATAAAAATAAGGAATGCAATCTTTGCAAACCGTGGCTATAATGTTCATGAATTGATTCGAGTGAATCAAACCGATTTTGCTTCAATTGTATTTTTGTATACTTCTTTGAGAATATAGCAATTGAACAACTCTTTAACTAGTTTCATTTGAGTCATTTGAACTAGTTATGGTTAAGATGAATAAGGTTGATATGAGAGTAATCATATGGCTAACTTCGGTAAACTATTGTTGAGCCAACATGATGTACACGTTTGGGTACGGTTATATAAACCTAAATGAGGGTACATTTCATTTGTGTGTACCAAGCTAAGTTCGATCTAACGGTTGAAAGATATTATCTTGGTTGAATCATGTTTTTCATGTAACGGTGAATATTGAATGCTTTGTTACCAAGGTAACTTGGATTGTAAACCCTGATTTGAAAACTATATAAAGGAGAACTCTAGCAACTGGGAAACCTAATCCCCACACCTCCTGTGTGTTACTAGTTGCATCAACTAAAGTCGATTCTCCTTTAACCTAAGGTTTATATCGAGACCCTATAGGTTAACGACTTCAAATACTTCATTGGGATTGTGAAGCCAGACCCAACTATTTTCTTTATAGTTTCGTGTTCTGATCTTTCCCGATTCTATCATTTGAGTACTATCTTCTCTAAGATTTGCTCGAGATTTAATCTCCAATAGGCAAGATAAAAAGTAATCACAAACACCTTCGTCTCATCATTTGTGATTCCACAATATCTGGTTTCGACATCATACGATTTAGATTATTGTGAGATGATTGATAATACTAGGCTGTTCTTCGGGAATATAAGACCGGTTTATCAATTGGTTCCTGTTCACCTTGATTTATCAAAAGACGGAACAAAAACTCTTGGGTATTTCTGTGGGAGACAGATTTATTCATTCTATAGACTTTTCTGTGTGAGACAGATTTGTTTATCAAGTCTTCGAATTTAGGTCGTAGCAACTCTTAGTTGTGGGTGAGATCAGCTAAGGGAATCAAGTGTGTAGTATCCTGCTGGGATCAGAGACGTAAGGAACACAACTGTACCTTGAATCAGTGTGAGATTGATTAGGGTTCAACTACAGTCCAGTCCGAAGTTCATTGGTAGTAGGTTAGTGTCTGTAGCGGCTTAATACAGTATGGTGTTCAAAGCTGGACTAGGTCCCTGGGTTTTTCTGCATTTGCGGTTTTCCTCGTTAACAAAATTCTGGTGTTTGTGTTATTTCTTTTCCGCATTATATATTTTTATATAATTGAAATATCACAGGTTGTGCATTAAGATCAATTAATTAGATAATCCAACCTTTGGTTGTTGATTTAAATTGATTGACACTTGAACATTGGTCTTTGGTACCGTTCAAGTTGTTTCACATAATAATCAGGCTCGCGGATTTCTATTTGTTTGATTTGTTGATTACATTGGGAAATAGAGATATTAAACTCTTGTATATACTTTTCTCTAGATTGGGTCTGACTATCTAGTTGATTCTCTAGAAAGTATATTAGAGTAAGTCCTCTCAGATTGCCAAACGAATTGTTGGGTGTGGTTGTTATACCCCCGCATTTTCAGTTAGTATAGGATCTTTTGCTCTAAAATCAACATCACCCTTTCAATGGTTTCTTGATAGTGAATGTAGCCGACATATGACTGGAGATCTTTCGTGGTTTGTGAATTCAAGCGACTTTGAAGGAGGTCCTTTAATATTCGGAGATGGGAGTTGTTGCTACATAAGCAAGAAGGGGGCAATCAAACTTCTTGGCGTTCCTGAAATCCATGATGTAGTGTACGTTAAAGGTATGACTGCTAAGATTCTTTCTGTTAGTCAAATTTGTGACAAAGGCCATAAAGTTGTCTTCAATACGAATGGATGTGACATTGTAGACAAAACTTGAAAAGTAATTTTTCAGGGAACTCGTGGTAAAAATAACTGTTATCTTCCTTATACTCAGTTTAGCAATTGTTGCAATTTAACTAAAGTGGAATCTACACATCTTTGGCATGAGCGTTTTGGTCACATCAATTATCGCCTTCTAACTAAAATCATCAACAAAGAATTTTTTAGAGGTGTTCCCAAAATCAATGCCAAGATTGATGGTGTCTGTGGTGCCTGTCAAAAGGGTAAACAAACGAAAGTTCCAAATAAATCATCTCAGGAGATTCTCACTAAATCCCCACTTTATTGAATTCATATGGATCTCTTCGGTCCTATTCAACAACCTACGGTTGCTGGGAAGAAGTATGCTTTAGTTATGGTAGATGATTACACAAGATTCACTTGGGTGGCATTTTTAGCTCATAAGAATGAAACCCTTAATGAATTCAACATTATTGTTAATAGAATTTAGAATGAACAAGGTCGCAAGCTAAAGAAAATTAGAAGCGACCGTGGAACTGAATTCAAGGACACTAAGGTGTTTTAATTTTGTGACAAACTGGGGATTAATCAACAATACTCACCACCCATTACTCCTAAAACTAATGGAGTTGCAGAAAGGAAGAATAGGAACATTCAGGAAATGGCCCGAGTAATGCTCCATAATAAAAAATTACCGTTAAGGTTTTGGGGAGAAGTTGTTTTTACAGCATGTTATTTGATCAACCATGTATACCTACGGTCAAAAACCCTAAACACTCCTTATGAGTTGTGGTACGGTAGGAAGCCCAACTTACACTATCTCAAAGTGTTTGGAAGTAAGTGCTACATTCTAAAATATTGAGAACAAAAAGGGAAATTTGATCTAAAAGCGATGAAGGTATCTTTCTTGGCTATGCATCTGATAGTTGTGGTTTTCGAGTATTTAATCTCAGAACCCAAGTTATGATGGAATCTGCAAATATTATCATTGATGATCTGAGCAATTTTCGTCATGATAGCCCTCCTGCTGAATTTCCTCCAACTGAAACAATTAAGAAATTCAAGGAAATCCAAGAATCAGTTGAAGTTGTTCCAACAGTTACTGATCCTGATATTTCTAGTGACGAGGAGAAGAGCTCTGATCAGGCTATTCTTGTTGAAAAAGAATGTGTTCCTCCACGACACCTATAGGTTCAAAGGAATCATGATACTAACAGTATTATTGGAGGAAATATTCTACAGCTAAGACAAGAGGACAACTTCAAAATATTTGCAATTTTGGTTGTTATCTATCGCAAGTAGAACCGAGAAATATTGGTGAATCTTTTAGCGATCCCTTTTGGGTGAATGCAATGCATGAAGAGTTAAATCAATTTCAAAGACAAGATGTATGGGAGCTCGTACCTTGTCCCTCCAATATCAATATTGTTGGTACCAAATGGATATTCAAGAACAAGTCTGATGAATTTGGTACCATTGTCAGAAACAAAGCCAGACTTGTCGCTCAGGGATATTCAAAGATTGAAGGTATCGAATTTGACGAAACCTTTGCTCATGTGGCACTCCTTGAGTCCATTCGATTGTTATTAGCTCATGTTTGTTTTCTTAAGGTTAAGCTATTTCAAATGGACATAAAATCCGCGTTACTAAACAGAAATTTAAAGGAAGAGGTCTATGTTTCTCAACCTAAGGGATTTGAAAATCCTGATTTCCAAGATCATGTCCTCAAGCTCAAAAAGGCATTATATGGGTTGAAACAAGCACCTTGTGCCTGGTTCGAAAAACTAACTACTTCTCTTCTTAGGAAAGGTTTTTCGAGAGGTGGAGCTGATAAAACATTGTTTACCAAATGGAGTGGGAAAGATGTTGTCATTGCTCAAGTTTATGTAGATGATATCATCTATGGATCAACTTCTGAGAAACTTGCAAAAGATTTTCAAGTCTCTCTTGGTAAGGAGTTTGAAATGAGCAATGTTGGTGAATTAAAATTCTTTTTAGGATTACAGATTCAACAACATAAGGATGTAATTTACTTATCTCAAGAAAAATATGCTAAGGATCTTGTGACAAGGTTCGGTCTTGATAAGTCAACTCAAAAACTGACGCCTATGCCCACCACTGGTAAACTACATCGAGATGAGAAAGGAGTAAATGTAGATCAAAAGCTTTATCGATCTATAATTGGAAGCCTCTTATATCTTACGGCTACTAGACCTAATATTATTTTAGTGTTGGTTGTTGTGCTAGATTTCAGGCTAATCCAAAGGAATCTCATCTTGCAGCTGCAAAGAGGATCATGCGATATATCGAACACACTATCGGGTATGGTCTATCTTATACTTTTGATACTAACACTGATCTTACTACCTATTCAGATGCAGATTGGGCAGGATGTGTAGAAGAGAGAAAGAGTACTTCAGGGGATTTTACTATGTTGGGTTGAATCTTGTGACATGGCATAACAAGAAACAAAACTCACAATCCCTGTCTACATGCGAAGCAGAATACATTGTTAGGTTCGTGTTGTACTCAACTTCTATGGATGAAACAAATGCTTGCTGATTATGGAATTGACACTGGTGTAATAAAGATCTTTTGTGACAACTCAAGTGCGATTCGCATCACTGAGAATCCTGTTGATCACTCAAGAACTAAGCACATTGACATAAGGTATCATTTTATTAGAGATCTCTATGAAAATGGTATTATCAATATGGAATTTGTGCCTTCCGAACAACAATTGGCTGATATTCTCACCAAACCTTTAGATACCTCTACGTTTCAACACTTACGGCAGTCTATTGGTGTTGTTTTGGTTCATTAGTTTTCTATCCTTTTTCCCCTGGACTCACTTATATCTATTGGGCAATCAAAGCTTAGAACGTCAGTGTAGTGTTGTTTCAATTTCGCATCTGTTTTTATGTAGATAAAAGCTCTGTTAGGGATCAAAGTATACAAATAAATCCTTCTTTTCTTATAAAAGCAAGGTCGCTCTTGTTGTTCTTTCGGGAATGACATTTTATGGGGGAGAGTTCTTAATTGTGTTAGAGCATTGCTCGGTCGAACTCGCAAGCGTTGCTATCTCAAGCTTGTTTGTCAAGTTTAGTTGCCAAAACTATAAGTCTTGATTTCTAGTCTACTTATAGCTAAGTCTCGGATTAGGATAGTAAGTGTAGTTGAGCCTTAGACTCCATAGCGTTCATCGATTGAAGACGAAGAACTACTCAAGAGAACTTGTGGAACTTCATCAACAAAGAGGTATGTGGAGACTTGAACTTATCTATCACTCAAAAGTCTATCTATTCTATCTCCTATTTTGAGATAAAAGTCGTATTGCTATATAGACTTCAATTATACACATTTTCTATTTCGAGCCGAGTTTATCTCGCTTATCAATTTCTAGAAATATGTGTTAGTAAGCTTTCGCTTTGGCCAAGTTCATCTTTACTCATGACGAAAGTCATGTTGATTATTTAAATAACTTGAAAATTGCTTTGTTGAAAATAGTTTGTGGATAACGACTATTTTAACATCCTCTAAGAAAGTTTCAATGATTGAAATGAGAGTTTAGAACAAGTAACCATGTTTGGATATAAACATAGTGTGTTCTAACATTTGTGTAAAAGTCCGAACCGGGAACCTAAAGTATGCGTACCCGTACGCGTATCGGCGGTTGTTGGAAACTCGGGCAAGTATGCGTACCCGTACGCATACAAGCGGAAGTTTCACGTCCGTGAATTTCTGCTAGAGTTTGGAAGTGTGAATTGGTATGCGCACCCGTACACGTACTGGCGTAACCAAACTCGGTCCGACCACTTAGGTATGCATACCCGTTTACATACTTAAGTAGGTTACTTTCTAAAATCGGTTTGCTCATGAACTAAAATATTTATATAATAAGGAATGCAGTCTTTGCAAACCATAGCTATAATGTTCATGAATTGATTCGAGTGAATCAAAATCGTTTTTTCTTCAATTGTGACTTGTATACTTCTATGAGATCTAAGCAATTGAACAACTCTCTAACTAGTTCATTTGAGTTACTTGAACTAGTTATGATGAAGATGAATAAGGTTGATATGAAAGTGCTCATATGGCTAACCATTGGTTAACTATTGTTGAATCGACTAGGTGTACACGTTTAGGTACGAGTACTCAAACATAAATAAAGGTACATTTCATTTGTGTATAACAAGCTAAGTTCGATCTAACGGTTGAAAGATATTAGCTTGAATCTAATCAAGTTTTCATCTAACGGTGAATATTGAATGCTTTGTTACCAAGGTAACTTAGATTGTAAACCATGATTTGAAGACTATCTAAAGGAGAACTCTAGCAACTGTGAAACCTAATCCCCACACCTCATGTGTGATACTAGTTGTATAAGCTAGAGTCGATTCTCCTTTAACCTTAGGTTTTTTACGAAACCCTATAAGTTAACAACTTAAAGACTTCATTGGGGTTGTGAAGCCAGACCCAACTATTTTCTCTGTAATTGCGTGATCTGACCTTGTTGTTTCTATCGTGATTGAGTATAATCGTAAGATTGGCTTGAGATTTATATCTCTGATAGGCAAGATAGAAAAGTAGTCACAAACACCTTCGTCTCATCGTTTGTGATTCCACAATATCTTGTTTCGTTAATCGATTAAGATTATTATGAGGTGATTGATAATTCTAGTCTGTTCTTCGGGAATATAAGTCCGCGTTATCAATTGGTTCCTGTTCACCTTGATTTATCAAAAGACGGAACAAAAACTCGTAGGTATATCTGTGGGAGACAGATTTATCTATTCAATATACTTTCCTGTGTGATACAGATTTGTTTATCAAGTCTTTGACTTTGGGTCGTAGCAACTCTTGGTTGTGGGTGAGATCAGCTAAGGGAATCAAGTGTTTAGTATCCTGCTGGGATCAGAGACGTAAGGAACACGACTGTACCTTGAATCAGTGTGAGATTGATTAGGGTTCAACTACATTCCAGTCCGAAGTTAATTTGTAGCTTCTTAGATTTGTGTCTAGATGGCAATGACCTGAGAATTTTGCACACTATATCATTTTCAGAAATAGTCTTTCCAAGAGAGAAATAAGCATTTACTATCTCAGAGAGTTTAATATGAAATTCTTCGAAAGTATCAGTGTCATCAATTCGCAGGTTTTCCCAAACAGATGTGAGAGTTTGAAGTCTAGCTTCCTTTTTTGAGGTGTTTCCTTTGAATACGATCTGAAAATTATTCCAAGCTTCCTGTGAAGATTGGCATGTGGATACATGAAGTTGTAGATCGCGGCTTACAACATGTATAATAGCATTCAAACTATCTGAATTCTGCTTTGCAAAAGCCTTTTCTTCGCCTGAATAATCCACTAAGTGTTTAAACTACGTTTCTAAACCTTCTATTTTCGGGCGATTATAACCATCGACGACTGATAGCCAAGTATTAAAGTCTAGAGATTGAAGAAAATATCTCATAGCATACTTCCACCATAGATAGTTTGTTCCGTCAAATCTTGGCGGTACGTTAACTGAAATCGATTCATGTGAACCCGAATTCATTTCTTATAGGTTGGGTCGCACCAAACACAGATTGTTAGATCTTTTTGTGTTTCCCTGCTCTGATACCAATTGAAAAGACAAGGGTACCCAAATACACCACAATATTTTATTTATCCACCTATAAGTCCTCTTACCGAAAGTGATCGTCTATGGACAAAGTCGATACAATGCAACAAATCGGTATTCACACTTTGTGTGATTGTCTATGGATACAAGATCGAGACAATACGAATACCAAAGTGGGATACTTGATAATAGGTTTGTGTTAGAGCATTCCTCGGTCGAACTCGCAAGCGTTGCTATTTCAAGCTTGTTTGTCAAGTTTAGTTGATCAAAACTATAGTCTTGATTTCTAGTCTACCAATAGGTGTTTCAAACTTGGATATATTGTATAGTTGAGCTTTAGACTTCACAGCGCTTACAACTGAAGACGAAGATCTACTGAAGAAATCAGAGGAACTTCATCAATAAAAGGTATGTGGAGACTAAAACTTTTCTATCACTCAGAAAGTCTATTCTATTCTTACATATCTCTTATTGAGACAAGTCGTATATGATATAGTCTTTCAAATCATACACATTTGATATTTTGAGCTGAGTATAACTTGCTTATCTATTTCTCGAAATATGTTGGTAGCTTTCTATCTTAGCTACATTCATCATCATTCTTGACTTTATGTCAAAAGATGATCATGTAGAAATTTCCTTGAAACATCTTACATGATTTGTGTGAGACAATCATTTGATGTCGACTTGGAAAGTTTCGTATTGATCATTCAATCACTTGAGAATTGCTTATTAGCTAATGGTATGTGTGATACATCCATTGTCGTCTTCTAAGAATGTTTCAATGATTGTATTGGGAGTTTAGAGCTAAAACCTTTGTCTGAAAAACCATCACAGTACGCGTAGTTAGGTACAAACTGTGTTGATAAGGTTCAGGTCCGGAAACCAGGTATTCGTATCCGTTCACATACGGTTTCAACTGTGAAAGTCCGGGAACCAAGTATGCGTACCCGTTGCAAACAGTTTTACCTGAAGTTGGGTCCGTAGCTATAGTATGCATACCCATTCACATACTGTTTGTCAAGACCAACTTTCCGAAACTTGAGTATGCATACCCGTTCGCATACTTGAGTGGTTCAAGTTCTAAAATCGTCAAAGTATGTTTTCATGCTCGTGAACAAAATATATTTATATAATAAGGACTGCAATCTTTGCAAACCATGGGTTTAAATGTTCATGAATTGATTCCTTCGAATCAATCCGATTTTGCTTCGATTCCTTCATGTATTTTACCTTAAAAGAATGAACAATTGAACAACTCTATAAAGAACACAATTAGATCCTTTTACTATCTTTGATCATCATTAGTTGATCTATATGTTTTAGATGAATGTGGATTAGAGAAAAGTGTTCATATGCCTAACTTTGGTTAACTATTGTTGAACCAACAAATGTACATGTTTAGGTACGGTTTTCCATATCTAAATGAAGTATATTTTATTTGTGTGTGACAAGCTAAGTCCATCTAACGGTTGAGACATATTTCTTTGGTTTTAAGCAAAACTTAGTTTGCATCTTAAATCAGGATTTCATCCAAAGATGAATAATGAATACTTTGTTTCTATGCTAACTAAGCAAACCCTGATTTGAAGACTATATAAGGGAGAACTCTAGCAACTGGGAAACCTAATCCCCACACCTCCTATGTGATACTAGTTACGACTAGAGTCGATTCTCCTGTAACCTTGGGTTTATTCCAAAACTGTGTAGGTTAACGACTTAAAGACTTCAATGGGATTCTGAAGCCAAATCCAACTATTTTCTCAGTAGTTGCGTATTCTGATCTTACTTGTTCTATCGTATTGAGTACTATCTTCTCTAAGATTAACTAGAGAATTATCTCCGATAGGTAAGATATAAAAAGTAATCACAAAGCTCTTCGTCTCATTCTATGTGATTCCACAATAACTTGTTCTACTACCATATATTTAAGTTATTGTGAGGTGATTGATATTTCTAGGCTGTTCTTCGGGAATATAAGACCGGATTATCAATTGGTTCCTGTGCACCTTGATTTATCATAAGACGAAACAAAACTTCATAGGTATTTCTGTGGGAGAAAAATTTATCTATCTTAATAGACTATTATGTGGGAGACATATTGGTTTATAAGCCTTCGACTTTGGGTCGTAGCAACTCTTAGTTGTGGGTGAGATCAACCAAGGGAATCAAGTGCGTAGAGTCCTGCTGGGATTCAGAGGCGTAAGGAACGCGATTGTACCTTGATTAGTGTGAGATTGGTTAGGGCTCAACTACATTCCAGTCCAAAGTTAATCTTGTAGTAGGCTAGTGTCTGTAGCGGCTTAATACAGTGTGGTGTTCAATCTGGACTAGGTCCCGGGGTTTTTTTGCATTTGCAGTTTCCTCGTTAACAAAATTTCTGGTGTCTGTGTTATTTCTTTTCCGCATTATATTTGTTTATATAATTGTAATATCAAAGGTTGTGCGTAGTTCGATCAATTAGTAAATCCAACCTTTGGTTGTTGTAGAAATGGATTGACACTTGGATATTGGTCTTTGGTTGTGATTCCACAATATTTGGTTTCGCTACCATACAATTAAGATTATTGTGAGGTGATTGATATTTCTAGGCTGTTCTTCGGGAATATAAGTCCGGTGTATCAATTGGTTCCTGTTCACCTTGATTTATCAAAAGACGAAAAAAAACTCATAGGTATTTCTTTGGGAGACAGATTTATCTATTCAATAGACTTTTCTGTGTGAGACAGATTTGTTTATCAAGTCTTCGACTTTGGGTTGTAGCAACTCTTAGTTGTGGGTGAGATCATCTAAGGGAATCAAGTGCGTAGAGTCCTGCTGGGATTCAGAGGTGTAAGGAACGCGACTGTAACTTGATTAGTGTGAGATTTGTTAGGGCTCAACTACATTCCAGTCCGAAGTTAACTTGCAGTAGGCTAGTGTATGTAGCGGCTTAATACAGTGTGGTGTTCAAATCTGGACTAGGTCCCGGGGTTTTTCTTCATTTGCGGTTTCCTCGTTAACGAAATTTCTTGTGTCTATGTTATTTCTTTTCACATTATATTTGTTTATATAATTGAAATATCACAGGTTGTGCGTATTTCAATCAATTAGATAATCCAACCTTTGGTTGTTGATATAAATTGATTGACACTTGAACCTTAGTCTTTGGTACAGTTCAAGTTGTTTCTCATAATAATCAGCCTCACGGATTCTATCTGTTTGATTTGTTCATTACATTGAGAAACTGAGATACAAATCTTGGATATATTTCCATTGATTGAGTATGACTGTCTAGTTGATTCTCTTGGAATTATATTGGAGTTTGTCCATACAAAATATTGGGTGTGGTTGTTAGACCCCCGCTTTTTCAGTCAGAGTTTTCAGATTCAGTTTCAAGAGAAAACTGAACTATATTTGTATCTTGACATAGACTAGATGTGATTATCATCATGCCAGGAGGTTCATGAATTTCAAGAATTTATTGAGACACAGCTTCTTCATTAGACCTGATTTTAAATAAAGAATCTTTGATAATCCCTTTGACAGATGGATAAACATATATTATCTTTTAGATTAAATTTTTCAGCAAGCTTTATGAAAAACTTAATCTCATCACTGTCATCTGAATCTGACTTGTGTGTCACGGGTCTTTGTTTTCTTATTAACACATCATGGTTAATATTTTCTTAGTTGTGTTCAACCAGAGAACTCGCAGTATTGAGTTGTTTATCAGGATCCGAAAACAAATTGACTTTCTAAAGTATATCATCTTCTTGCTCAACGTTAACTGAATCAGTCATTTGATTCTATTCTTATAGGTTTGATCGCACAAAACACAGATTGTTAGATCTTTTCGTATTTGCCTGCTCTGATACCAATTGAAAAGACGAGGGTACCCCAAATACACAAAAATCTTTTATTTATCCACCTATAAGTCCTCTTACCGAAAGTGATCGTCTATGGACAAAGTCAAGACAATGCAAAAAATCGGTATTCACACTTTGTGTGATTGTCTATGGATACGAGATCGAGATAATATATGACAACTAAAGTGTGATACTTGATAATAGGTTCGGACTTAACCAAACTCTATAGGATCACTATCAAATATAACAGAGTTATTGTTTGTGTAATTTACTTTAAATTATATAAACAAATATAATTGCGGAAAATAAAAGTAAATCACACAGCAAGACTTTGTTAACTAGGAAAACTGCAAATGCAGAAACCTCCGGGACCCAGTCCAGAATTTAATACTCTCAGAATTAAGACGCTATACAAAATATACACCAACTTCGTATAGTTGAGACCAAGCAACTACCACTAGTTCACTTAGTTTCCTCAATATCCCTGCGCTTCCGACTTCGATGAGTGCACGCACTGGAACAATTCCTTTGGATCGTATTCCAAACAGTAAAGGAACAACAAATCTGTTTGGTAACAACTCTTTCGATTCTTTCAAGATAAAGATATCTCAAGTCATATGCAAAGGCTATTCCGTTTAATCTAATAAACTCATTTGCCTGGCTAGATCAATCTATCCAATAACTACCAAAGTAGTCAAGTTTAGATTCGCAATCAATCGATATAGATTCCAACAAGAAACTATAAAGTGATGCCGATCTCACGCAACTAATCAATTGAATAAATCTGATTCTAGTTGGATCCCAACCGATCAAGGTTTGTGCACACCCAAAGATATGAGAACTAATAAGAAATCTTCTTTGTCTTCAAATCTTCTTTAATCTTCAATAAACACTGGCACAACACCACTTGAATCTCTTGTGATCAATCACACACAGAACAAAGTCTGTTAACAATGGATTATCACAAGATGTATTTAGATCTACAAACAGTTCTAAAGATCCCGTAAATACTTCGATATAGTTTGAGTGAATCTTATATCAGAAGAGAAGATTCTAAAGAATAAACAAACTAGGTGCAATCAAAGTTTCAACAACCGTTAGTCAATCAAATCAATCGAAAACTAATAACACTGCAATTATCTAGTTTCCCACCAACGGTGCTCGTAGAGCTTCTTGATCCCACAGAAGTCTTTAAACGAGCGTTCGTAAGAGATTTCACCTAATTAGGATACTTTCCTCTCTGATTAGACGGCTCAACCATAAATAACAAAAATATGAAGTTTGCCTGGCTCTTAGGATAGTTTGCTTGAAATGAAAACTTAGGTATTTATAGACCAAGGATGTTTGGACACCAAGGAATTTCAAAAACCGAAAATATTCTCAAGATATGCAATGAATAGCAAAATTCGATTTTCCTAATTCCAATAAATGCTTGTCCAAAATTTCTGAAATCTCTCAATAGAAAATCTCCAATTAGTAAATGCACATTACTAATTTTTATTCTCTAGAGATATACATTTAATTACGTGTAATTAAAGCATATAAAACCAAAAACTTTAATTAAAATATTCTCAATTTATTTCGGCACAGGATCTCCTTGAGTGCTAAGAAATATCTTTGAACAATAAATGATAAGAGTTATTGTACGTGTTCAAAGTATGTTGACATATTTTCACTGTAAATCCTTATTCATATTTACATGGATTTACATTCTTTGAATCGATTATACCACACTTCCAAACAAGTTTAGAATTGGTTCACCTAAATTCCAAGATTACTATGAGATTGATCAATATCAAATCACATACAAGGGTTCAATCGGTTCTACCAATAACTAGGATCGGTTATACCTTAATATGGAAATATTTATAATCGGTCATACAAGTTACCAGGACCAGTTACATCAGTTACTAGGATCGGTTACATCAATCACCAGGACCGGTTACCATACACTCATGGTATTGCTTGTGATCGGTCACACCAGTTACCAGGATCGATTACACCAATTACCAGGACCGGTTACACTAATTACAAGGATCGATTACACACACTCTGTGATCGATCACACCAATTACTAGGATCGGTCACACCAATTACAAATATCGATCATACCATCTCATGATGATTACTTAGGATCGGTTACACCAATTAATAAAAACTAGTCATACCAAATCATAAGTCAGGTATTGTGATTAGTTATACCAAGATACATAAAAATTTACGATCGGTTCTACCATCTCACACATATTGGTAATCCAAAAATTTGCAATGAATATCTGTACCAATAAGCCTAGCGATTTCCCTTTCGATTCATAAAACACGTTCATGAATGTACTTCCTTTAAACAAATGTAAAATATTGTTTCCTAGGATGAAATCTTCACCATAACCCATTCTCATAATCATAACAGTATATACAAGATTATGTCGATGTCATATCTACGAAGTTCAAAAGATAAGTGTTATACTTCATAGTCTAATTCCTTAATACTATGATCATACAAATATGACCATGTCACATCACTAGAGTATCATACAATATGTACAGTATATACAACTTTGCAGTTATGTTTTCAATATAGCACGACTTAAAAGATACGTTAGGAATGAAACAGTTCAAGTCAATATTACTAACACAAGAGGAAGGATAATGTTGTCGTTGTAGTTCGCTTCTTCTTCACATTCTTCAGGTCTTCGTAGTAATACTTGTATATCTCAACATTCCTAGACTTTCTAGTCTAACCTAAACGAAGTTGACTCTAGTAAATAATCAAGCGACTTTAGATGAGTTTTGAGTCCTAAAATATGACAACCAAACTTGACATACCAACGCTTGGTGAGTTCAACCGAGCTATGGTCTAACAGAACTTGTCTTTAATGGTAATATCTTTGTGGGGAGAGCGGATTTGAAATTGCAGGAGATTCTTGTACCTTTATATCTCCTTGATGCGAATCGAGTTTACTTGGTGAAATCTTCTAAACTCTTTTGATTAATTCATCTTGATCCTGATTTTTCGCCTTCGCCAATTTTGTTGACAAAAAGGGGAGCATTATTAAGTATTATCTTACTACATTACATATGACTTTTCGGAGCATCATGTAAGGCGGAGTGGATTATTAAGTATAGGCTTTACCTATTTTACAAAAGGAGTAGGTATTGACTAAGGGGGAGAACATATCACCAAAGTGTTGCTTTGAAGTTAAGGTACAATGAACTTTGAGGAAGGTAACAATACTATGTTTCTGTATAACAACCAATGAGAAGAGTGTGATTACCGCTTTCTAACAAAAAATATTCTTAAGTATTCTCATAAGTTGTTATCACTACGGATCTTTAACAACAAAGGTGTTCAACGAACAGATGCATAACCATAGAAGAACTTAAAGTACGAAGAATTCAAGACGTTTATTGAAGAACCAAGAAAATCAAACATAGTGGATTGAGCTGTAAAGATTATTAATTTTGAATCCATATGTATTGAATAGATTTGTCACTAAAATTGACAAAGGGGGAGATTGTTAGAGCAATGCTCGGTTGAACCCACAAGTTTTGTTATCTCAAGCTTGTTGTCAATGTTAGATGATCAGAACTATATCTTGATTTCTAGTCTACTGAGTCAAATCTCAGACTAGGTTAGAATTTGATAATTGATTATCATACATCACCCTCGAAGACTGAAGATCGACGAAGACATTTGGATAACTTCTGTATCAGGTATGTAAAGACTGAACCATTCTATATTACTCACTATCTTAACATTTTATCTTTTTGAGACAATGTCGTATGACTTCTAGTAGATTTACAAAGAAGAAGTTTCGATTCAAGCTTGTCTTGTTAAAAAAATTTAAATATGATTCCAAGCGAAGATGTTCAACGATCCTTAACAATATTAGTTCTGAACAATCTATTGTGTGAATTAATTTATGGATCAATTGAAAATTTCCCATGCAAATAATTTTATCACATGTGAATGTTTCACATATCATAAGAGGGGAATATTGAACTATCTGATATTTCTGCTCAAGGTATGTTGGTGAATCAGTTCACAAACCATAAATATCTGAGCTTCCGAAATACAAAAGGGTTGGCGAAGCAGTTCGCAAATTGCAAGTTCAGATGGGGACAGTTCACGAACCGTTGTGAACTGAAATTTGAAAGTTGGTATTAAAGGATAGCAATTCACGAACAGTGGTCAACTAAGTTTCAGTAGTCTTGTAGGGTTGGCGAACTCGGTTCACGAACCGCTGCACCCTGACTCGTGAACAGCCCTAACGGTTCATGAACCATTGTACCAACCGTCCTCGGGACCTCGTCCAGATTTGAACACCAAATTGTATTAAGCCACTACATGCACCCTACTATCAGACTTCGTACTTGAATGTAGTTGAGACCAAATCCATTCTCCAAGCGATTCAGTTACAGCCGCACTCCTTACGTCTCTTGAACCTCGCAAGGCTGCACACAATTGATTCCCTTAGCTGACGTCCTTTACATCCTAGGAGTTGCTTCAGCCGAAGTGAAGACTTTTGATACTAATCTACCTCTAAAGATAAGCCTATTTGATTTCCCTTTAGATAAAAGATCAAGGCTTGGAAATCTGTTTGCAATTGAGAAACATAGCAAACCTCATAAATCCCGAATACTTACACTTAATTAGATAAGAAGCCTGGGTTCTTTACCACCTCTCAAGAACAATCTTCAACTTAATTATAAATTAAGAATAGTTTTCAGATATCTGTCTTGAGAAAGAGAACTTTGTGATTACTATCTATCTTTCTTGAAAGAGATTACGAGAACTTCGATAACAGAAAAGCAAGATTAGGATACACGAACTATCAAGGTAAAAGATAGTCGGGCCTGGCTTCACGGATCCCCAAAGAAAAGTCTTTTAGTTATAGACCAAATTATGTTTCTCAGAGGAAACCGAGATCAATAGAGGACAACTCTAGCTATCAACTAGGACACAAAGTGTCAAGGATTTAATTTCCCAATTGAAAGATAATTTATATTTATAGATGTTCAATACTAAGGGTTGCTTAGAATTCAAGCTAAGATAACTTGAGATTCAAGCGAACACTTTCTTTAGATAAAACTCTAATTAGGGTTTCAAGTAAGCATGTGAGAATTAGTCTTGAAATCACATAGAAAAATATACACAGTGGTTCGGTTGCGGAGACGTATATAATGATTGTTCTGGAAAATATGCCTTATGAAATATATGAGCAATTCGATCTTCATTTAAACATTTAAGAATCTAATCATGATACACATACACAAGTGTTTTAGTGATCCATGATGTCTTAGAGGTGCTTACGAGAGTTATAACAATACTAAACATATTTAAAAATTAAATCTTTAACCATCCGCTAAATTTTAACAGGGAACGTTGGTGAAACGGTTCGTGAACCGTAAGGAAATTATTCACTAGTCAGGGTGCTAGGTTCATGAACCGGGTTCGCCAACCCTACTCATCCCGAGAAATCAAATGGTCAAGGTTCGTGAATCGAGTTTGCCAACCTTACCTTTTTACACGAACACGAAAATTTTTGATCACCATGTTTGGTGAACCGGGTTGGTGAACTGTTCCGTTATGAACTTAAGGTTAGCGAACTGGTTCGCAACCTTTCCTGTATTCTTGAAACTCTGATATCCATGATTTACGAACTGGTTTTCCAACCTACCCTAAGTTGAAATTATATAATTCTGAATTTCTCTCTTTTGATGTTTGAAACATTCCCAAATGACAAAATCATTGCTTGGGAAATTTTCATATGATACACAAATTAACTGTTGAACAATAAATTAATTGTTTCAAACTAATATTGTTAAGAACCTTTGAACATCCAATGATTGAATCATATTTCGAGATGTTTAACAAGACAAGCTTGACTCGAAATTTCTTCTTTGCAATAAATCTACTAGAAGTCATGCAAAATAGTCTCATAAGATAGAATGGTGAGATAGTGAGTAAAATTGAATGGTTCAGTCTTCGCATACCTTGTTAATGAAATTCTCCAAATATCTTCTTCGATCTTAAGTCTTCGAGGGTGATGTTTGATACTCAACCACCAAATTCTAACCTAGTCCGAGACTTGACTTGGTAGACTATAAATCAAGATATAGTTTTGTTCAACTAACATTGACAATAAGCTTGAGATATCAAAAGTTATGGGTTCAACCGATCATTGCTCTAACAAACCTTTTTAAACTTTTTACTTCTACGAATTTGGGGGCTTTAGTTATTGGCTTATATTTTTAGAGGAATCGTGGAATAGCTTCATTAACTTATAACGCTAATAATATATTTTTCGCCAAGGTTTTGTGATAGCAACATCATTGAAGCTGACAGGCTAACAAATTAGTGTTGTATCCTTTTAAAAACGGGGTGTCTTGAGATTCCACTGTCACGGGAAAAGAAGGTAACTAATTAAATATGCCTTCTTCCATTTGATATTTCCTCGATTAATTATATTGCATACCTCTTCATGGCCAGAGACGACTTCTACATGCAGATCCTTATTACCATTATTTTCTTTCTTTAATTAAACTGCAAACATAAACTTCCCAGTGAAACAGTAGAAGTTTGGCTTACACCACCTGTTAGTATGTTTGAACTAACTATTGTGTTATTATCCGGCAATGAAATTTAATTATGATGATTTGCGTAAATTTTTTCTTTCCTGAATCAAGGGAAAATGATCTTAGGTGAGCATGTCATTATTGAAAGACCACTCCCACTGCATAGATGATGCTCACCAAGGACAATCATTTTTATTTTTTTTACAAATAACATGTCCACAGTACCAACATGGGGCATAATGAGAGTGGGATGATGGATCAGGTACGTAATTATGTTGTAATATGTAGTGAATCTGTTGAAATTTGAATTTCTTCCAAGTTAGCCTATGTTCGGGTGCTATTTGTCATGATCGTTTTCCTAGGTTTTGTTTAAAATTACTAGTTGTCATGTGGATGGAGTTTATTTGTTTAATGGTCATGGCCACCTATAAGATACAAAAATTCTCTGCACACAAAGGTTTTGTATCAGTGATAAAAACGCGGGGTATAACAAGCACACCCAATATTTCGTTTGGAAATATGTATGGACTAAACTCCAATATAATTCCGAGAGCACCAACTTAAAAGTGAGACTCAATCAAGAAAGATATCAAAGAGATTTATCTCTTTCTCAATACAATCAGTAAATCAACTAGATAGAAATCTGGGAGACTGATTGTTATGAGAATAACTCGGATGGTACCAAAGACCAATGTCCGAGTGTCAATCAAGTCTTATCCAACAAATAAGGTTGGATTTATCAACTATGATTGAAGTACGCACAACCTGTGATATTTCAATTATTTAAACAAATATAATGCAGAAAAGAAATAACACAGACACCATAAATTTTGTTAACGAGGAAACCGCAAATACAGAAAAACCCCGGGACTTAGTCCAGATTTGAACACCACACTGTATTAAGCCGCTACAGACTCTAGCCTACTACAAGTTAACTTCGGAATGGAATGTAGTTGATCCCTTACCAAGTCTCACACCGATTAAGGTATAGTCGCGTTCTTTACGCTTCTTGAATCCCAGCAGGACTCTGCGCACTTGATTCCCTTAGCTGATCTCACCCACAACTAAGAGTTGCTACGACCCAAAGTCGAAGACTTATAAACAAATCTGTCTCCCACAGATAAGTCTATTCTGGTTGTTGTTTCCGTCTTTAGATAAAACAAGGTGAACAGGAAACTCAACTAATAATCTAGTCTTATACTCCAGAAGAACAGCCTAGAAATATTAGTCACCTCACAATAACCTAACTGATTACCATAAGAAGTTATTTTGGAATCACAAGAGTCTGAGACGAAGAACTGTTGTGATTACTCTTTATATCTTACCTATTGGGGATAAATCTCGATAAAACCTTAGAAAAGATTAAACTCAATATGATAGAACAAGTAAGATCATAATACACAACTACAGAGAAAATAGTTTGACATGGCTTCACGAATCCAAATGAAGTATTCAAGTTGTTAACCTAATAATGGTTTTGGAAAACCTAAGTTAACATAGAATCGACTTTAGTTTGTAACTAGGACACACAAAAGTGTCAGGATTAGGTTTCCCATATGCTAGAGTTCTCCCTTATATGGTCTTTCAAATCAGGGTTGCTTACAATCAAAGCTAAGATAGCTTAGTAACAAAGCAGTTGATATTCACCGTTAGATGAACTCATGATTTAAGATTCAAGCTAAGTCTTCTTAGAAAATAAGCAATCAATCTCCACCGTTAGATGGTATTAGCTTGATACACATAAATGAAATATACCTATATTTAGATATGGATGAACCGTACCTAAATGTGTATAACATGTTGCTTCAATAACAGTTAACCGAAGTTAGCCACATGAACACTTATAGTTTAGCCACATTCATCTAACACTTCTAGATAAAATATGATGATCAATCAATCATGATAGATAATCAAATGAATCTAAATGTGCTTTAAGAGAGTTGTTCAAATGTTCACTATCTCATAGAAATATCCATGAACAATTTGAAACATACTCGGCTTGGTTTGTAGTTGTACAAAGTACTTATACAAGAACCAATTCATGAACATAATGTCATGGTTTGCAAAACAAGTTCGCATACCTTATTTCATTAAAGTTCCAGGGACTTTAGTTCGCAAACGAACCTGAGTTCATGAGCATGAATATCATACTTACTGATTTTTGAACCTAACCACTGTGTTCGCAAACTGAGTACGCGAACCACAATTCCGGACTTGGCCTAGTCTTGCCGTTTGCAAACCACAATTCCGGACCTGGCTTAGTCTAGCCGTTCGCAAACACTGTTCGTAAACCATAGTTTCGTACCTTTCACAGGTAAACCGTTCGTAAACATAGTTCGCAAACAAGAGTTCCGGACCTAAATTAGAACTTCACAGTTCACATACTAGATACGTATACTGTGTTATATCCAGACATTGGTAGTCGTTCTAAACTCTCATTTAATCATTGAAACATCCTTAGAAGACAACAATGGTAATCTTACACATACCAGTAGCTTCAAGTAATTTTCAAGTGATTAATTGATCAATACGAAACTTCCCAAGTTAACATCAAATGATTGTCTCACACAAATCATGTAAGATGTTCAAGGTAATTTTCACATGATCATCTTGACTTAATATTTAGTTCCCAACAAATAAATTGTCTACAACTAAACTCGTCAAGTAGACGATAAATTTAAGCCAAAGCTAAAAAGCTTCCAACACGTATTTCGAGAAATATATAAACGAGTTAAACTCGACTCGAAATTTCAAATGTGCATAATGAAAAGTCTATATAGCTATACGACTTAGTCTCATTAGAAGATAAAATAGAATAGACTTCTGAGTGATAGATAAGTTTTAGTCTCCATATACCTTTTGTTGATGAAGTTCCTCCAAGCTTTTCAGTAGATCTTCTTCTTCAATTGGTGAACGCCGTGAAGTCTAATGCTCAACTACACACTTCTATCCTAATCCGAGACATATCTATAAGTAGACTAGAAATCAAGTATATAGTTTTGATCAACTAAACTTGACAAACAAGCTTGAGATAGCAACGCTTGCGAGTTCGACCGAGCAGTGCTCTAACTAGTGAGTTAAGATTAACAGTTTAATCCTAACGAGATTATGTGTAAATGATATTTTTAAATGTAATATGCTTGGATGTTATTATGCTTTTGTTGAAATTCAATTCCACATCTCCCATAATCAATCAATTTAGTAGATTTATTGATGCACCAGTATTCTTCATGTGACCCTTTTTTTTTTTTTGCATGAATCAAGTTCTTTCCGGAAATTCTATATCTTGTTTCTGCAAGTGAACTTAGTAATCAGGCTCACTAAGAAAATGAGTTCAAACATAGATGAAAGGTATGAACATTGAAATTGATACCGTTAGGTGTACTCTTTCAGTTGCAATTCTTGCTAAGTTAGGAAATCTCATTTCCTGACCAGAAAGTGGTTCTTTTAGTCTCTAGTTCTTGCACTCTATATTACAGAACGTGTTTGTTTTTCTTCAAAACTAATCTAGGAAACATGATGTTACAAATCCACCAAAAGCATAATTTCCGAGTTACTCTTACAGCCACTTACGACCATATATCATGCTTTCGACATTGAATCGCTAGTACTTAGTAACATCAATGAGATCTAAGCTCCATTTCTAAATAAAAAAAATATTTTACTCTCTATGCTATACTTTCTGATATTTGTTTATTGTTTTGGCTAATTTCACTGCACGATTAAATAAGATAAAAATAATATAATCAGAATGACAAACGAATTTCCTAGATTGTCGGAGTTGTAGGACCCACTTTTACTATCCTAATGTTAGAAGGGACCCCTAAGCTATTAGATTTGTTCACTGGATTTATAGGAAAAAAACATGAGCAAAACAAAGACGTAATCACATGATGCGTAGCATGGGTTACTTGCTAGTCGATAATGATTATCCGTTAATAAAAGCCTGAAATTCCATCAACAATGTGTATGTAACGAGAAAGGTAGTTTAATCTTGCCGTCATTCTACACAGATCACACAAATGGACATGCCAAACCCGCCGCTAACATGGGGTGGGCCCCACCCCTTAGGCCTCAGGGGATTAGCGGTAGGACACTTTTGGACCCACCATGAGGAGACTTGGAGGGAATGGTTTTTTGGAAGACTATTTGTGAGGTCTGTCGAGACTTTTTGTTAATCTTGTTTTATAAAATCAGTTACAGTAGGTTTGGTGAATTATCCAATTTTGGACGATAGTCCAATCGCTATATTAAAGATCCTTGGATATTATAAGAGTATCAGATTTTACTTATCGTCCAGACCGAGAACTTCAAATCTTTGAGCTATTCAACTAAAAAAACCTGGTCGGATTGGGGTATACACTGATTAATTGGGGTATACCTAATAAGACAAAACCCGGGTCATTATGAAGTAGAACACAACACCCCTTAACCAGTTATTTTCAAAATGACTAATCTACCCTTGCTTTATTAACACTAATAATGTGTTTAGGTTAATTAATTTAGTTATTTAATTAGTTGAATTAAAATTCTCAAATTAGGTATTATTTGGATTGAACTCATGAATTATGTGTTATGATTTTTGAGGATTTTTTTTTTTTGTAACAGAAATGAAACCACACTAGCCAAACACTTCTACAAAGGGGATTGCAAAGCTGCTGAGTGATTTCATACTCAAAATTACAGAAGTAATCAACACTTTCAAATATGAAAGTATGAAAAGTCGGCAAGGTTGACAAATAGGATTTTTGACATACAGCGAAAGGTGTTACAAATGCATGATTAGTCGGCAAGGTATTAATTTCATAACCTACCGACTAAACTATAGTCGTCAAGGTCGAGAATTCCAAACACCAACGACTAAAAATCTTATAAACAGGGTCGTCGCGGTTATAGTTAAAACAGCCATGCCGACTAATAGCAAAAATGTACACAGAGAAATCGTTTTATGGCATTTATTGGTCGGCAAGGTTCAAGTTTTCAAAACATCACGACCTTAATCACTGCAACACTAGTCGGCAAGGTATAAGGATGAATACCGTGACGACCCTGTAAATGCTAATTTCAGAGACGAAAAGTCGTCATGATATTCAATCTAGGAAGATAACGACTAATACTAGTTGGCAAGGTCGACAAAAATGTACCCTGACGACTTTTCATATCAATGTGGAATCATACGGGATTTGAGATTGGGTATGATTTCGTACCCAATCTCAAAACGAGTATGTATTTACATACTCGAGTTGAAATTGGGTACATAATCATACCAAATCTCTTTTCCCGTATCCCCAAATTTCAATTTCGTTAACTTTTTTTTTTTTTTTTTTTATTTCATCAAGGTAGGACTAGAGTTTTCTTTTGAAGATTGAATTTGAAAATTATTTGGATGAGTTTTATTCGGCAGGTTATGAGAGTTTTAACTAGTTTTACGGTTTAATGAAAATAGTAAGGACAATTTGGTCTTTTAACACCTTTTAGACACCCGTTACCACACTACTTTGGATGGGTCTAAACTCAATTTTATATATCCCAATTAATCTGGGTATACCCCAATCCAGCCATGTTTACTTTTAAGATTTCGGATACTTTGATTTTACCAATTTACGTGGATCCATGTAGCTAATGGCTAGTCGTTCAGTACGAGGGGGCATTTATTTAATATCATTGGAACTGGGGATTCATTTCCAGTCTTGATTCTTGTTTCAAAATTATTTAAATTTAATTAATTAGCTTGTACTTCTACTGATATGCACCTTTGGTTTTACATATGGGTGCAACACCATTGATAAGATTAAGAAAAAAATAACCAGACATAGAAAAATCAATTTGTTTTTGGACAGGAAGGGCAAAGCTCAAAATAGAGTCTGGTGGGTTATTCAAGAAAAATGTGAACTTCATAGTATAATAAATTTATACAAATCTATAAATCTGTGCTGAGTGATACATACTTCTCAAAGTGAGGGCCGAAAAACTATATTCCCCAGTAAACAAAGATGAACTTGTCACCCTCTCTTATACATTGAGAGAAGTTTCTAGTATTTCATCATAGTATTATATATGTGCAGTATAGTGTGATCTACATGCGAAGCTGAACAGACAAAAAATGTGGAACTTGGAGACGCGTGCAGGTGGGCAAGTGTCTGGTAGTGATTGTGTATGACAGAGGGAGAGACATGGATATTGGATTCTGTTCTGGAATAAATCCAGATAATTGTTAACCCTCTGAACTCTGATACAGAAAAAGGAAAAGGAGATGGAAGAAATGAATTGTGCCACTAACATTTTTCGCATTTTGTCTTACTTGCTACTGCTTTTACTCCCTTCTGCTTCTCTTCCCTTATGCATTGATTCAAGTATCTCTCTGTACCATTGTTATTTCATTTTAATGCATGCCTACTGAGATTGTTTAACTGAAACCTTCCGTTTTTGTTGTTTTGATTGTCACAGAGGCACCATTTACTCCCAAGACACCTTTGGTTTTCTGTCCTAATGGTGATAGCGTCTGCTGCGACACCAACCAGGATTTGGAATTGCAGAAAGTGTTTCAATCTATGAACATTTCTGATCAATTTTGTGCTTCTCTTTTGAAATCTATAATTTGCGCGGTATGTCTTTGATTTTAAGCTGCTTAGACTAGTTTCGGCAAATTATGTATTTATCATCATCTGTTCATGTGTTATGATGTCCAAGCTTCATTTACCTACATATATATTGTCATTGTTATGTTAACATTTCATCATATCCTAACTTTCGGATACTAATGAGTTTGCAGCAATGCCATCAATTCTCTTGGGATTTATTTGGAGGTAATTTAGGGACTCGATCAGTTCCAACACTCTGTACGGTTTCAGCGAACTCAACTCTATCCAAGACATCTTCAAATGATTTTTGTTCAAAGGTATGGGATGCATGTCAAACTACATCCATACTAAACTCTCCATTTGCACCCTCGCTACGAAATAAAATTAAAGTATCAGTTCGTTCTACTTCTTCTAAATTAGCTGATCTTTGGAAGTCAAATATTAGTTTCTGTAAAGCCTTCGGTGGATCTCTAGATGATGGGTTAGTATGTTTCAATGGAACATCAGCTTTGCTACGTAATACTGAAAATCCACAGCCACCAAATGGCATTTGCCTTGAGCAATTAGCTAATGGGTCTTATCTTGATATGACTGCACATCCAGATGGATCTAACCGTGTTTTCCTGGCTAGCCAACAAGGTAAAATATGGTTGGTGAATGTTCCCGAAGAGGGAACTGGAGAAGCAATGGTGCTAGATGAATCAAATCCATTTGTAGATCTATCTGAAACAGTACATGTTGGTACCGAGCTTGGGTTGATGAGTATAGCATTCCATCCGAACTTTGCACACAATGGTCGTTTCTTTGTATCATATAATTGTGATAGGGACCATTGGTCTGGATGTTCTGGAAGATGTTCATGTAACACAGATGTTAACTGTGATCCTTCAAAGCTTCATTCTTCTTACGGGGATCGACCATGCCAGTTTCATACTGTTATCTCAGAGTATACCGCTAACAATAGCGGGTTTGATCCATCCTCGGTAATTATCTAGCGCGTCTCACTAATATCTTTGCAACTTCTGGCTAAAAAAATATATTAATACAGTTCTTGTTGATTCCCATTTTTTTTCTTCTTTTGTTTGAAATATCTTGTTGATTCCATTTCCTTAGGCAATAAAAGGAAATCCGGTGGAAGTGAGGAGGATATTCACAATGGGCATTGCATATACAAATGCTAATGGGGGACAAATCATCTTTGGTCCAGATGGGTACTTATACTTCATGACAGGAGACGGAGAAACTGAACTTGATCTGTACAATCTCGCTCAAAACAAGAAATCCTTGCTTGGTAAAATTCTGAGGTTTGACGTCGATAACTTTCCAAGTGAGTATTACTAATTGTGAGAGGCAATTTACAAGAAAATGTAATAATGTTCTTCTCTGTCATTACACACTTACTACATATACTTGCTCAAATAAATCCCTCTGGACATGCTTTTATGTACATTTTAGTAATGGTACAGTGTGTTGTCAGGTGAAGCAGAATTAACCAAACTGAATGCATGGGGAAACTACTCAATACCAAAAGATAACCCGTTTATGTATGACAAGGAATCCCTTCCTGAAATTTGGGCCTTGGGATTAAGAAACCCATGGCGTGGCAGTTGGGATTCAGAGAGACCGTCCTACTTTCTCTGTATAGACTCTGGCAAGGTTGGAAATTACTTTATGTTCTTGTCACTTCTTTATGCCAATTTGCATTTTTTTTTTTTTTTTTGTTGAGATACTTTTTAGTTGTCGAATATGCGTTGTTGTTGTTTGATGGAGTAGTTTTTGTAGGATCAATATGAAGAGGTGGATTTAGTCACAAAAGGTGGAAACTACGGATGGCCATATTTTGAGGGAACAGTCCCTTTCCATTCTCAGAATTCTTCAAGAGGAAACAAGAATAACAACTCCACAAACCTTATCTTTCCTTTAATGGGATATGATCACTCTCTGGTTAATACGAATGAGGGTTCTTCGTCCATTGCAGGTGGTTTTGTATATAGGTCCGACACTGATCCATGCTTATACGGCAAGTAAGTTACGTTATCCTCAATTTGTACCGCCATGAACATGAATTAGTCTGATTGCTAGTTTTTCTGTTGTGTGTGAACTTTCAGGTACTTGTTTTCAGATTTATATGGGTTTGCTATATGGGCAGGGACAGAGAACCCGGAAAACAGCGGGAGTTTCACTACTGCTAAGGTTCCATTTAGTTGTTCTCGTGGCTCTCCGATTCAGTGTAATTTGGAGAAAGAAAAATCTCAGCTAAATTTGGGCTATGTTTACGCATTAGGAAAGGATAATAGGAAAGATATATATCTTTTAACAAGCAAGGGTGTGCTCCGAATTGCTCCTCCAAGTCGTTGTCACTACATATGCTCAAAGGAAAATCTTACAGCTTTCCAAGATCCACAGCATGCACCTTTCTCTCCATCAACTTCAAGCGGGATACATTTCAATAGTTCACTGAAGAAGTTGTTGCTCTTCTTCTTGCTTCTTCTGGATTTTTCCTTGTAATAATGTTAGATAAAACGTGTTTTAATTTTTCTTTTGAATTGATAAAAGTAAAAGCTGTTTCTGATAAAAGCAAAAGTTGGTTTTGATAAAAACAAAAGCTGTTTGACAAAAAGTAAAAGCTGTTTTTCTGAAAAGCAAAAGCATGCACAGTTTTTCACTAGACATAACCAATAAACGTGAGAATCTTCTCAGAATTTTTTTGTCATACGCATGGGTTTCTCTCCTCTTGTTTCTAACGTTTTGAATACTATATAAGAGAGTAATCTCCAGCTTATTTGAGAAGGCAGAGAAATAACTCTACTTCTTCTCTTTCTTTGTTTTCTGTAAACAATTTTACTGCTGAGTTTTCTCTGTTTTGAGTTTCGCCAATCACTGCCAAGTTCTTAGGGCACTCTCTTGTATGCTACACTGAGGAACGCTAACGATAGTTGTATCCTGGAGGCAACTCGTCGATAAAGCTATAGCATCTCTCTGTTAGAGGAGTAGGAGGCGATATTGTCTTTAGGACAGCGTATATCATACATGTCTCTATTATTCTGCTATAATTATTGCTGCATCCGAAATCAACCATTGGTTCGAGCTAAGTATTATTCTCAGTATTTTTACAATTGTTGTCACTATTTCCAACAATCTAAAGACAATATTTCACTACTCTAGTTTTTTGTAACAACATGGGGGAAAGTACTGTTGACAAACCTGCTAAGTTTAGTGGAAAAGACTTTAAACGATGGCAATCAAAAATGTTATTTTTTCTCAAAGACCAAAGGTTAGATGAAGTTGCTTTGGAAAAACCCTCAAGAAGGTTTCATGACCGTGGTTATGAAGATAGACTGGATAGGTGGACTATGAAGAATTATATGTGTAAAAATCATATGCTTAATTGCTTGGATGATTCCTTATATGATTTTTATAATGCAAAAGAGAATTTACTGCTTTTGATTTATGGGAAGCCTTGGAAGAAAAATATCTTGCTGGGGATGCTGGAAGCAAGAAGTTCTTGGTGGCTAGGTTCCTTGAATACAAAATGAATGATGAAAAACTTGTGGTTGATCAATTCATGGAACATCAGTTAATCATCAACGAATTTCTTGATGAAGGCATGGTTATTGATGAAGCTTTCCAAGTATCTGCAGTTATCGAAAAACTTCCACCTTCGTGGACTGAGTACAAGAGGAGGCTGCGACACAAGACTCGTGAAATCACCATGATAGAGCTGGGAAAAAATATTCAAGTTGAGGAGCTACTCTGCTGCAAGGACAAGAACCTGTTGTTAAGCAAAGACATGTCCAACAAAGCTCATATCCTATATGATAATGCTGCACCAAAGAAAGGACATGATGGAAAATCTGAATCCAGCAAAAATGGAACAAACGTAACAAACGTCGCAACTCCAGAGGTAACCAACTTAAACCTAAGGGTGGTGTCTCTAAGAACACTATCAAAGGTAACTGCTATAACTGTGGTAAACCCGTACACATGGCCCAAGACTGTAGGGCGCCTAAAAAGACCAAAAATGATCCAAAACAGAAAATTAAGGCGAACATAGTAGATGATTCTTGATATTTTACTGGCATGGTGTATGAAGTCAACCTTGTCTCTAATATGACCAATGCGAGAGACTGGTAGTTAGATTCTGGAGCCACCAGACATGTCTACAAGTTCAGAAATGTTTTCTCCTCCTATGTTAAAGTAGGAGACGATGATAAATTGTGTATGGGAAACTCTTCCACCGCGAAAGTGGTGGGAAAAGGCAAGGTTGAATTGAAGCTCACTTCAGGAAAAACTCTCACATTGAATGACGTGTATCACGTCCCGTACATATGTAAGAATCTTATCTCAGAAACCATCTTACTTGGGAAAGGTTTTAAAATTGTAGCTGAGTCTAACAATGTTGTAATCTCGAAAAGTGGTGACTCCGTGGAAAAGGTTATGTCACTGAAAACATGATTAAGCTTAGTGTACTTGCTTTGAACATGAATGTTAATGCATTTTCTTCTGCTTATGTTTGTGAATCCTCACATGTTTTGCATGATAGACTAGGACATGTTAATTTCAAATCCATCGAAAGACTTGATACTTTAGGTTGCGTTCCTAAAATAAACTTTGACAGAGGTCATAAATGTTAAATTTGTGTTGAATCTAAATAGCAAGAAAACCATTTAACAAAAAGGTTGAACGTAATACAGTTCCCTTAGAACTAATCCACTCGGATTTAGGAGATTTGAAATCAACACCAACTAGAGGTGGTAAAAAATGGTACATCACTTTTATCGATGATTACTCACGATACTGTCAGGTTTATCTTCTTAGAAGTAAAGATGAATCTTTATATAACCGCAATCGCACGGTGTCTAACTAGTAGACAGAGGAAAGTACGGGTCGTTCCCATGAGGAGAGGTGGAAATACTGTAATAAATATCTCTTTTTAACCAGCAATGATGCTTTTGGATTTTTGAAAGAATAAAAAAAGAAAAATAAACTAAACGAATACAATAAATTCAATGGGAAAGACGGTAACCAGAGTTTATAGTATCCACCACTATTTCTATTCAATTACTGAAATGAAACATTATCCATGAATATTTATTTACCGCTCGTTCTATCGACATCACCTATTTTATGTATTATAATCTCAAATATCACTAGGACACCCTAAGCATGGAACATCAAAAGACTAAATCAAAGCATGCACCATCAAATTGCGTTAGCG